>CAUYUJ010019801.1:70000-77500 GCA_963575745.1 Prorocentrum cordatum
CCAAAGGTGGGCCGCGTGCGCCTCCTCGGCGCCGCGGCGGCGTGGCCGTGGCTGCTCCCCTGGGCCGCCGAGCTCGGGTGCCGGTGCGGCGCCGTGGAGCCGTCGGCAGGCGCCGCGCTCTCCTCGGCTGGGCGTACACACTGTTCGTTTCTGGTTCTTCGGAGGTGCATGGATGTTTTCGGGGGCCAAGATCCTTGCACTTCTGATTGTTCTATCCTGGGCCCCTTCCTGGCCACTAGGGGACCAGGAACGAGTGGAAACGAGCACAAGTAGAAATGAGCACGAGTAGAATTGAACGACGTGTAAGAGTGATCTTTCGCCAGAGTCACCGTTGGTGCGGGCCCTTTGGGGTCCCCAGGTCGCCGAATGCGATGCGGTGGCAGCGGCTCGCGCGCCTGGTGGTGCCCCCAGAGGGCCTCCCCTTGGGCGCGCACGAAAGGTCACTGTTGCCTAGGGTCACTGTTGAGTGTAGCCGACCTCCGCGCGTGTCCGTCGGGAGGGGCAGGATGGGGAGGACGCGTCGAGACAGAGGCGGCCCTCCCTGGCTTTCTTCTTCCACTCTGCGGGCTCACCAGGCCAAGGCTGCGGATGGTCACGGCATACCGTCGGCGCCTCACCGCGCAGCGCGCGCCCACGGAGCGCCGGGCGCCGCGCGCGCGAGTGCCGCAGGCGGGCACATCGAGCGGGCGGCGCGCGCCCTCGACGGGGAGCGCGGTCGCGGGTGCCAGGGGAATGTGCGCGGCCGTCGTGGAGAGCAGGAGGTAGCGCTGCCCGGAAGTATGCCAGCCAGGACGAGCCCGCGGGGCGCCCCGCACACGCACGCGCACGCCACGCACGTGCACACACGCACACACACACACACACACACACACACGAACACACACACACACACACACACACACACACACACACACACACACACGCACACGCACACGCACACGCACACGCACGCGCACGCGCACACGCACACGCACACGCACACGCACACACACTACCCATGCACATTCGGTGTCGCGGCCACGCGCGCAGCGGCGCGGCGTAGGTCAAGTCAGGCGGGGGCAAGAGGGCCGGGCCATTCCACACAGCGTGGAACACACGCCAAACATATATACACACATACATACACGACACACACACACACTTTTCCTCCAGAGGCGAGGTGGCGACACCGTCGCGATGCGCTAAGCCCGGTCGAGCTTTGGCACTTGGCGTAACAGATAAGTGAATTTATGGGGCAGGGATATGGAGAAAAAATGCAGGGGTGGTGCACGCGAAAGAGGCCGAAGCGGCCATGCAATTCGCGCAAGGCGGGTGGAGGGTGGAAATAACCGCGCGAAGAAGTGCGAACCGATGGGCATACGCAACCCATGTGTAAGGGTGCAGCGCGGCAAGAAACAGGCAGAGGTGAAGAGCGGCGTCGCGGTGGTGACGTGAGCACTCGCGCGGACGGAGGCTGGCCGGCATTGAAGCTTGGCACGCGGTGCAACGGCCGTCGCCCTAGGCCGGCCAGGGTAAGACAGGAGGCGACGGAATCCGTGCGGCCTCCAGGGCCAGAGGCGTCCCGGCGCAGCTCGAGTTGTAATGGGCCGAAACCGAGCAAGCCACACCCGACCACGCCCACCCTGGGGAGGGCGTGGCCGCCGAGTCAGCAGAGAATAACCTAGACCAGCGACGGCACCGACCTGGCGAAGGACCACAGCGGGCAAGGGGCGTCGGCGCCCTTTCCAGAGAGGCCGACGACGACAGGACGGCGTCGAGCCTGTAAAACTTTCACTCCCCGCGAGGAGCAGACCGGGCGCAGCGCGAGGCCGCCATCAACCTCTGGAGCTGGCAACACTGGGCGTGGCCGAAAAGAGGCCAGCGCCAGCCCCAGCACCTGCGCTGGTCGGACGGAGCGCAGGCATGGGGCCACACGGACGCCCCGGCCACCTGGGAGGAAGGTGTGTAGGCCAGGCGGCCCACGGGAAGGTAGGGCCAGCCTTCCGGCCAGGTCAGGCGGTCGAGTGCCCTTGGAATCCGATGTTGCAGAACATGCAACATCGCAAACCCCCACCAAAAAAAAACACAAACACACACACACACACACAGAAAAATAAAATATAAAATAAAACGACTGGAGCCCCAGACCCCGTCTTTCTGCGTCGTCTTTCGAGCCAGGTCGATTTGTGACGGCCTCAGGTCCCAAAACCAGGCAACGACGCTTGTTGGGAAAAAACTGTAACGCCGGGATTTGAGGGGCCGCCGGCGACAGCCCGTCATGCCGACAGAGAAGCACGCGTCCAGCTTACGAGGAGGCCCAGCGACGGGCGGCAGCGGGTGTGACCGGGCGCGAGAGGCGAGACTGACCTGAGAGACCCGAAGCCGGGTGGCCCCCCTCGTGCACCCCAACGGCAGTGGCCGTTTGGGCCATGCGGTAAGGGTTAAGTCGGGCTTGTCACTCTAAAGGAGGAACATCCGAAAATGGTCAAAGAATAGTCCGGGGACGATGTTCTATGTATTGTTGCGTATGTATTGAATATACTTTGACTATGTTTTGTTGTTCGTCCAAATCCCCTTTGGGGGGACATGCCCGACCTAAGGTAAGAGGTACGACACAATGTATGCAACTGCGGCCCGACACGGTTTGAGGGCAGCTCGCATCGAGCAGCGCCGAGGACGTGCGGCAGTCAACGAGGGCAGGCGCATTGATGTTGTTTGTGAGTCGGGCGTGCAGAAGGAGTCTCGCGCCGTGCTGGTTCCATGTGTGCAGAACTGTCTCTGGCATTTCACATTCGCATGTGATCGCGTGCGTTCCATTTCGTGCTGCGAGGAAGAGAACGGGAGCAAACAAATGATCCAACCTCTTTTCGATACGTGTTGGGGAGCTCGAAATTATTTCGGGGACTTGGTCCTTAAGTACGATGGGAGCAAGATAAGCCCAGGTAAGCCTAGCCAGGGGCCAAGGCAAGGCTTTATACACACATGAGAGTTGCGGGCGGAGCGGGACAAGCCACTCACCCTTAACAGTGCGGGCCCCGGAGGCCAGGCTAAACAGGCGGAGTCACGCAGCACGGGCCGCAAGCCAGCCAGCATTAGGACGACGGGAGGCCAGCGAGACCAGGGCACGGGGGCCGAGCGAAGCGGAGAGGGAAGCGCGGAGCGAGGAGCGAGGAGCGACAGCAAACAGCCGCGGGGGACAGACGGACGGACGCGAGGGACAGCGGGCCGACCGGAGGAGGAGATTGAGCCGAGGGGGAGCGAGGAGGCACCGCACACCACAAGGGCAAGGAAAGACACGAGGAGAGGCAGCAGGAGCCAGCCGAGGGCGGGGGCGGAGAGAGGGGAAGGGGGGAGGCGAAGGAGGAGGAGGAGGACCAGACGGCGGAGAGTCCGAACTTCAAGGCCGACCTGACCGGCGGCGCGCGGGGAGGTGGCGACGCGACCGACAGGAAAAGGATGAGGAGGACACGACCAGCGGCGCCCGGACAAGTGGCAGCATTTATGTGGCGCCCCGGCAGGTGGCGCAGTCCAGAGGGGGGGGCAGCGGGGGGAGGAGGGGGCGACGCGACTGGCAGGAAAGTGATGAGGACAAGGGAAGTGGCAGTATCCCTGCGCATTCCAGAGGGGGGGGGGGGGGCAGCAGGCGCAGAAGGGGACGACGCGACCGACAGGAGAAGGACGAGATGGACAAGAAGAGACGAAAGGCAGTACTTCTATAGACCGCCCGCCGGGCGGCCCGACCAGGGCCGCGAGGCGTTTCCTGCCGTCGAGGGTCGGAGGAGCAAGAAGGTCGCGAGAATATGATGCGCACCCAGGCCATCCTGACGCCCCACCCGGCAGGCGGCGAGCGGCCGAGCTCGAGAGGCCGAGGGCCGCCCGCCGGAGAGTCCCGAGCTCCCGGGGCGCGTCCTGAGCGATCGCATCACGCAATTGCTCTCAAGGTCTGCTCCTCCTCCTCCTCCTCCTCCTCCTCCTCCTCCTCCTCCTCCTCCTCCTCCTCCTCCTCCTCCTCCTCCTCCTCCTCCCCAGGGCGTTCCCGATCAGCGCCCCGGCGGTCACGTTCAGACCGAAGCGCAGACGTGAGTCAGGCGCGAGGATGAGCGGTGGGCCCCGCAGCCATGCGGCATCGGCGCGCTCCGTCTCCAAATCGGGCGGCACTGGCCTCGCGCTTCGGGTGCGTTTCCCCGATCCGCGCACCAGACGCCCACGCGCCCGAGCTACGGATCCGTAAGCCACGTTAGCGCGCGCCCGGTCCAAGGTCTCCAGGTTTTCCTGTTCCGCGCGGGCTCGCAAGAGCTCGGGAGGCGGAGGCCGTTGGATGCTCCAGAGTTCCCGGAGCGCAGCCGCAGCCAGCCGCATCGCGACACCGTGCTCGTCCTGGGTCGGGGAGGGACGCCCGTGAAGGCAGTCGCCAGTCCTGGGGCTTCAGAGAGCGCGAGCTGCGCGCCGAAAGCGCTCGGTCGTCAGCAAAGGCCGCGTGGATAAGGCGGTGCCTGCGGCAGGCGGTGCCTGCGGCAATCATGTCCGACATGTTGTGTGCAGCACCTGCCTTCTTTGCTTCGGCATGATGCGGGCCTCTTGAAGCGCCCTGTCCAAGACAATGTTGAACAGCACAGCAGGCAGCATAGAGTTCCCTCGCCTTACTTCCCTGTCAATGTCGAAAGTTCTACTGTAAGTTCGCGTTCAAAGCAAGGCATACCCCTTTACACCAAAGTACATGCGCCTCATCGCAGCCGTATTAGCTGGACCGGTGCTGTTCCTCAGCAGCGCGTCGAAGAAGACCGAATAATGCACTCGGTCGATAGCTTTGTCCACGTCCAGCGTTGTGATCCACCTTTCCTCCCCCTGTTCCAACGACTTTCTTATGACAGCGCGCACAAGGCGCACTCATCCGCACAGCCCTGGCTTGGCAGAAATCCGAATTCCTCTTTTCCCATTTTGAAGTATTTGCCCGCGGTAAAGATTTGATACAGCACTTTGCTGAAGAGCACTGCCATGGCCAGCAATAGTGCAATTGGTCCGTAGTGTTCAGGTAGCGCTGGGCCCCCCCCCTTTCTGAATAGCACGCACATCATCGTTAGGTTCCGCTCTTTTGGCGTTGGCAGACCGCCGCCCAGCAGGTGAGAAGAGGATGCTGCGACAAACTGAATGAGACCGCGACGACTTGTGCTGAGCATCTCTGCGACCAAGCAGCCGTCTGCGCAGGCCTGGCCTGTCTCGAGCTGTTTCGAAGCAGCGCGCACCTCCCCCTCGCTAACGCTGTCGTCGTACAGGTCTTTCCCTCGCGGCGCGGCATGACCTTCAGACTCTCGATACGGGTATCCAAAGAGGCACCTGAAAACCTCGCGTCTGTGATGTTGCTCTGTTTGTGTGTTGCCTCTCTTGTCCGTCCTCCGCACAGTGCGGTCTATTATTTTGTGTTGTTGCTCTGCGCGCGGGGGATCTCCACGGGAGGAGGAGGAGGAGGAGGAGGAGGAGGAGGAGGAGGAGACAGACGCTACAGCAAGTAAAGCTACAGCCTTAGCCTGGACAAACAAAGAGGTGGAGGGAGGAGGGAGGAGGAGGAGGGAGGAGGAGGAGAAAGAGGAGGAGGAGGAGGAGGAGGAGGAGGAGGAGGAGGGGACGGACGTTACAGCCAGTAACGCTATAGCCACGGCGGAACTATGAGGAGTAGGCAGGGAAGGGGAAGGGGAGAGGGAGGAGGAGGAGGAGAGGGAAGGATGGGAGGAGGAGGAGGAGGACGACGACGACGACGAGGAGGAAGAGGAGGAGAAGGATGAGGAAGAAAAGCAGGAGGAAGGAGAGCAGAAGGAAGAGGAGGAAGGAGGAGGAGGAGGAGGAGGGGGGAGAAGGATGAAGAAGAAGAGCAGGAGGAGAAGGAAGGAGGAGGAGGAGGAGGAGGAGGAGGAGGACGAAGAGGACAGAGAAAGAGGAGTAGGAGGAGGAGGAGGAGCAGGAGGAGGAGGACGAGGAGGAGCAGGAGGAGGAGGAGGAGGACCGGGAGCAGGAAGGCCAAGGGACAGGCCGCGGGAGCGTGAGCGAGCGCACCACAGCTGGAGCGGCTGACAGGACGGACGGCCAGCGTCCCGGGCAAGAGGGCGCCGGGTGCCCCAGGCGCCGGGTTGACGCGCTTCTTCTGGGCGGTGGCAGTGGCGGTAGGCGCCCGGCCGCGCAGGGCGGGAGCCGGGAGCCGGCAGGGCTGCGCCCGATGGGCCCCGGGGTTCCCGAGACCAGGACGCTAGAAATTCTGGTTGGGGCCGGGAGGAGGAGGAGGAGGATGAGGAGGATGATCACGAGGAGGAGGAGGAGGAAGAGTGGAGGATGTTTCGATCCGCGGTTGCAGTCTTCTCGAGCGCGCCACTGATCTGGCCCACCAGAAAGTCGCCGCTCTCAGATGGTCCTGGCGGTCCTTGGGAGCGTGGCCTCGCTCGGAGAGCGCAGTGATTCGGGCGAGGGTGTCGTCCGCGGGCGGAAGTACAGGCGCCTCCTGCCCGCACCGCATTGGCGGGAGGTGTTGTTTGTAAATGGCAGGGGTGGCGAAAACTTCCCCTGGGCGGAATCGAAAAGGGACCCCGACTGGAAAAAATGGTTGACGCTGGCAGCTGGCGCAGTGTACTCCTGGTTGCCTTCCTGGCCACATCCTGGTACTACCCCCGCGCCAATTTGGCTGCGCTCCAACCCTGGTTGGTTGATCGTGCATGTGCGCGCTCCTGGACCTGGTCCCTGGCAGCTGCAGCCCGCACCCCCCCCCCTCACGCCTGCCCGCCCGCCGAGGCGCTGCTGAGGTCGCCGGCCCGTCGGCGTTAGGTAATTCGCATCTTGCGCGGCCCGCTCGGACCTCACTCGCCGCTGGCGCCCTCGCCTGCGGCTGCGGACAAAAAATCCCCACCAGGGCTGTGCATGCACTACCCTGGCCTGGTCAGCCGCTGACCCCTGGGACGCTGGTTTCCGCAGGAGTGTTTCAGCCTTCTTGTCCAGCCTGGCAGTCCCCTGGCGGTTCTTCCATCGTGCCCCTGGCGCCCTGTGGCGACAAGGCCTACTTCCCGTGCCTAGTGATCTCGCACCCATGGTAGTCGCACGCTGCATCTCCCCAGCCGCCTCCGCAGCTGGCAGCTTCCACCCCCCGGCGCAGCTCTGCCTCGGCGCAGCTCCCCCCCAGCGGTAGGTTTGCTAGCCTGTTCGGCGCGCGCGCCAGCAATTAGGGCGCCCGCGGCCCGAGCGACTCCACCGATGCTGCTGGCGCGCTCGCCGCAGCCGCGACAAAAAAAATATCCCCACCAGTGGCGCGAGTGCATGCACTTCCTTGGCCTCTGGTCCCCAGTCAATGCCTCGCCTGGCTGCGTCTGGCTCCCACTTCGCCGCCGGCGCCGGGTTCAGATCCCCTCAGCCCCCGGCGGTTGCGTCCGTCCCTCGCGCATGTGGCTCTCCCGCTGTTCCGTGGAGGCTTGTGAGCCCCGGCGTTCAGGTGTCGTGCGTTCTGACCAGTTCCAGCACGAGTGCTTGCACTTCCCTGGTTCCTGG
>CAUYUJ010019801.1:82500-87500 GCA_963575745.1 Prorocentrum cordatum
TCCGCCTGGACAAGGCGGGCCCCAGACGGCGCCAGGCATACTCGTGGCTAATTTCTAATTATTCGAAAGGTCTTTGATTTTTTGGGGGGGCCAAGATCCCTTTCATTTCTAATTGCTCCATCCTGGGCGTCTTCCTGGCCACGAGGGGGCCGGAAACAATCAGAAGCGAGCACAATTAGAAATGAGCACGACCAGAAATGAACGACGTGTACGCAACAGGCCGAACTGGCGTCAAGAATCCCAGGCCCCCTCGATTCATGAAAAGAACACGGCGTCAGGTTTTTCGCTATTTTCAGCCTCTGGGGGCCCGCCCCGGCCCTCGAGACCGTCAAGAAGCGACTCTGGATGAAAGACCGGTCCCAGCGAGTGGGTCCATACTTCTGGGGGTCGCGCCATGAAAAATTCAAGACGTTGGGGGTTTGGGTACGCAACAGTTCGAACCGGCGTCACGAATTCGCGTTGGAAAGCCCAGAGGTCACAAAGGATTGGCTTCCCCCCCAAGAGAGGCCCAAACCCTCCAGGAACCCTCCGAAAAGCCTCCTGGAACCCTTCCGGGAGGGCCTTCGCAGGCTTTCGGGATGGTTTCGGCCATGTGGGAGTAGACTTGATGTAAAAAAATCGATGTTCTAAGATTAGCATTTGAAGCAGGGCACTTCTGTATCCTTTGATCCTGGGCGTGTATTGTATGCTGCCTGCCTCCTCGAGCTACGAGTACCCCAGCATTTGGACGCGCCCCGGGCGCCGCGTACCATTAATATCCATCCTTACGATTGGTTTTGATTATATGCCAGATCAGGGGGTCCAGGGGTCCAGTGAACGACAGAAATAGCTCCTCCTCATCCTCCCCCTCCTCTTCCTCATCCTCCTCCTGCTCATCCTCCCTCTGAATATATTCCTCCGCCTTTCCCCCTCCCGCCCTCACCATCCTGCCCTCCCCGTTAGGTCATTGTCACTCACCGCGCTCACCAGAGCCCCGTGAGGCGGCATACCCCAAAAAAGCCAGAAGACGGGCCAAAGAAGCTCCAAGGGCCCCTAAGCGGCCCCAGGGGCTCCGAGTGGGGCCCGAGAGAGGCCGAAAAGGGCCCGAAGGGGGCCTCAGGGTGGCCGAGAAGGACACACAGGACAGCCGGGCGTCGTGAAAGCACGGCGGGCAGGTTTGCCTTGCTTCGGGCTGGGGAGCACTCACGGCTCGAGCTTGCCGGAGACATCGCGCGCAAATATGCGTCGAGAGCTCTTGTTGCCGCGCTGCGCTTGCTCACGTCATCAGACGTTGTCGCCTTTGCCCTCGCGTCCCCGAGGAGAAGAAGTCGCGTGGTCCTTCGTGCGAGCCTCCGAGGGTCCCAAAAATCCGCGCGGAGTTAGGGGCTTCGTCCGGATTTCGTCGCGTTTGGTCGACATATCCTCCTCCTCCTCCTCCTCTTCCTCCTCCTCCTCCTTGACGAACGGGTGAAGAGATGTGGTCGAAACCTGGACGAAACCTGGCCGACATCATGTTTATGATAGGGCCGCGGAGGTCCACAGGGGCTCCCATTGAGGCTCACCCATGACAGGGATGGGGAACAGGGGGGAGTCGGGCGGGGCTAGGACGAGGACGAATCCGTTCCAGAGCAGTCCAGAACGCTCTGAGAAGCCCGCGGCGCCCGAGACATCATCCAGAGCCGCCGGGTCTCAAAGGTTCCCGATTTGCCTTCACCCGATGTTATCCTCGTCCTGGTTTCGTCTCAGAACACGGGGGAGAAGAGCTAGACGAGAAGAAGGAGGATGAGGAGGAGGGCGGAGGACGCTTCGGGTGGACGAGGGGAGGAGCAGCAGAGGCGAGGGCGGAGGGGGGTGAGGAGGGAAGAGGGGGGAGCACAGCTGCCCTGATTCGCCTGTTTTGGCACGCGAAACGCACCGTGTTCAAAACGTCCGTGTTAACACGCTGCGTGTTTGCTCAACGTGCTGGCCCACGTTTTGGCGAACGCATCGCGCCAAACGTACGTTTTCAATCTGCGTGTTGAGCTCCGTGTCAAGACGCTACGGGCTGCGTGTTGCGTCTCGAGGCAGCTAGGGGGGGGAGGCAAGCTACGGCAGGTCTGCGCCGCGTTGACGCGGCGGCGACCCCAGCGCGGGCGTTCAAGGTAAAACGACGCCAGTGGTTCAGAATCGGCCGATGTCGAGATCAGTGCTATCGGAGAACCGCGATCGTTCAAGGTTGAACGTCCCACGCGACATCAGAAGTCAACGCCCGCGACATCGCGACGTGAACCAGCCATAGGTGCTCTCGCGCCACATCTGACATCCTGCCCCTCCCACCCATCCCTTCCGATTACGCTGACTGCTCTATATCCACCGACGGGTCTCACGGCGGACCTGGAAACCCCCCGAATGACCCATATCGTGTGATGCCCAAGTTGAAAAAGGGAGCTGTGTACAGTTGAAGAGGAGGTGGAGAGGAGGAGGAGGAGGAGGGGGTGGCGAATGAGCCGGAGGATGAGCAGGAGGAAGAGGAAGAAGGAGGAGGAGGAGGAGGAGGAAGAGGAGGAGGAGGAGGAGGAGGAGGAGGGGAACAGTAGCAGCAGCGGAAGCAGGAGCGGGAGGAGATGGAGGACCAGGGGAAGGTTGAGGAGGGAAAGGAAGGGGGCGACAATCACGAGGAATGGTTCTGATCCAGAAAATTTGGCCCGCGCTGGAGCGAGAGCGCCAGGAGCCCAGAGCGCCGATACCCCCCAAAAAAGAGGCCAGCGCTGCAGCGGGAACACCACTTGAGAGGAAAGTTTAGCTGAGAGCATCATGTGTTGGACTCCTGTGCAGGAGAGCATGCGGGAGCAGATGGGCCCGCTCGTACAGAATCTGAGGAGAGAGGAGAGTGGTATGTATATGGTGAGCGTGGGGTTGGGGCGAAGAGGGGCGGAAGGCGGAGAGGCGCCTGAAGCTTCCATCGGCGCCAGCTCCTCGTCCTTCCCTTCCTCCTTCGCCCCCTCCCGCCCTCCCGCCCCCCCCCCCCCTCCCCCGCCCCTCCTCCCTCCTGCTCCTCTACCTCTTCCCCCCTCCCATCCCTTCAGGGCGGTTGACGCTCGCGGCGGGGCGGACATGCACTGGTGGGGCCCCTGCACCATGCAGTCCAAGTACGCGTTCCTCCTCCTTGCCTCCTCCCACCTTCCCGATCCTTCCTCCTCCTCCTCCTCCCCCGATCATTCCTCCTCCGTCCTCCGTCTTTCTTCCCCTTCATCCCGCTTCGGATTATTGTCATCCCGCTTCGTGTTATTGTTGTTATGCGTAGCCCAACGCTTATTATTGATTATATGTTGATGAGTGTTGGTCTTCCCGTTCGTATCATCCTTATTGGCATCAGTATTCGCAATAGTAGTAGTGTTATATGTATTATTGGTATGACTGGTGGTGTTGTTATAGTATCAAACGTTCTGTCTGCATTTGTAGTAATAGCATCCACCTTCGTATTGTTCTGAGTATTGAAATGTGCGATTTTGTATGATGTTGCGTCGCCTTCTTCTCGTTAAGATTCTTCTCAGGATTCACTGAACAGCGTTTGCACATAAGGAGTTTTACTTCTGTTCTAAGGAACTGGGCGTGTGTGGCGGTCTGGCGGCTATGTTGTCGCCATCGCCGCCTCGTCGCCGCCCGTCGTCTGGGCCTGTGTGGCGGTCTGGCGGCTATGTTGTCGCCGTCGCCGCCCCGTCGCCACTTTGCTGCCGCCCGTCGTCTCGGCCTGCCTTGCGTTGCATCGCTGCACCATGCTTTGCACTGCAGTGCCTTGCGTTGCCTTGCTTTGCTTTGCACCGCCATGCCGTGCCTTGCTTTGATCTGTAGTGTTTTGCGTTGCGTTGCACTGCCAGGCATTGCCGTGCATCGTTTTGCATATTTTTGCATTCGCTGCAGTGCATTCTCTTTTCTAACAAGAGAGTAGACTCTACCCTCCCCTTGGCGTTATCCGCCCCCCTTTCGGGTATGTAACTCATATATGATTATGACCACATGTCCATCCTAAATATGAGTTTACACTATCCCAGGGGGGCCGGTATCGGCCCCCCTGAGGTTCCCTTGTAAAAAAACGATACGCGGGGACATCTTTCGTTCTAACATAACACTTGCACACGCGCGCGTCGTCGCGCGCGCATGCCGAAATCCTTCAAAACCCTTCGGTGTCGGAAGGATTTCGCAATCGAATTTCCACAGGGTTTCGCAACACTGATTTGCTAAAAAATCTTACGCGCGAGCTCTTGCGAAATCTTAAGAAAACCGTCGGGTTTTCAAGATTTTTACAACATGCTACCAAACGGGCTTCGCGCACGTCGAAATCTGTCGAACGCCCTTGCGCGTGTGCCGTCGCGAGTATCCTCTGCAAAAAATGGGACGAAGTGCAGACGCGCGCGTCGTCGCGCGCGTATGCCGAAATCCTTCAAACCCCCCCGGTTTCGGAAGGATTTCAACATCGTGTGTCCAAAAAACCTACAAAACATTAGGTTTCGCAACACGGATTTTCAACAAAAGCGTGCGCGCGCTTTTGCGTCGTCGTCGTCGTCGCCGTCCTCCCTCCTCTCGCGTCGTCGTCGTCGCCTACGTCGTCCTCTGTCTTTCCTCGTGTTCGTCGTCGTCGTCGTCTTCTTTGGCGTCGTGGTCGTTTCCGTCGTCGTTGTCGCCGTGGTCGTCCTTCCTCCTCCTCCCTCGTCGTCGTCCGTCGTCGGCGTCTCATCGTCGTCCCTCCTATTTCGTCGCCGTCGTCGTCGTAGTCATTGTCGTCGTCGTCTTGCCTCCTCCCTCGTCGTCGTCGTCGTCGGCGTCGCCGTCCTTCCTCCTTCTGCGTCGTTCGCGTCGTCGCCATCCTCCCTCGTCGTTGTCGTCGTCGGCGTCGCCGTCGTCGTCCTCCCTCCTCCCTCGTCGTCGTCTTCGTTGGCGACGTCGTCGTCGTCGGCGTCGGCGGCGCCGAACTAGCTGGCCGCTGCGCGCGCGTGCTAAGGTTGGCGCGGCCGCAGAGATGCACCAGCCAACGCCAAACATGC
>CAUYUJ010019801.1:95000-122451 GCA_963575745.1 Prorocentrum cordatum
AATCACCATACGTCACAAGCGGCAGCGCACGCACACGCGTCACCTATTTGAGCCAGAATGCGACATGAGACACTGACAAGTACGCCCCAAAGGGACCACTGACAATACAAGCACCCCTTCGGCGAGCATGTCTCACTGGCCGTACCAGCAGCCACTCGTCCGTAGAAGCACCCCCCAGGAACACACGGACACCCCCACCAGGAGCAATCATACACCCAATGGGGCATCCAAGCATGATCCCTCTCTGTCCCTCTCTCTGTACGCGCGGGATCCGATTGGGGCCGACGAGAGCATGCTGCACGGGCGGCAAACAGGGACGGGCCCCCGTGGGTGGGTCCGCCCTGGAACACCGGGCGGCAAACGGCGGGATTCTGCGGGAGACGGCGGGGGGCATTTGGCGCACAGGGCAACTGCTGGCGCTGGGACCTGACCGGCGACGAACGGAAATCCCGGCCATTTCCTAGGCCTCCCAGATGGGGTCCGAGTAGAGGGGGTCGGTGGATCGGGCCGCATCGACGATGCATCGGCGATGCGGCTCGATGTGGAGCCCGATTTGCTTCACGTCGACGTCGCCGATGCATCGCCCACGTCGACAATGCATCGCCGGTGCATCGCCGATGCATCGCCGATGCATCGCCGATACATCGCCGATGCATCGCCGATGTATCGGCGATGCGGCGCGATCATCCGACCCCATCTACTCCGACCCCATCTAGGAGGCCTCTATGGGACCTGACTGCAACGGACAGAAATCCAATTAGACAACCAATCTGCGCGGACTCGTGCGCGGGGATCTTGTGGTCGACGATGGGACATCCGGCATGCAGGACGGCGAAGGGCGAGGCGTTGTGGGCGACGGCCAGGAAATCAGACATGTAGGACCACTGCTGGCGGGATTCCATTCCGCACTGGGGGGTACGACTTGACTCTTAAGGGATTGGGCAAGTTTTCTGCGTTTCCCGCGCTTTTGCACCACATGAGTTTCACCACATAATCTTGCTCAGAACCCGCATTCTCGTGACACTACGAGCTGCATCTGCATTGATCTAGCATGCGCCCAGCGCACGAATCCGTATCAAATAGTTCCATGCGTGCCACGCGCGCTCGCGCGCCGCCTCGCGTCCAAAGCGAATGGTCCTCGAAGCATATCAAGAGAGAACCGCTCAAAAACATATGGAAAGCACGTGTTGTTCTACAAAGCATGTGCCAGGTGTCCTCAATTTCTGTGCGCGCGCACTTCCCCACCATCACCCTCATCAGCGCCATAGCATCACCGCCACTACTGTCATCGTCAATCCCCGCCAGCGCTGCCATCTTCAATCAGTCACCTTCATCACCGACACATGGACATCAGCATCATCATCATCATCATCATCATCATCATCATCATCATCGTCATCATCATCATCATCATCATCATCATCATCGTCATCGTCATCGTCATCGTCATCGTCATCGTCATCGTCGTCATCGTCATCGTCATCGTCATCATCATCATCATCATCATCATCATCATCATCATCATCATCATCATCATCATCATCATCGTCATCGTCATCGTCATCGTCATCGTCATCGTCATCGTCGTCATCGTCATCGTCATCGTCATCAGCATCGGCGCCGTCATTGGCCTTGCTGTCGTCATCGTCAGCATCGCTACCACCATCGCTAATATCATCATCATTGCCGCCGCTGTCGACGTCATCATGATATCGCGCTCTCCCGAGTCACCGACCCGCGCTGCAAGGTCTGCGCGCCAGCACCGCCTCTTGAGACGCACTGGGAAGTCCCCAGCGGCAAGCGCCATCGCGGCCGCATCCGTTGTGCCAAACCAGCCGGCCGCTCTGCGCGCGAGCTTGCGCACGCCAGCGAGGCCGCAGAGATGTGCCAGCCAGTGCCAAGCAGTCACCGCAATCACGGCCGCATGGGCTTTGCAAAATAATTTAAGGGTGAGAGGGTGGAATGTTTGCGCGAGCTGTGGGGTAGACGATTTCAAGTTCTTCATGACACATTGCACCACATTTGTGTCTCCTCAGACTGCACCACGTATTTTTCAGCAGCAGAAATGTTGTATCCTGTAGGTTGCACCACAAACTGCACCACATAGGTTGCACCGATATAGTGCACCACGCAACATGCACCACATGTACTGTGCCAGATGGGTTGCACCTTGGCAATTGCACCACAGAGTTTGCACCACACAGACTGCATCCCATAGATGGCACCACATGAATTGCGCCAGTTGGAAAGCAGATCGATAGTGCAAGAGCCCACTGTTTGGGGCCCACGCTGGCACACCTGGGGCAGATGAGGGCGCGTCCCTGTGGGCGACGACCAGAAAACGTTTCCTTGAGTATCACTTTCGTATGAGGACGAAATATGTTTGGTCAAGCCTTGCTTGGAGAACATTGCCTGATGGAGTGGAATGGCTTGGAGAAAGTGATCGCCGGGGCGGCCCGCGAGACTGGCAGAAGAAGAGTGCGAGACCCGCGAGGTGAACGCGCAAGGGGTGTTCCATCTGGGGGGAAGGAGGGGAAGAAGGGTGGAAAGGCGGGGAGGGGTGCGGTTAGGGAGGACTGGGGGTTGCAAGAGGGTTTTCGAACCCGGGGGGGGGGGGGGGGGCGTTTTGTTCAGCGCCCCTCCGCTCTCCTGCGCCACGCCCTTCTCCTACCTGGAGGCTGCCCATGGCCACCCTGCCTGTCGGCGTCGGCGCGCACCAGGGCAGGAGGAGGAGGAGGAGGAGGAGGAGGAGGAGGAGGAGGAGGAGCCTTGCTCTCTGCTCTTCGCCTCCGAGGAGGAGGAGGAGGAGGAGGAGGAGGGAGGAGGAAGGAGCCTTGCTCTCTGCTCTTCGCCTCCGTGCTTCGCCACCTGGGCTCCAGGGCGGGGCAGCTCGGAGGCCCCGGCCTGCCCCAGGATGCCTCCCGCGGCACCCGCCGAGCGTGGCCGCGCGACCCCCTCGGCGTCCAGGGCCTGCGATGGGCCGACGAAGCCCGCGGGCTGGTCCAGCCACTGGCTGACCTCGCTGGGCCGCCGGCGGGCCTACCAGGCCTACTCGCCCGCGGGCGGCCCGGCCGCCAAGGCGCTCGTGCTGCACTACCACGGCTGGCTGGACTCCAGCGGCGAGGCTGCGGCCCGCTCCGGGCTCCCGCGGGTGGCGGACGAGAGCGGGGCGTTCCACGCCGTGTTCCCCGAAGGCGCGGGCACCGAGAGAGCGCCCCCCCCGGCGAGTCGGCCGAGGAAGGCTGCGCCGGCTCACGCGACCCCGGCGATGGTCGGGTGAACCCGTGCAGTGCCCGGTCGGTTTCGCTGACCGACGTGCCTCTCGCCGGGCACGTTGGGTTGCTTTTGTGGGCTTCGATCAGCTCCCCCGCTGGGGTTCGCAGGTGGAGTGCCCCTGGCCTTTCTCACGAAAGGTCGGTCACGCCGGGAGGGGGGTAGGGGGAGGGGGGAAGGCTTCTTGGAAGCACCCCTGCTTCTCAGAAGGCGCGGGCCTTGTCTGTAGATGTAAGGCCGCCGCCACCTAAGAAGCAGCCTCCTTCTAAGAAGCCTGCCCCCCTTCCCCATATCTGTGCCTCCTTCGCGCCGCATCGCCGATGCATCGGCGATGTAGCTCGATGCGGAGCCCGATGCGCGCCGATGCATCGCCGACGTCGCCGGCGAGGCATCGATGCGGCGCGATGCTCCGACCCCAGCTACTCGGACCCCACCCAGGAGACCTCCACCGTACCCCCCCAGTGCGCGCCGCCAGCAGAGGCGCGTTGCCAAAGGGCGCTCTGCCGGTCCCCGAGAGGAGCCCACGACGTGGGCGCTCCCGCGGGCGTCTGGGCGCTGGCGCTGTGCGGCCTCGGCCTGCTCCTCCTGGGCGCCCTCTGCCTCTGCTGCGCCTGCCGGCGGGCACGGGCCCGGGAGGCGCCTCCCGGGGAGGGGCTCGCGGACGAGAGCATCGAGTTCTCCGGGTGCGCCTCGCGGGGGCGCCACGAGGAGTCCTCGGAGTCCTCCGCAGGAGGAGGGCGGGGCGAGGCGCAGCGGCAGCGGGCCTGCTTCGGGGGAGGCCCCCCCAGTCGCCGCGGCTGGACGCGGCTCGGAAGCGGAGGCGTTGGCACTCCGGGAGGGCTCCCCCTCCTCCTCCTCCTCCTCCTCCTCCTCCTCCTCCTCCTCCTCTTCCTCCTCCTCCTCCTCCTCCTCCTCCTCCTCCTCCCCTCCTCCTTCCTCCTCCCTCCTCCTCCTCCTCCTCCTCCTCCCATCCTCCTCATCCTCCTCCTCCTCCTCCTCCTCCTCCTCCTCTTCCTCCTCCTCCTCCTCCTCCTCCTCCTCCTCCTCCGCCCTCCTCCTCCTCCTCCTCCAGCCGCAGTCTCAGCCTCGCTCTGCTCCGGCATCTGGCACAAGCTCCACCAGCGCCGCCGCCAGCGCCGCCAGTGCCACCAGCCAAGGCTCGTGCAGCCCCTGCGCTGCGTTGCGCTGGCCACTGAGCCACAGGCTGGAGGCCGCTGCTGTTGTTGCTTGGTGTCTCTGCGTCGCAGCATTCTGCTCTCTCGCAGCCGTTCAACCACTTGACTTGACTGTGCTGCAGTTTACTGTGACAATGAGTTCCTGGAATGCCAACGGCACTGGGATATCGCCCGTCGACTCGGATGGGAATACGCAGTGTTCCCAGTCCATGAGTTGGCGAGGGCACGTTTGCTACGAGAGCTGCTTCCTGCAGAACGGGTGCGCAGGCTACGGCTGCCAGTGGACGACCTGTGTCGACGACGTTGCTTTTTTCGACGACCTGATCTCACGCCTCGAGGGCGAGCTCTGCTTCGACCTGGGCCGCGTGTTCGTCACCGGCTTCTCGAACGGAGGCATCCTCGCCTACACCCTGGCCATGGCGCGCCCGGACCGCATCGCGGGCGCTGCGCCGACCGCGGGCTCCGTCGTCCCCGAGCACTACGCGGCCCTGAGCGTGCCAGTGCCGCTTTTGGATGCGCTCGGCTATCGCCGCCTCCGCTGCCACCGTGCGCAGGCGTGGGACCTGGACTCCCTCGGGTCATGAGAAAGTCACGGCGGCAAGTTTTCCAGTAGTTTCGGCCCCTGGGGGCCCTCACCGGCCCTCGGGACAGTCAAAGAACGACTCGGGATGCAAAACCGGTCCCGGGGAAAGGGTCCAGACCGCTGGGGGTCCACGTCATGAAAAATTCACGACGTCGGGGGTCTGGGGACGTCTTGGGCCGCACTCGGGCCTTTTTGGAGCCCTCTTGGGACCCGCCTGTTCTTTCAAGGAGCTTTCTTGTGGGGGAGCCTCCGAATGCCCACCTCGGCTGTGCCAGCGCCATCGAGGAGGCATTCTTCTTGGCGGCCCCCTGGACCGTCTGGGGAAGTACATCATGAGCCAGAAGTCTTCTGGAGCAACTACCAGGGCTCTCTTCGATCCCTCCGATTCGATTCGATTCGTTTTCGATGGCTTCCGATTCCGATTCGATTCGACTTGGGAGTCCGATTTGGGTTCCGATTTCTTCTTGGAGGCATACTAGCCTGCCGATGTCCGCCGATTCGACTTTTCCCGACTTGGCTGCCGATTTCCGCCGATCCGATTCATTTCAATCACCGATCCGACTTATCGATTCGATTCTGGGCTCTCCTGAACTGCTGAGGGGCGTACCCAACCCACCCAAGATGTCCAGCAGCGCAAGTCGGTGGCCCGGCGTGGGGTACCACCCCGCTGGACCTCCCAGAGGCTCTCGAGAGTGGCCACGGCTGGGCAGCTGGCAGCACCCAGTGCGCCGACGCGGGCGCCCAAGGGACAGTTGGCTTCCACTGTGGGGGGGGGGGGGATTCGATAGACCCACCGCGGTCCGGCGGGAGGAGGGGAGGAGGTAGGCGGGAGAGGGCAGGAGGGGAGGCGGCGGCGCTCCGCCCCAGAAGGAGGAGGACGCCTCACGAAAAGCCGCGGAGACGAGCGAGGAGAGGCCGCTGGCCTCCTCGGCCTCCTCGCTGCCCAGCTCCCGCCCCACCCACCCCCCGGGCCAGGGCTCGTTTCGATTCCTCCGATTCGATTCGATTCGATTTCGATGGTTTCCGATTCCGATTCGATTCGACTTCGGAGTCCGATATTTGGGCTCCGATTTCTTATTGGAGGCACGCTGGCCTGCCGATGTCCGCCGATCCGACTTCTCCCGACTCGGCTGCCGATGTCCGCCGATCCGACTCGTTTCGATCGCCGATCCGACTCGTCGATTCGACGTTGGGGGCGCCTGCCCCACCCACGGGGGCGCGCCCTCCTGCGGCACCTGCGTGGGCCGCCGGACGGCGGCGGCGGGGGGGGGGGGGGCGGAGAGCGCGGCCCCCGCGCCGGCGACGGGGCCCTCCCTCGAGGAGTCGGGGCCCGAGAGGCCCAGACCCCCCCTTCGGGCCATGGGAAAATCACGACGGGGAGCTTGTCGCTATTTTGTCGGCCCCTGGGGGCCCTCACCGGCCCTCGGGCCCGTCAAAAAACGGCTCGGGACGAGAAGCTGGTCCCGGGGACTGGGTCCAGACCGCTGGGGGTCCACGTCGTGAAAAATGCGTGACGTCGGGGGTCTGGGGACGGGGGTCAGTGCAACCGGGGGGGTCCGTCCGAGCCGCGGATCTTGCAGGATCCTGCAGGGCCAGGGTCGCATGGACCCGGGCTTGGGCGCAGGATCCTGCAGGATTTCGCAGGATCGTGCGAGGCCCGACTGGCCCGGGTGTGGATTGACCTTGGTCAGTAGGTCTCCGAAGGAGGGCCTCCCGCACCGCTCCCCACCCCTCCACTGCACCCCGGCCCGGCGAAGATAGCAAGCGATAGGGAAGGGGGGTCCAGGGCAACGATAGGCCGTTCCAGAGCGTTCCCGAGCGCTTCGAGAAGGCCGCGACCTCCGATACAGATTCCAGAGCCGCGGGATCTCAGAGATTGCCGATTTACCCCCACCCGAAATTATCCTCGTCCTGGCTTCGTCTTCTATGGCAGGGGTGGGGGCGAGCGGTCATACGCCACTCCCGATGGGGCATGCCCGATAGCGCTCGGAAGGGGGGGGGGGGGGGGCCATCTCGTGTCTACCAGTTCCTGGATGCCCTCGTCTCCGGGGTGCGCTCGGGAGGCAGGGAGCGACCTCTTGCCCGCCAGTTCCTGGATGCCCTCGTCCCCAGGGTGCGCTCGGAGGGGGGGGGGGAGCGCTCTCGTGCCTCCAGGTGTCTGGATGCCCTCGCCTCCAGGGCGTATACTCGGTGAGGGAGGGGGGGGGGGAGCGCCCTCTCGTCGGCGGGGGTTCCCGGGAGGCCGGCCCTCGCCGCCGCGGCTGCGGCCTCGCGCGCGGCTCGGAGGCCTGGCCGCGAGGGGCCCCGGGGGGGTCCGGGGACCCCGCTTGTGCGAGCGGAGCCGGGAAGAGCCGGGTCGGGCGAAAGGGGGGGGGGAGGGGGGTTTGGATCGGAGGCGAGCGAGGGGGAAGTGAGAAGGAGAAGGCCTTCTGAGAAGGCTCGGAAGTCCCCCGGCCTTCTGAGAGGTTTTCTAAGCCTTCCCCGAAGACAAAACAAGCCTCTCAGAAGGCGCGAGGGTTTCTGAAAAGTACCGCCGCCTTCTGAGAGGTCCTTCTCCTTCTCACTTCCCCCCTTCGCTCGCCGCCGACTGGAGAAAGGGGGAGGAGGGGGAGGGGAAGAGGGGGAAGGGAAGGGAGGTGGAAGGGCGAGGTTCTCAGCTGCCGAGGGGAAGGGGGGGTCACGAGATCTCCGGCGTGCCGCTAGCTTATTCGGCCCGGCCGCCCGGGGCGCAGTCCTCGATGCACGGCCGGCTTCGGCGCTCGGAGGCGCCGGCGAACACCGGCTGCGTGGGCCGAAGTCGCGAAGCCCCTTTTTTGCCCCCCCTTCGTCCGACACGACCCTGCGGGGGAGAGGCGGCTCGTCGGTCGCCGGGGGTGAGCCTTTCTGGAACAGCCAGCCCCGGCGTGCCTCAAGGCGACCGTTTTCTCACTCGCTGTTTTGCCGATCGCCGCGGGCCCTTGCAACCCCCTCCCCCCCCCTCCCCCCCCCCCGCCCATGGAGTAGATCTTGGCAGTTTTTGGCGCCTGTTTCGAGCACGTGGCGTCCTCCCCCATAGGGCGCACTGTTGCAGACAGTCGCGCTAAGCCGAGGTCCGGAGCTAGACCCCCCCCGTCCCCCCCCCCCCCCGTCCAATGTTCGGGCCAAACGAAAGAAGGGGATAGGGAAGGGGGGGGGGTACGAAATCTGCTGCATGCAGCTGGTTTCGGCCCCGCCGCCGGGCCCATCCCTCGATACATGGGCGCCTCCCGCCGGCGGGAGGCGCCGGGAAAATCAGCTGCGTGAGCTGATTCTCAACCCCCCCCGTTGCTAGCCCCCCCTTTCGCCCGGCGCCAAATGTCCAGACGCCCAAGAATCGACGAGCGCGTTCCGCTACTCGCCAAGTGACTCCTCGCAAGTGGCCTGTATCCGCCGGGGGGGATCTGCGAGAAATTACACCGAAGCAGACATTTGTTTTTCGGACGTCTGCGAGTAGGCACCTTGCGAGCAGTGGAACGCGCTCGGCGAAAGAAGCAAGCGTGAGGAGGGGGAGGGGGAGGGGGAGGGGGAGGAGGAGGAGGAGGAGGAGGAGGAGGAGGAGGAGGAGGAGGAGGAGGAGGAGGAGGAGGGGGAGGGGTAGGAGGCAAGCTAGGTGCGCTCGCGTCATATCTGACGTCCTACCCCTCCCTCCCATCCCTTACCATGGCGCTGATTTGCTCTATCCGCGGACGCGTGTCGTAGCGGACCTGTGCTCCGCGCGCGCGTGCGTAGTGGGTGGTGGTGCACGTGCGTGCGTGCGTGCGTGTGTGCGTGGTTGTCGTGGTGGTGGTGGGTGGTGGTGGTGGTGGTGGTGGTGGTGGTGGTGGTGGTGGTGGTGGTGGTGGTGGTGGTGGTGCTGGTGGTGGTGGTATGGTGTGGGTGGTGGTGGTGCTGGTGCTGGGTGCTGGTGCTGGTGCTGCTGGTGCTGTGTGCTGGTGGTGGTGGTATGGTGGTGGTGTGGTGGTGCTGGTGGTGGTGGTGGTGCTGGTGGTGGTGGTGTTGGTACTGGTGCTGGTGCTGGTGGTGGTGGTGGTGGTGGTGGTGGTGGTGGTGGTGGTGGTGGTGGTGGTGGTGGTGGTGGTGGTGGTGGCGGTGCGGCGCGGTGGTGGCGGGCGGATGGGCGCGCGAGAAAAAGGCCCGCGCTGGGGCGAGAACGCCATCCTGAACGACGGAGGCCAAACACCGATCCGAAAATGAGGCCCACGCTGCAGCGGGAGCACGATTCGGAACGATTCGGGAGCAGAGATGAGGCCGGCGCCTCAACGAGAGCAGCATTTTGGGAAAAATTGACGCCGGCGCCTCAGCGAGAGTCGTTTCCCGGGATTTCCCGGGCATCCTGTGTAAAAAACAGTACGCGGAGGGTGCGCGGCCATCACCAGGACGCCATCAGGGGAAGGATTCGGGAGTAGAAATGAGGCCGGCGCCTCAACGAGAGCAGCATTTTGGGAAAAAATGACGCCAGCGCGAGAGAAGCATTTTGGGAAAAAATGAAGCCGGCGCCTCAGCGAGAGTCGTTTCCCGGGATTTCCCGGGCATCCTGTGTGTAAAAAAGCAGTACGCGGAGGGTGCGCGGCCATCACCCGGACGCCATCAGGGGAAGAGGGAGAGTATATTCATATTCAAACTCAAGAACCCAGAGTGCATCACCGCATTCAAGCAGGACCTGAACAACATCAGCTTACCACCGTGGAAGACAGACGTCAACGAGCATTACCACGAGACGGCGGGACTCATTGTCGAGAAGACGAAGCAGCATTTCGGACGGGACCCGCTTACACCCTGCAACGTCACAATCTCAGAGGCCAGCATGCGTCTATTGAGGCTGCGCAGATACGCTGAGAGCTCCACGAGGACCTACGCGAACAACGGGGACCCAGCACCACTAGAAGTTTTCCGCAAGAGGCTCTGCTACGAGGCGTCGGTCTACGCCCGCGTGGAGGATAGCTGGTATTGCTCTGTGGCAGCCTTTGCTGGCGCTTGCCAGCTCAGCCGCACCACCGACTGCCTCGGCATCGCGCATGACGCCGCGAGGCTTTTCATCGCCCACACCAGGGACACGTTCAGGCACCAGCTGAGCACCGACCGCAACCAGTATTTCCACGACCTCGGCAGCAAATTGGCCGACAGCAGAACAGCAAGAGACGCCAGGACCGAGTGGCAGCTGACCAAGAAGATTCTGATCCATGGCGGCCGCAAACCAAAATACGTCAGTGCGCTGCCCACCATGCAGCAGCCCGACGGCACCGTCATGGGCAGCCAGTGCGAGATCAGTCGCGCCACGCTGCAACACTTCGCCAAGATCGAGTCAGCAGACATCAGGGACAAATACGACCTCGCGGACCGCTACAACGGCAGCCGCACCCATAGATCACCACCCGACGAGGTTTCACAGCACCTGCACATGACACTCAATGATCTGGTGGAGAGCTTCGCGGACGGCAAGAAGGGCCGAGCAGGAGGACCCGACGGCAATTTGGACGACATCCTCAAACTCGCGCCCGAGGAGACGGCCCGCCACTGGTACCCTGTCGTCCTGAAGACGATACTCCGAGGCCGCGAACCGATCCAATTTAAGGCAGGTATTGCAGTGAAGCTTTACAAAGGCAGCGGCACGAGGGCCCTACTGGAGTACTACAGGTCGATCCTCCTCAACAACACCGTGGCCAAGCACTACCACAAGTGGCTCCGCTCAACGACGTTGAGGGTCTGCAGCAGCCTGCTGAGAGTCACCCAGCATGGCGGAATCCCGAAGAAGTCAGGCGCGTACTCCACACACACCATCAAAGCGTTCTTCGGGATCTGCAAGCGGAGACGTCTCAGTGCAGTCGGCATCCTGTTGGACCTCCGACAGGCCTTCTATTCTGTCATTCGCGAGTTCGTGCTGGGACGGGAGGGGGAGAAGCCTTGGCTCCTAAAGGCGATGGCAGGAGGCGCCCCACCTGAATGGCTCATGCCAGCCATCCAGCAGTTGATCGCGGCACCAGGCTACTTAGCACTCAACGACGTAGACGAGAACCTACGATTTCAGCTAGAAGAAGCACACGACACGACATTCTTTCAAGTGCGGGGAGATGAGCTTTGCGCGGAGAGCCGCAAGGGCACGCGCCCAGGTAACGGCCTGGCTGACCTCATCTTCAACATCAGCTTCGCGCACGCCCTGGGCCCGCTGGAGCAGGAGCTACATTCAGGAGGGTACTTATTACAGCTACCACCGGCGGGAGAGCAAGCCATTGCCACGTCAGGCCAGCTCCGAGGGCTTGAGGGGACCCTGCCAGAAGTATCCTTCATGGATGACGCGACATTCCTGTGCGTACTCAGGGACAACACGAAAATCGAGAGCAGCATCTTTGATATATTGTCCATCATTGCGAGGAGACTCAAGATCTTTGGGCATGACCTACACCCCAAGAAGACCAAAGCGTTGCTGCATATTGATGGGCACGCCAAACAGCATATCAAGGCGAAGATTTCAAGACAAACCCCATCACGTTGCAACGCGAGGAAGGCCAGCCGCCGAACAGTACTGATGTCACCACGGCTGAGGTCACGACCCAGGGACTCACACTGGGCAATATCGTGGCAAGTGATGGCGGGGAGGGGCCGAACCTTATGAGACGCATTATCGACCACAGATCCGCAGAGGGTCCCTTGAAGAAGTCCATCTTCCGTCTGCCGCACATCGACCTCAAAGCCAAGTTGCTGTATCTCACGGCGCTGGCGCAGAGCAAGCTGACCTACGACTGCGAAGTATGGGGACCGCTAACAGCACAGCAGAAACAGATGTTGCAGAGCAGACATGGCGAGCCTACGGGCCGCCGCACGACAACAGCGACACGGCGCGGGGCACATACATACTTTGGACGACGAAATATACTTGGCATGTGACGAAGTACCGATCCACATGTACCTGCGCCGACGGCGCCTGATGTACTTGGCCAGAATGACGCACGCAGACACGCCCTTCCTCCACCGCCTCATCGACGAGCTTTGGGGGGATGATAAGGCCTGGAACGCCCTTATCGTCGAGGATCTGGACTGGATAAGAAGATTCCTACTAGACGACGAGGACATTGGCTGCGACATCAGGGGCTTGGTACGATAGTTACGAGCACAGCAAGTGCAAGCCGCACAAGCCATGATCACGCGTGCGTGGCTCAGGTACAAGACATGGCAGCACGACTTATACAGACATCGAATATGGCAAAGGCAGTTACACCGTCTTGCGCAAGAGTTTGGACTGACCACGCCCAACTTCGATGGACTGCCGACTGCACAACACAGTGGCTACATATGCTATGAGTGTGGCAAGATCCTAAAAACTCGGGGAGCATGGAAGCGTCACCGCACCATGGAGCACATCGGCTACGACCTCCCCGAATTGCTTGCCCGCTCGACTACCTGCCCTGGGTGTGGGAAGAACTTCATAACGCGATCGCGCATACTCAAGCACCTGAGAAGGTGCCCCAGGTGCCTGGCTGTACTCCAAGCAATCGAAGTCCCAATGGATCTGCAGGAGGCAGCCGAACGCCGAGAAGAGGAACGAGAGGCTGTGGCGACGAGGAAGGCAATGGGGCATGGAGCTACAAAGGCACTGGTGCCCGCCCAGCAGGTCATACACATCAAGCTTGCCGACTACATCGAGCAGCATCAGATCCAGCTCTCGCCGGCGCCGCCTGCAGCAGCGGACCCTCAACCAGCGACGCCACCTGCAAGTGTATTCGCACCGTGCAGGCCCACGGTTACTACGGCTATGTTCTTGCTGCACCTTTTCTCAGGCAGGCGCCGAACCGAGGATTTCCAGCATCACTTCGAGATGAACATTCGGGAATGCAACTTGGTAGTATTATCGATCGACGTGCAGATAGACCCCGACAAAGGAGACCTGACGAAGCCAGACGTCGTCGAGTTTTGGTGCGCGGCGATACGACAGGGCAAAATATGTGGCATTGTGGCGGGGCCCCCCTGCGAGACGCGGTGCTCATCGCGCTGGCATGCCGCCGAGGGGAAAGCTCCACGACCACTACGCACACACGACTTCCCCTGGGGCATACAAGCAGCCAATCAAGCGGAGCGTCAACAGATAGCACTAGCCAACGAGCTATACAGGACAGCTCTACTACTCATCACCACGGGCCTGCAGTACAACGTATCAGCCGTACTCGAGCATCCCGCTCCAGCCACCTGGTGCCCTCAAGCGCCTAGCAGCTGGCAGCGAGCAGAGACGCGCTGGCTTTTGGAGCAGACGAACGTCGAGCTGCACTACATAGACCAGTGTCAGTTTGGGCAGGCTGCGCGAAAGCCAACATGTCTCATGGCGGTACACCTCAGCGAACTTACACAGGAGCTGGGGGCGGTACCTGGGGGACAGCTATGCCGACATAACGGACACGATAGAGCTTACGGACGAGACGGCCAAGGCGGCTGGAGGACCGCCCCCCTCAAAGAATATCCTCCAAGGCTGTGCAAGGCAATGGCTACGGCATTCGCAGCCCACTGGGGACAGCTCGCTGACGAAGAGGCAATGTGGGCCGAAACGGATGAATGTTATCACAGGTTCTACGCCCCCTTGGACTACTACATCGAGTCAGAGCAGCTGGGCCACGACTGTCACAGGGCATGGGGTAACCAACGGCGCTAGCAGCTGACACTGCAGCGGCACTACGTTTGGCTGCACAGATATTCGAGTTTAATTGTTTCAGGATTATTCATATTTGCCATACCCTGGAAGGGACCATCGGTTGGCAGTTTGGCGCATACTATTGGCATCTTACAGATTGGAGGGCAGCTGGCACGGCAGAATTGCGTACATTTGGGTAATATTTCAGAGCAGGCGCGTCAGCATCAGCGCACCACTGTATGTATTCAAGACCCGCATTGCTCCTGGGTTAGTGGCACGGCTGCGTCTTGGACAGCGATTGCGTGCCATACTCGAGGGGGGGGACCCGTAGCGCCCATACGGGTGGGCACGATCCCTCAATGGCGACGGAGCGTGCCCCCCCCTCGAGCACTTTCTGGATGTATTAGCTTTCTTTCAACACTGGCATTTACTTCTATGACTATTCAGCGCCCTGGACAAGGCACTATGGTGCCATGGTGTAAGTCCTGAGGAAGCCCCGAATGCGAGGGAAGACCTCAGGCAGCGTCGCCTTGTTTTGCCTTGTTAGAACGCAAGTCCTGGGGAAGCCCCGAATGCGAGGGAACGCCCCAGGCATAAGTCGCCACGTTTTGTTGTGTACCCTGGCGGCGACTGGCTACCTACAACTTGGACGGCGCCAGCTATCCACAACTTGACGGCGACAGCATACCCAGCACGACCCCGCACACCTCCGACCAAGTCAACGCTGTCCTGGTGAGGATCAAACTTCGAGACGGGCTCGAAGGGCGGGGGGGAAGGACGAGTACTTCCCACGCCCACCAGCGGGGATGGCGAGGGGCAGGGGGGGGGTAGAACGGCAACTACCTGCGCCCCCGCGGTCCGCCCTAGCTCGCCACCCCCACCATTCCCAAGGAGAAGGAGGAGCTACCCGAGCGCCCGAGGGCGAAGCACAGGACAGCCGAGACATCCCACTTCGACGACAAATACCAGGCCTGGGGTCCGCCCCCACCGAGGGCACTGTGACCCCTAGCCATAGGGACGAGGTGGGACAGCCACGACCCCCACTTGAAGTCGGTGCATGGAGGCCTTGGAAGCCCACAACCAACGCAACACCAGCAACGACCCGACCCCCAACGACCTGACCAGCACGCTCCACACCCTGCACTCAGCCCTACAAACAACCGACATCTACAACATCCGAGATCAGCACCCTCCTGTACTACATAGGCGGGGGTGGCATGACTGACGACATTGGACACTACGGCTAGTGAATACCAGTACGACCAAGACTGGACAGGATCAAGCTGGAGTACCAACCCGTCCAGTACGTCTAGGACGAGGGATACGTGTTCGAGCACCACAGTGTCAGGCTCACTGCAGGTTCAACATGGAGTACTCGACGAGAAGGGGCGGCCTGCCCCTCGGCGAGGGATACACAGCGCCAGGCGCCGAAGGTTGTATCCCCGTCGCCCTCGCGTGGCAGGCGAGGGGCCGAGGCCTGCCGGCCTGGATCGGCATGACGATGTGAGCAACCGCTGCAGACCTGCTGGAGCCCAAGAGCGGCTCGGCGGGCCTCCACAGCGCGCTGCGCCGAAGGGTGGAGGCCGCCGCAGCCGAGGGCGGTCAGCCACCCGAAGACCCACGGCGGCTGGGCTCAGCGCGAGGCGCCGAAGGGAGCCCAGCCGCCACCCACGCGGCCGCCAGCCCACAAAGAGGCCGACGGCCTGGCCGAGCGCCGCGCTGGCTGACGCCCGCTGGCACGGGCGCGCGCGGCGCCCGCCCGTGGGCCCTGACGGGCCCCCTTTTTCTTTTTGCAGAAACCCGGCCCCCCTTCTCCCTCCTCTGTGGTTTAAGTTGGTCCCTGGCTCCCCCTGCTTTCCTCGGGGTCGGGTTCCCGGGGCCGCTGTCCGAGTGCCCGCACGGCCCTGGTGGGCCGCTGCGGCGCGCTCCGCGCCCGCGGGGCGCGCGACAAGACGCTGCATAGCGAGAAATGAGAAATGAGAGAGTATATTCATATTGAGTAATTATAAAAGGAGGAGGAGGAGGAGGAGGAGGAGCTAAGCGCCCCTCGGCTTCGGCGGCGATGGCGTGGCCCCTCGCTGCCCCTCCCTGCCTTGGGGGGGGGGGCGGGCCGGGGCCCCTGTCTGCGCCGAGCGCCTTCCTGCCGGACGGCTCGGCCTGCGTCCCTTGTACGTCGGGCAGGTCGCTCAGCTGGAGGAATGGGGAAGAAATCATAGAAAAATAGTCTGGGGACGATTTTGAAATATGTTTGACCCTTTTTGAGAATTTGCTTGGCTGTCTGTTATTTGTCGTACACAATCCCCCTGTAGGACTGTAGGAGGACAGGCCCGACTTCATTCTTCCTCCGACCGACGCGCAGAGCAGGGAGGGCAGCCCTCGCGCACTGGTGCCCGCCGGGTCGGCGGAGTTCCACGGCAGGTCCGACACCACGGTGCCTGGCAATGCGAGCGAGGACTGCAGGGAGGTGCTCCTCCTCCACCTCCTCCTCCTCCTCCTTTTCCTCCTCCTCCTCCTCCTCCGCTCCTGGACTGCCAGATGGGGTGGGGTCGGAGGATATCGCCTTATCGCCGATGCGTCGCCGATGCGCCTCGATGTGAGGCCCACGTTTCTCCACGCCGACGGCACCGATGCGGCGCGATCCTTCGACCCCATCCGCTCGGGCCTGATCTGGGAGGCATCCTTAGGTGCATCCGGGCACGATTGTGTCTGCCTCGGGCTGGTACTACTGGACAACCGAGACCATCTTCGCCACGGCGTTCGGCTACACGTAAGAGTGACCCTTCGCCACAGTGACCTTTGGTGTTGGCCCTCGGGCGTTGCGTAATCGGGGGGGGGGCGATGCATGGGGGGTGAAGAAGGGTGCGCCTTCCCCTCAAGAAGTCCGAAGGGGGCCTTCTGAGGCCCAAAGGAGGCACCAAAAGTGCACCTCTCTTCGCCCCCCGATGTCATCGCCCCCCCAGTATCGGCGGCGCGCCCGGGGGGGAAGTGAGAAGGGTCGGGCCTTCTCAGAAGGCTCGGAAGTCTTCCGGCCTTCTGAGAAGTTTTCTAAGCCTTCCCCGAGGACACAGAAAACCTCTCAGAAGGCGCGAGGGCTTTTGAGAAGTCCCGCCGCCTTCTGAGAGGGCCTTCTCCTTCTCACTTCCCCCCTTCGCTCGCCGCCGACTCATCGCCCCCCCATCAAGCAACGCCCAAGGCCCACTGGGGTACCCCGATCGCTGACAGCGGTGCGACCAGCGGTGCGACAGCGTCGGCGTGCGCGCTTGGGTTCCGCCCCCCCCCCCACGCGCCCCGAAGACTGCGCACCGGAGGCCACTCTTGCCTCCTCCTCCTCCTCCTCCTCCTCCTCCTCCTCCTCCTCCTCTTCCTCCTTCTCCTCCTCCTCCTCCTCCTCCTCCTCCTCTTCCTCCTCCTCCTCCCCCTCCTCCCTGGAAAATCGGGCATTGACAGGACGACCCCCAGACAAGAGTCGACGAAGGATATCTGCACGGGTTCACGCGACATTTGCATTCGAGTGCATTGAAGCAGTTCCCAGTCGGCTTCGTGAATCGACATGCGTGTCGCCAGATACAGTCGGTTGTTTTTTGACGTCAGTTACTTAGCTACCCCGCTGAGGCGCACTCGGAATGCGGTGCCGTGCACACGTGGAGTGCCCCAGGCAGCTCTCACGAAAGGGCGTTTTCCTACAGGGGGTCTTGTCCACCTACAGAAAAGTACAATTGTTCTAGGTCGTGTCGAAGAGTCGTTCGGGAGACTTCCCTAGGGTGTTTGTTTCATCCCGGGTCTGTTTCTGACGGTCCCGGACCCCAAAACGGCCCCCAGATGCCAAAACCCATGGAAAAGCCGAAGATGGCGAAAGCAAACAAGCCGACGATTTACGTTGCATTACGTTTCCAGGGCAGTGTAGGGCTTCTCTTGCGTGTAAGCAGAGGTGTGGCGCCCGGGAAACGGGTGCACGGGTCCAAGCCAGCATTGGCAGACGCCGTTCGACGGCGAGGGCGGCTTGTGGTGTCAGGCGGAGGAATGTCCGAGCACTGCGCCCATCATCCGCTGCTCGTTCGACGGAGGGCACGAGTACTCTCCCAGGTATGCCGATGTGGCGTGGGACTTCCTGTCGCGGCTGCCCGCGCGACCCGTCGAATGAGCTCGCGTCGACCCAATAGTATACACTCTGAGGGCCAAAATTCGCGGCCATTCACGCAACAGCAGATATGGCCGCGTGCGCAGACAGCTGTCACCAGGCTGCCTCGTCCTCATGATCATCATCAGCATCATCATCATCATCCTCAGCATCATCAGCAGCAGCTGCATCATCATCATCATCATCATCACCATCATCATCATCATCATCATAATCCTCCTCATCATCATCATCATCATCATCATCATCATCATCATCATCATCATCATCATTATCATTATCATTATCATTATCATCATCATCATCATCATCATCATCATCATCATCATCATCATCATCATCATCATCATCATTGTCATCATCATCATCATCGTCATCATCATCAGCATCATCATCAGCATCATCAGCAGCATCATCATCAGCATCATCATCGCCATCATCATCATCATCATCAGCATCATCAGCAGCCTCAGCATCACTGTCATCATCATGATCAGCACCCGAGTCATCATCACCAGAAGCAGCAGCAGCAGCATCATCATCGTCCTCGTCATCGTTGTCATGATCGTCATCTTCTTCATCAGCATCATCACCACCACCATCATCACCATCATCATCAGCCTCGTACTCGTCCTCATTCTCCAGGGGATGTCGGGCTGGAGGACGCGTTGGCTGGGCGGTTGGTTCAGTGTCAGGCCTTTTGTGCGAGCGTTGGATGGCCAGGGGGGCGAGAGGAGGGCGGGAGGGGAAGAGAGGTGGGAGGAGGGGGAGGTGAGAGGGGGGATGGCGAGCGGGAAAGAGAGGTGGGGAGGATCACATCAAAGGAGAATGCGAGGGTGCGGATAGGGAGGGGGGTAGGCCGGGAAGGTGGAGAAGGATAGATCTGAGGGGAGCGAGGAAAGTGCATTGTCAATGCTACGAACCACCTGGCAAGCGCCACCTGAATGCTTCTTAACAGGTAAGACCGCCCCTTGCAAGTTCAAGGCACAGTCTCATCATTATTTTGTCTGTAGCAATTTTGGCTCAAGTCCGTAGCGGGAGGCTCGGAGGCTCAGAGATTAGAGCATTCTGGCATGGGGAGTTCGTGGCCCCGACTGCTACCAGTATGTCTAACTTTCCAGTTGTTACTCTCCATTCGAATTCAGGTTTGCTCTTGGACATGTCACTACAGCCACGGCAGGCACATGATGCCCCCTGCTAAGCAGGAGTCGGCAATCCTGCTCAAGTGGCACACGAAGGAGGTAGATCGCGTGGGCGAAGCCTTGGTATTGCAAACATTGTTGGCCGACGTCCACGGGCTAGCGCTGGCGGAACAGAACGGACCTGGACCATCGCAGCTTCTGCGAAGAAGCCAAAGCTACAGGTGTTGCTCGACTGCATGAGGTCACAGCCCCCTCCTGGCGTGCCCCGAAGCTTGGGCAGGCCAGCGGAGGAGGTGGAGCCATGTCACAGGAGCCTGCAGAGGTCAAGAAACTGCGTGCTGAGCTGGCGGAGCTCAAGAGTCAGCACAGCTAGCAAAGCGGAGGCCCGAACGCCGACACCAGGAAGGTGGACGACGGAGGCGACGGGGGCCCAGACTTTGAGGTCACACGGGAGCTGGCAGCGGTCGCGAACCATTTGGCGATGCTGGACGGGGCGGGCGACTGCTGTGAGACCAAGGAAGCGCGCGTGAAGCTGCGGAGACACCAGTCGGAGTTTCCGAAAGCGACCCCTTACGGGCAAGAGCTTGGACACTAGGCTCAAGTAGATGTCCCTCCAGCACACTAAGCATGAGTAACGGAAGGACAAGCAGGCGCAGCGTGTGAACGCGTTGCGCGCAGCCTTGGAGGCGAGCACACACTTGAAGCGACTCCGCAAGGAATTGCTCGAGCTGGGGGGGAGATGCGCCAGAACGTGGCCCAGGTGCCGCAGCCGACACCCCCCCTAGCATTGAGAAGCCGTCCATGGCCCGGGTGTGGCCCGTTGTCGGAGACGCGCTCGCCGTCGAGAAGCATGGCCAGCACTTGGCCTCCTTCGGCGGCCCCGCTGACCTCGCGACGCGCCTGCACGGCTGCCTGGCGGAGGCGCGCGACGCTGAGATTGCCCATCGTGAAGGGGCGCAGCGCAGGGCGACAGCCGCGGCAGCAGCAGCAGCAGCAGCCAGCCAGGCCCAGCCAGCGCTGGGGCCGCCGCAGGCAGCACCGCTGCCAGCAGCGGCCAGACGGCGGACGCCGCGGCGCAGGCGGCGCAGGCCGCCGCTGCGCAAACCGCACGGGGGACGCCGCCATGGATCCCAAGCGCCGCGCAGGACGCGGAGACTCTCGGGGCTTCCTTGCAGTCGGTCAATATTGAGGCCCCAAGTGGCATGGAGGAGCTGCGCGACTCGGTCAGGCGGGCCAGGGCCGACTTCGCCCAATTCGCCAAGATGACCGCGCGTGGCAGCGGCTTCCATCTAAACGTATCAGATGCCTCTGCCTGGCAACTCTGGTTTTGAAAGGTGATGAAGAAAAATACTACACTTACTCCAGCTAGTTCCACCTCGCCTGGGCCCCTTGCAAAGATGTTCGGAGGAAGCAGAGGAGCCAGCGTTGGGAGTGGGATCGCACATTCCATGTCGTCACAGGTATCACTTGCTGCCAAAAAAGCTCGGGGCGCACCGAGCGAGGCTGAAGGCGGCATGCCTTCACAGAGTTCGGACGGCAGCGACGGACATACGCAGTGCAGGAGGTCGAGGGCCAAGCGCTGGCTGGCGCCGCAGTTCTTTGCCCGGCGCCCATTCAGAATACAATGCAACCATTGCTTGACACGGGCGTCACATTTCCAGCGAGAGCAACGGCGGATCACGTTCATACTTCTTTCAAGCGCGGCGCCATCGCTGTCCCAGTGTATCTTCGGGTAGGCGAAGGTTTCGGGCCTGACAGCATCAGCTCCCTTACGGAGGTAGCCCAGTGCACAGGGGGCGCAAGCGCTGGGGCACGACCAGGCGATCGGAGGCGACTAGAACATGGCGCCAGGCATGCCCCAGTCTTGGACCGCAGCTCTCAACGGACTGGCGTTGGCCAGCACCACTCCCCCTTGCTCGCAAACTATTCCTGGCACGGCGTTGGATTCCTTCATCGCGAGCCCGAGCGTTGCGATGCGCACGGGCACGCCCAAAGTTTGCACCGCGGCCAACTCGTCGCCTCATAGACCAGTCTCAGTTGAGAGATTCTTGGGCCACACGCGGCGACGCGGGCGAGAGTTGCACGACAGCCCACGCCCATTCTCTCAGTGGCCCCGCCAGGTTGTGCGAGGCGCCCTAAGCAATGGACGCAGTTTCACGATGATGCTGAGACAGCGGAGGACGCAAACGACCTGGCAAGGTGCCGGGGCAAGCTAGTTGCAGGCATAGAAGACGAATTACTAGACCGCCATGACCTGATCGGACCCAAGAGACGCAGGCACCTTGGCGAGGCAGCGCCGCACGAAGTCGCACGGCACGAAGTTCCAGCATTTCCACGGCACGGTGCGCAGCAAAGAGATGGGCATGCCAGATCAGGAGAGCGAACACCGCCTTCTCCACGCACATTCCGAAGTTGAGCGAAGATGGCAACGAGCAGCAGATGAGGCTGGTGAGGGTCGCCAGGCCACCTCATGAGGCTAGCGCCGTCTTAGCTAACATTCAGAAGCACCAGAAGCACCTTGCTCTCTTGGACGCTTGAACGCGCGGCTCTGGCATGGGTGTCTCGGGCGCTCCTGGGCCCGACGAAGTACCCCGGCGCTCACTGGATCAGGCGGAGCTCCGAGAAGCCCAGCTTTCGGCTCAAAGGGGCGCTTCCTGGAAGGCCTGGGCAAGGTCGAGCAGCCTTGCGCGAGTTGCAATCCGCCCCCGCCGCGCCGCGCTCTCTCTCAGCGGTCCGCGCCTGGCGGCGCGGAGACGCTCTGCCTGGAGCGCGTTGTGCCCTGGATGCCCTGCGAGAGCTGCTTTGAGCTCGGAGGCGAACGGCCCCGCGGAGCTCCCAGACACGTTCGAGCATGTCGGTCGCCTTGCGCAGGCAGCGGGCAGATTCTTACCTTGGCGCCCGTGCTGCGCTTGAAGCACCCTGCTGGCGCCCCCTCCGTTTGGCCCCGCCGCCGGACCACCACCGCGGGACGGGCCCAGTTCTGCGATGAAGTCCCGGCAGGAAGAGGAGGAGGAGGAGGAGGAGGAGGAGGAGGAGGAGGAGGAGGAGGAGGAGGAGGAGGAGGGGGAGGGGGAGGGGGAGGGGGAGGGGAGGGGGAGGGGGAGGAGGGGACAAGTTAGGTGCGCTCGCGTCAACATCTGACATCCTACCCCTCCCTCCCATCCCTTACCATGGCGCTGATTTTCTATCCGCGGACGCGTGTCGTAGCGGACCTGTGGCTCCGCGCGCGTGTGCGTAGTGGGTGGTGGTGCGCGTGCGTGCGTGCGTGTGTGCGTGGTTGTGGTTGTTGTGGTGGTGGTGTGTATGTGTGTGTGTGCGTGTGTGCGCGTGTGCTGTGGTGTGACGTGGTGTGGCGTCTTGGTGGTTTGGTGGTGGGCCAGGTGCGTACGTGCGTGATGGCGGTGGTGGTGGTGGCGGTGGTGGTGTGTGTGTGTGTGTCTGTGTGTGTGTGCGTGTGTGTGTGTGTGTGTGTGTGTGTGTGCGTGCGTGCGTGTGTGTCTGTGTGTGCGCGCGTGTGATGTGGTGTGACGCGGTGTAGCGTGGTGGTGGTGGGTGGGGTAGTGCGGTGGTGGTGGCGGTGCGCGGTGGTGGTGCGCGTGCGTGCGTGCGTGCGTTGGTGGGTGGAAGTGGCGGTGGGTGTGCGTGCGGCGGGGCGGGGCGTGGTGCGGCGCGGTGGTGGCGGGCGGATGGGCGCGCGAGAAAGAGGCCCGCGCTGGGGCGAGAACGCCATCCTGAACGACGGAGGCAAAACACCGATCCGAAAATGTGGCCCACGCTGCAGCGGGAGCACGATTCGGAACGATTCGGGAGCAGAAATGAGGCCGGCGCCTCAGCGAGAGCAGCATTTTGAAAAAAACGCAGGCGAAAACCCAACTCCCTGGAATCTTGTGTGTAAAAAAAACAGTACGCGGGGGGGGGTCGAATATTCCCAGCACGCCATCAGGGGAAGAGGGAGAGTAGTATTCATATTGAGTAATTGTGGAGGAGGAGGAGGAGGAGGAGGAGGAAGAGGAGGAGGTGTCCTCGGCCCAGGGCGGCGCCAAGCACCGCTGCAGGCCAAGGGCGCCCACGGCGGTTCGTATCCACATGTTTCTTTAGGCTCTCCTCCCTTGCGCAGCCACGTTGCACAAGTCTCGTCGGCCAGCTTTCGGCCTCGGCTCGGATGCTAGACCCTGGTCGCCCCTCGTGCACTCCACACCCTTGTCTTCCTCATCCGTATCTTCCCCAGCGGTACCTGAACCATTCTTGCAGGTGCACATTCAGCAATATCCCTGGTGGCTCGAAGATGTGTTCCTACTCCTGGATCCTCCTCCTCCTCCCCCTCCTCCTCTCCCTCCTCCTCGTCCTCCTCCTCCTCCTCCTCCTCCTACCTCCTCCTCCTCCTCCTCCTCCTCCTTCCTCCTCCTGTGATGGCGACTATGGTACACTGCGCAGGCTTCTCATACTGCCTCATTTTCACATACGGTTTCGCCTCCATCGGCACGGCGGGGCGCAACCTCAGTCGAGACCACAAGCTCGGCGGACTCCAGCTCGCGCCCCGGGTTCCCTGGATATGCCTGGGCGACTGGAGCCTCGAGCCTCGGGTCGTCGCCAAGTGCTTTGCCGACCAGATGGGCGGCCAGATCACCTCGCCCGACGGACGTCGCCTACACTTGCGACTCTGGCGAGAAGGGCAGATTGCTGGACTACCGCTGGGTCAGCGAGCCCGCCGCCTGCTGCATCCTGCCCGTGGTGCCAGTGCTGGACGCGCCGTGGCGCCCGCGCATCGGGCTGGTGCTCCAGGTTCGCAGCCCGGGTGCCCAGCTTCTCTCCCGCCGTCTCGAGCACAGAGGCCGGCTTCCCCAGGTCGGCCGACCAAGGAGGCTGGCACCCCCCGGGTCCAAGGCCCCCAGGGCCCAGTCCGAGCGGGCCCTTGCTGCACGCAAGGCCTCTGGGAAGCGCGTGGAAAGGATTCTGGTATTCGCGGCGCCGTCTCGACCTCTGTTCCACAATGGAGCGGGGAGCCTCGGGGGGCGAAACCGACCTTCCCGAGGACGGCAGGTCCAACGAGTTCCTCCTCCTCCTCCTCCTCCTCCTCCTCCTCCTCCTCCTCCTCCTCATCATCATCTTCATCCTTCTCCGTTTCCATACCTTTTCCTTACAGATCTGTTTCCCCTGTCGCACCCCAGGCCCGTCGAAAGGAAAGGGCGGGCCGGGCGTTTCGCCTGAGATTTCCTCACCAGTCATGAACTTGAAGCTCAAAAGTTGGTGACAGTTTCACAGATGGAGGGCGGGGGCTTTCAAAATGTGGTTATCGCTTTAGCGCCGCGCACATTCGTCTTACATAGTTGCAAGAGCTTCACGGATTGAGGGCGGATGGTTTTCAAAATGCGATTATCGCCGTAGCGCCGCGCACATTCGGTTTGACAATGTGCAAGAGCTTCACGGATTGAGGGCGGGTGGTTTCAAAAATGTTGTTATCGCTTTAGTGCCGCGCATATTCGTCTCAAAACTTACAGGAGCTTCATGGCTTGAGGGCGGCTCCTTTTCGAAATGTGGCCCTCGCCTCAGCGCCACGCACACTCGCCTCAAGACTTTGCAAGGGGCTCGCGAATTATCATGGTTAACATTCCAGAAAATGGTGTTTGGGAACGATTCAAGGTTGCCAGGGCGCAGCAGTGAGTTTGATTCGCGGTGCTGATATCCCAGGAGCGGCGTTCTGGCACGATTCAGGATCGCCAAGACGCAACCGTCAGATTGACTCGTGGTGTTGAAGCCCTGAGAGTTGCGCTTGTCCCTGTTGAAGTCTTGAGAATTCGCACGTCAAGAGTTTCCCACGGTTATCCCCCAACGGCGCACGTCCCTCAGCGGAAATGAACCTTTGCATAGGGGTCTCTGACGAGGGAGCTTGGAGGGTGCATTCCAACATGATTGGTTAGTCTTGGGGACTCTGGTCCTCCTCCACTTCCTCCTCCTCCTCCTCCTCCTCCCACACCTCCTCCTTCTCCCCCTCCTCCTCCTCTTCCTTCTCCTCCTCCTCCTCCTCCTCCTCTTCCTCCTCCTCCTCCTTCTGTACCTCCTCCTCCTCCTCCTTCTCCGCCTCTTCCTGCTCCTGGTCCTCCTCCTCCTCCTCCTCCTCCCCCTCCTCCTCCTCCTCCTCCTCCTCCTCGTCCCCCTCCTCCTCCTCCTCCTCCTCCTCCTCCTCCTCCTCCTCCTCCTCCCTCTCCTCCTCCTCCTCTCCTCCTCCTCCTCCTCCTCCTCCTCTTCCTCCTCCTCCTCCTCCTCCTCCTCCTCCTCCTCCTCCTCCTCCTCCTCCTCATCTCTTCCTTCCTCCTCCTCCTCCTTCCTCCTCCTCCTCCTCCTCCCTCCTCCTCCTCCCTCCTGCTCCTCCTGCTCCTCCTCCTCCTCCTCCTCCTCCTCCTCCTCCTCCTTCCTCCTCCTCCTGCGCCTGCTCCTCCTCCTCCTCCTCCTCCTCCTCCTCCTCCTCCCTCCTCCCTCCGCCTCCTCCTCCTCCTCTTCCTCCTCCTCCTCCTCCTCCTCCTCCTCCTCCTCCTCCTCCTCCTCCTCCCTTCTCCTCTTCCTTCTCCTCCTCCTCTTACTTCTTACTGCACGCGAGAAGGAAAACATACAGATCCTGGCGAAGGGCCTCAACATGTGCAGGTGCGACTGCCGAGGGGCAAGTGTGCAGAAGGAGGGGGCGGTGGCGCCACGCGGGCGTTGCCATGGGGACCTTCGGTGGAACTTCCTGTGGGGCCACGAAGCGTGCGATGGGGGTGCCAACATGGGGCGGTGGCGCCATGCGGGCGCGGCCATGTGGGCCTTCGGTGGAGCTGCCCATGGGGCCACGAAACGTGCGCGAGGGGTGTGCCAATAAGAGGCGACGGCGCCATGCGGGCGCTGCCATTTGGGCCTTCGTCGGGGCTCCCAATGGGGCCACTAAACGTGTGAGGGGCGTGTCGAAATGGACACGCGCACGACTGAGGCAGGGATGGAGGAAGGGAGGAGGGGGAGGAGGAGAGAAGAGGATGCGGGGCGCTGTTTCTCCGAAACGAGGACCCAACACTACAGGCTGGTTGGGAGTTACACTTGCCAATCGCGGAGAAAGACGAGCATGCGGCGGGTAGAGCGCGGGCGTGATCGAGGTTCGACAGCGAGAACGTGGGGACAACGAAGGGGAAGGAGGAGGGCGAGATGGAGGGGGAGCGAGGATGTGGAGATGGAGGACGTGGTGGACTGGGAGGAAAAGGAGGAGGAGGAGGAAAAGAAGAAGAAGAAGAAGGGGGAGGAGGAGGAGGAGGAGGAGAGAGGAGGAGGAGGAGGAGAAGGAGCAGGAGGAGGACCGCAGGGATAAGGAGGAGGAGGAGGAGGAGCAAGAGAAGGCAGAAGAGAAGAAGGAGGAGGGGGGGGCAATGGAGGAGAAGGAGGAGGAGGAGGAAGAAGAGGAGGAGGAGGAGGAGGACGACGACGACGACGACGACGGCGAGAGAGAGGCCACCAGCTGGACTACGTGTTCAAGGCCGGGGAGCAACTGCCCGTGGCCGTCGTCGGTGGCCGCCGGCCCCGCACCGACACCGGCAGCTGGGACACCTGCAACTTCAGACGGCGCCGAGAGAGACACATGCTGGAAAAGATTCTTTCGCCGCGCTCGTCGTGCTGGTCCCCGCCCCCCCTTCGGAGGCGACGATAAGGGCGAATGGCCCACGGGAGACAATACGAGGCTCCTTGGCGAAAACGGGTAATGCCCGCCCCATTGGCTATTCGCCCCTATCGTCGCCGCCAACCCCTCCACTGTCCCCACCCCGGCCCACCCCACCCCTCACCCTTCTCCCATCCTCCCCCCCTCGCCCCCCACCCAAATATAACGATGAAAGGAGGGGGGCCTTGGTCCAGGCCGGACCAGCCCGCCGGCCGGCCGCTCCATCGGAGGCGCGGGCGGGAGACCTTTTTGTTCGATTGGATGCCATTGGGCCGATGATTGTGCCTAAGAAGCTACAGATCGAACGATCCGTGTTGCACTTGCTGCTACGCTTGCGGAAACTAGGGCCCGGCGTGGGGTGGGTAGCTCTGGGCGCGAAGGGATGAGACTAGAGCTCCGCTGGATCCCTCGAGCATCACTGAGGCGAAAAGAGAGGAGAAAAAATACCCACTCGTCCACTTGATGATTGATCTCCCAGTCTTATCTCGGCTCTCTGGCACCAGCGTCCCCTTCGCACCAGCAGAGCACTCCATGTCAGGACAGGGGTGTGCTTGCGGCGACGGCTCGCCTCAGCAGTCTTCGGCGTCTGCTGACGAGGACACGTGCCGTCTTTCCGGCAGACACAGGAATCGGCGATTCCCAGGAAAAGATCGGAAAACATGGAAAGTGGGGTGGAAGACGACGAAAACCCTGAAAATATTTGAAAATATAGGGGGATCCTGGGATTTGTCGGTATTGATGTGTGTGTGTGTGTGTGTGTGTGTGTGTGTGTGTGTGTGTGTGTGTGTGTGTGTGTGTGTGTGTGTGTGTGTGTGTGTGTGTGTGTGTGTGTG
>CAUYUJ010019801.1:122551-170596 GCA_963575745.1 Prorocentrum cordatum
CAAGCGAAAACAAACAAAAGCAAACAAAACCAATGCATTGGGCCAGCCGTGGGGCCGAGCGACCGAACGGCGGCGGGCGGGCCTGAGGCGACCAGTGCAGCCGACGGACAAGCGAAAACAAACAAAAACAAACAAAACCAATGCATTTGGCCAGCCGAGGGGCCGAGCGACCGCGGGGCGGCGGGCGAGCTTGAGGTGGCCAGCGCAGCCGACGGACAAGCGAAAACAAACAGAAACAAAGAAAGCCAGGGAATGGGGCCAGCCGAGGGGCCGAGAGACCGAAAGGCGGCGGGCGTGCGCAGGGCGACCAGTGTAGCCGACGGACAAGCGAAAACAAACAAAATCAAACAAAACCAGTGCATTTGGCCAGCCGAGGGGCCGAGCGACCGAACGGCTGCGGGCGGGCCTGGGGCGGCCAGCGCAGCCGACGGACAAGCGAAAACAAACAAAAACAAACAAAACCGATGCATTTGGCCAGCCGAGGGGCCGAGCGACCGCGGAGCGGCGGGCGAGCCTGAGGCGGCCAGTGCAGCCGACGGACAAGCGAAAACAAACAGAAACAAAGAAAGCCAGGGAATGGTGCCAGCCGAGGGGCAGAGCGACCGAAATGCGGCGGGCGTGCGCAGGGCGACCAGTGCTGCCGACGGACAAGCGAAAACAAACAAAAACAAACAAAACCAGTGAGTTGGGCCGGCCGATGGGGCCGTGCGACCGAACGGCGGCGGGCGGGCCCGGGGCGACCAGTGCAGCCGACGGACAAGCGAAAACAAACAAAAACAAACACAACCGATGCTTTTGGCCAGCCGAGGGGCCGAGCGACCGCGGGGCGGCGGGCGAGCCTGAGGCGACCAGAGCAGCCGACGGACAAGCGAAAACAACCAGAAACAAAGAAAACCAGGGAATGGGGCCATCCGAGGGGCCGAGCGACCGAAAGGCGGCGGGCGTGCGCAGGGCGACCGGTGCAGCCGACGGACAGGCGAAAACAAACAAAACAACAACAAAACCAGTGAATTGGGCCAGCCGACGGGGCCGAGCGACCGAACGGCGGCGGGCGGGCCTGAGGCGACCAGACCAGTGCAGCCGACGGACAAGCGAAAACATACCAAAGCAAACAAATCCAATGCATTTGGCCAGCCGAGGGGCCGAGCGACCGCGGGGCGGCGGGCGAGCCTGAGGCGACCGGCGCAGCCGACGGACAAGCGAAAGCAAACAGAAACAAAGAGAGCCAGGGACTGGGGCCAGCCGAGGGGCCGAGCGACCGAAAGGCGGCGGGCGCGCGCAGGGCGACCAGTTCAGCCGACGGACAAGCGAAAACAATCAAAAACAAACAAACCCAGTGAATTGGGCCAGCCGAGCGACCGAGCGGCGGCGGGCGGGCCTGGGGCGACCGGCGCAGCCGACGGACAAGCGAAAACATACAAAAAACAAGCAAAACCGGGGCCGAGCGACCGCGGGGCGGCGGGCGAGCCTGAGGCGACCAGTGCAGCCGACGGACAAGCGAAAACAAACAGGAACAAAGAAAGCCAGGGAATGGGGCCAGCCGTGGGGCCGAGCGACCGAAAGGCGGCGGGCGCGCGCAGGGCGACCAGTGCAGCCGACGGACAAGCGAAAAACAAACAAACACAAACGAAACCAGTGAATTGGGCCGGCCGAGGGGCGCCCCGACCGGCGATCCAGCGGCGCGGCTGGACCGTGGGGCTCGGGGCGACCAGCGCAGCGAACGGACAAGCGAAAACAGAAAACAAAAAACAAACAAAAAACCAAGCATTTGGCCAGGGGCCCCCCCCGGGGAGAGGCCCGCGAGCGACCGCGGGGCTGCGGGCGAGCCTAAGGCGACCAGCGCAGCCGACGGACAACCGAAAACAAAGAGAACCAAAGAAAGCCAGGGAATGGTGCCGGCCGAGGGGCCGAGCGACCGAAAGGCGGCGGGCGCGCGCAGGGCGGCCAGCGCAGCCGACGGACAAGCGAAAACAAACAAAAACAAACAAAACCAGTGAATTGGGCCAGCCGAAGGGCCGAGCGACCGAACGGCGGCGGGCGCGCCTGGGCGACCAGTGCAGCCGACGGACAAGCGAAAACAAACAAAAGCAAACAAAACCAGTGCATTTGGCCAGCCGAGGGGCCGAGCGACCGCGGTGCGGCGGGCGAGCCTGAGGCGACCAGTGCAGCCGACGGACAAGCGAAAACAAACAGAAACAAATCATGCCAGGGAGTGGGGCCAGCCGAGGGGCCGAGCGACCGAACGGCGGCGGGCGGGCCGGGGGCGACCAGTGCAGCCGACGGACAAGCGAAAACAAACAAAAACAAACAAAACCAATGCATTTGGCCAGCCGAGGGGGCGAGCGACCGCGGGGCGGCGGGCGAGCCCGAGGCGACCAGTGCAGCCGACGGACAAGCGAAAACAAACAGAAACAAAGAAAGCCAAGGAATGGGGCCAGCCGAAGGGCCGAGCGACCGAAAGGCGGCGGGCGCGCGCAGGGCGACCAGTGCAGCCGACAGACAAGCGAAAACAAACAAAGCACAAACAAAACCAGTGATTTGGGCCAGCCGAGGGGCCGAGCGACCGAACGGCGGCGGGCGGGCTCGGGGCGACCAGTGCAGCCGACGGACAAGCGAAAACAAACAAAAACAAACACAACCAATGCATTTGGCCAGCCGAGGGGCCGAGCGACCGCGGGGCGGCGGGCGAGCCAGGGGCGACCAGCGCAGCCGACGGACAAGCGAAAACAAACAGAAACGAAGAAAGCCAAGGAAAGGGGCCAGCCGAGGGGCCGAGCGACCGAAAGGCGGCGGGCGCGCGCAGGGCGACCAGCGCAGCCGACGGACAAGCGAAAACAAACAAACAACAACAAACAAAACCAGTGAAGTGGGCCAGCCGAGGGGCCGAGCGACCGAGCGGCGGCGGGCGGGTCTGGGGCGACACCAGCGCAGCCGACGGACAGCGAAAAGACAACAAACAAAACTACAAAACAAAAACCCCTGCTTTGGCAGCCGAGGGCGTGCGAGCGACCGCGGGGGCGGCGGGGCGGCTTATGAGGCAGACCAGAGCAGCCGACGGACAAGCGAACACAAACAAAAACAAACAAAGCCAGTGAATTGGGCCAGCCGAGGGGCCGAGCGACCGAACGGCGGCGGGCGCGCGCTGGGCGACCAGCGCAGCCGACAGACAAGCGAACACAAACAAAAACAAACAAAGCCAGTGAATTGGGCCAGCCGAGGGGCCGAGCGACCGAACGGCGGCGGTAGGGCCTGGGGCGACCAGCGCAGCCGACGGACAAGCGAAAACAAGCAACAACCAACAAAACCAATGCATTTGGCCGGCCGAGGGGTCGAGCGACCGCGGGGCGGCGGGCGAGCTTGAGGCGACCGCTGCAGCCGACGGACAGGCGCAAACAAACAGAAACAAAGAAAGCCAGGGAATGGGGCCAGCCGAGGGGCCGAGCGACCGAAAGGCGGCGGGCGTGCGCTGGGCGACCAGTGCAGCCGACGGACAAGCGAAATCAAACAAAAACAAGCAAAACCAGTGAATTGGGCCAGCCGAGGGGCCGAGCGACCGCGGGGCGGCGGGCGAGCCTGGGGCGACCAGCGCAGCCGACGGACAAGCAAAAACAAACAAAAAGAAACAAAACCATGGATGGGGCCCGCCGAAGGGCCGAGCTGCCGCGGGGCGGCGGGCGAGCCTGGGGCGACCAGTGCAGCCGACGGATAAGCGAAAACGAACAGAAACAAAGAAAGCCAGGGAGTGGGGCCAGCCGAGGGGCCGAGCGACCGAATGGCAGCGGGCGCGCGCAGGGCGACCAGTGCAGCCGACGGACAGGCGGAATCAAACAAAAACAAACGAAACCAATGAATTGGGCCAGCCGAGGGGCCGAGCGACCGACCGGCGGCGGGCGGGCCCGGGGCGACCAGGGCAGCCGACGGACAAGCGAAAACAAACAAAAACAAACAAAACCAATGCATTTGGCCAGCCGAGGGGCCGAGCGACCGCGGGGCGGCGGGCGGGCCCGGGGCGACCAGTGCAGCCGACGGACAAGCGAAAAACAAACAGAAACAAAGAAAGCCAAGGAATGGGGCCAGCCGAGGGGCCGAGCGACCGAAAGGCGGCGGGCGTGCGCAGTTCGACCAGTGCAGCCGACAGACAAGCGAAAACAAACAAAATACAAACAAAACCAGTGAATTGGGCCAGCCGAGGGGCCGGCGGGCGGGCCTGGGGCGACCAGCGCAGCCGACGGACAAGCGAAAACAAGCAACAACAAACAAAACCAATGCATTTGGCCAGCCGGGGGGCCGAGCGACCGCGGGGCGGCGGGCGAGCCTGGGGCGACCAGTGCAGCCGATGGACAAGCGAAAACAAACAAAAACAAACAAAACCAATGCATTTGGCCAGCCGAGGGGCCGAGCGACCGCGGGGCGGCGGGCGAGCTTGAGGCACAGTTGGCAAGGCCAAAAAGGGAAAGCGAACACAAACAAAAACAAACAAAACCAAGGAATGGGGCCAGCCGAGGGGCCGAGCGACCGCGGGGCGGCGGGCGTGCGCAGGGCGACCAGTGCAGCCGACGGACAAGCGAAAACAAACAGAATCAAACAAAACCAGTGAATTCGGCCAGCCGAGGGGCCGAAGAGCGACCGAACGGCGGCGGTCGGGCCTGGGGCGACCAGCGCAGCCGACGGACAAGCGAAAACAAACAACAGCAAACGCAACCAATGCATTTGGCCGGCCGAGGGGCCGAGCGACCGCGGGGCGGCGGGCGAGTTTGAGGCGACCACTGCAGCCGACGGACAAGCGAAAACAAATAGAAACAAAGAAATCCAGGGAATGGGGCCAGCCGAGGGGCCGAGCGACCGAAAGGCGGCGGGCGTGCGCAGGTCGACCAGTGCAGCCGACGGAACGAAGCGAAATACAAACAAAAACAAGCAAAAACCATGAAGTGGGGCCAGGCCGAGGGCCGAGCGACCGAACGGTGGCGGGCGGGCCTGGGGCGACCAGCGCAGCCGACGGACAAGCGAAAACAAGCCGAAACAAACAAGACCAATGAATGGGGCCAGCCGAGGGGCCGAGCGACCGCGGGGCGGCGGGCGGGCCTGGGGCGACCAGCGCAGCCGACGGACAAGCGAAAACAAACAAAAAACAAACAAAACCAATGAATTGGGCCAGCCGATGGGCCGAGCGCCCGCGGGGCGGCGGACGAACCTGGGGCGACCAGTGCAGCCGACGGACAAGCGAAAACAAGCAGAAACAAACAAAACCAGTGAATTTGGCCAGCCGAGGGGCCGAGCGCCCGCGGGGCGGCGGGCGAGCCTGGGGCGACCAGCGCAGCCGACGGACAAGCGAAAACAAACAAAAACAAACGAAACAGTGGAATGGGGCCAGCCGAGGGGCCGAGCGACCGCGGGGTGGCGGGCGAGGCTGGGGCGACCAACGCAGCTGACGGACAAGCGAACACGAACAACAACAAACAACATCAGGGAATTGGGCCAGCCGAGGGGCCGAGCGAGAGACCAGCGGCGGGCGAGCCTGGGGCGACCAGTGCAGCCGACGGACAAGCGAAAACAAACAAAAACAAGCAAAACCAATGTATTTGGCCAGCCGAGGGGCCGAGCGACCGCGGAGCGGCGGGCGAGCCTGAGGCGACCGGTGCAGCCGACGGACAAGCGAAAACAAACAGAAACAAAGAAATCCAGGGAGTGGGGCCAGCCGAGGGGCCGAGTGACCGAAAGGCGGCGGGCGAGCCTGGGGCGTCCAGTGCAGCCGACGGACAAGCGAAAACAAACAAAAACAAACAACATCAGGGAATTGGGCCAGCTGAGGGGCCGAGCGACCGAACGGCGGCGGGCGGGCCTGAGACGACCAGTGCAGCCGACGGACAAGCGAAAACAAACAGAAACAAAGAACGCCAAGGAATGGGGCCAGCCGAGGGGCCGAGCGACCGCGGGGCGGCGGGCGGGCCTGGGGCGACCAGTGCAGCCGACGGACAAGCGAACACAAACAAAAACAACCAAAACCAAGGAATGGGGCCAGCCGAGGGGCCGAGCGACCGCGGGGCGGCGGGCGTGCGCAGGGCGACCAGTGCAGCCGACGGACAAGCGAAAACAAACAGAATCAAACAAACCCAGTGAATTCGGCCAGCCGAGGGGCCGAGCGACCGAACGGCTGCGGGCGGGCCTGGGGCGGCCAGTGCAGCCGACGGACAAGCGAAAACAAACAAAAACAAACAAAACCAATGCATTTGGCCAGCCGAGGGGCCGAGCGACCGAAAGGCCGCGGGCGGGCCTGGGGCGACCAGCGCAGCCGACGGACAAGCGAAAACAAACAGAAACAAACAAAACCAACGCATTTGGCCAGCCGAAGGGCCGAGCGACCGAAAGGCTGCCACTGCGATCGACGGACAAACGAAAACAAGCCAGAACAACCGAAACCAGCCAAGGAATGGGGCCATCCGAGGAGCCAAGCGACCTAGCGCTACTGCGCGCCGCTGAGACAGGGCCCGGAATTTTGCAATCTACTTCTTGTAATTGCTGTTGCTGTTGTTTTTTTGGGCGGCCCCGAATGCAATCTACTTCTTCCGCCTTCCTACTTCATGTTTCTACCTACTTCTTCCGACCGTGGTATTTCTCGCGCCGTTCCGGGGGGGGCGGGGGGTGGCACGTGTCACCCCGCTGCTTTTTGTTGGCTGATTGAACCCCATGTTGACCCCAAAAACAACGAATTCATAGTTTTTTTTTTTGTTTTGCTGTTTTTGCGACGGTCTCGGGGGTGACACGTGCCACCCCGCTGCTTCTCAGAGGCTGGCTGCCCCCATGGTGGCGCCCCCATAGTCACAAGTTCACAATTGGTTTTTCTCACACGGTTTCGGGGGTGACACGTGTCGCCCCCTGCTTTTCCGAGGTTGGCTGACCCAATGATGGCTTTTAGAATCACAATTGCACACCTGATTTTTCTCACACGGTTTCTCGGGTGACACGTGTTACCCCGTTCCTTTTCCCAGGCTGACTGACCCCATGCTGGCCCCCCAAAATCACAAATTCACACTTGTTTTTTTTCACGTGGTTTCGGGGGTGACGCGTGTCACCCCGCTGCTTTTCTGAGGCTGACTGACCCCATGATGGCCCCCAGAATCACAAGTTACAATTGTTTTTTCTCACACGGTTTCGGGGATGACACGTGTCACCCCGCTGCTTGCGAGAGGCTGGCAGGCCCCATGTTGCCCCCAGAACCACAAATGCACAACAGATTTTTCTCACACGGTTTCGGGGGTGGCACGTGTCACCCCGCTGTTTCTCTGAGGCTGACAGACCTCATGTTGGCCCCCATAGTCACAATTGTATATTTTTTTCCCGCACGGTTTCGGGAGTGACACGCGCCACCCCGTTCCCCCCCCGTCCCCCCTGAGGCTGATTGGCCCAATGTTTGCCCCCCGAATCACAATCTCACAATTGGTGTTTGTCACGCGGTTTCGGGGTGACACGTGTCACCCCCGCTGATGATCTGAGGCGGGCTGACCCCACGTTGGCCCCCCGGAATCACAATCTCACAACTGTTTTTTGTTCGCACGCGGTGTCGGGGGTGACGCCTGACACCCCGCTGCTTTTATGAGGTTGGTTGGCCCCATGTTGACCACCATAGTCACACATTTACAATTGGTACTTCTCGCGCGTTTTGGGTAGTGACCCGTGCCGCCCCCGCTTCTTTTCTGAGGCTGACTGGTCCCATGTTGGCCCCCAGAATCACAATTTCACAATTGGTGTTTGTCACGCGGTTTCGGGGGCGACACGCGTCGCCCCGCTGCTTTTCCGAGGCTGGCTGACCCAATGTTGCCCCCCGGGATCACAAGTTTACATATGTGTTTTCTCACGCGGTTTCGGGGGTGGCACGTGTCCACCCCGCTGCTTTTCTAAGGCTGATTGACCCCATGTTGGCCCCCCAGGAACGGGGAGGGGAAGAGAGATGGCCCCAAGAGTAGCCCGTCTTGGGGCCCTGTTGGGCCCTCTTGGGGCCCTTGTTGGCCATTTTGGGTGCCATATTGAGGCATCAGAAGCCCGTCGGAAGCGAAAAGGGGAGAAGGCCAACGCCATTTTTTATGTTTCGGAAAGGTTTGGCCTCTCGGGGGCCTCCTGGGAGGCCCCTGGGGGCTGGGAGGCCCCCTGGTGGGGCGGCGGAGGAGCAGGAGGGGCGGGGGGGGGGGATGGGGGGGCAGGGGGGAAAAATAGAAGAGTGAGGGGGAGGGCGCGGGCGGGAAGATGGCAAATAAAGGGTGGACGCCCCGCCAGACAGCCCAGCAGCACGCACAAAACAAAACAACGGAACCAAAACAATCGGGTGTGATAATCGCCGTGCCAGACAGCAAGGTGCAATTCTTTGCGTTTGTCGCCCTTTGCAGTTTATTCAAGGGTGACGGGGGGGCCAAAGGGTGGCTCCAGAGATGGGGGGGGGGGGGCCCGAGCCTCTGCCGCCGGTCGGCTGGTTCCAGCAGGCGGCAGTGCGCGCTGATGGCTCGAGCTCTCTGAGGCTGCTCCTTGGTTCCTCGCGCTGTCCCGCGCGGTGGCAAAACAAAACAGCGGCGCTCATCGCCTGAAGGCGACGCCTACCAGACAGCACCGCACAGCACAAACCCTGCCAGACAGCAGAAACGGCAAAGACGCACCGTGGGAAAACGCACCTTCGAAGCGGACATTAACATGGAACCTTCCACGGGGCTGGAGGGCGGTCGCGGGAGGAAGCGGGCGCCCCCTGTGCTCAAGTTCCGCCTCCTCTTGCGGCCCCGGTGCGCGCTGGTAGTCTAGTTGTGTTGGTCGTCGTCGTAGTAGAAATAATAACGATAATATTGGTAGTGGTCGTCGTCGTCGTCGTCGTCGCCCGTGCGATCTCGCGGAGTGGCCTTGTTGCGCAGGCGGTTCCCCTTGCCCCTCTCGTTCGAGACATTCGTGGCAGAGAAACACAGGGCTCGGGCACCTGCGCGGACCCGCCCTGGAATCAACGGACGTCGCGCACCTGTAGTTTTGCTCCGTTCGTTGATGACGCACCCCAAGGATTTGTGGCTGAACCCTCTCCCCTCTCCGCTCTCTTCCCCCCCTCCGTTTCCGCCCCCCGCTTCCTTCTTTCTCGTTGTCGTCGCTCCCGCCCCCTCGCCCTTTCCCCCGCCCCCCGCCCATCTTCCTTTGCCATTTTGGCTCGAACCCCAGCTTGGCTAGGCGCAGCGCGCCCCGGCGCGCCCGCTTCGATTGGCGTCGTCTTGGTAGCGGGGCCGCCCCGCGCAAGAGTTGCGCGGCGGCGGGCGCGCGTCCGGGGGCGGCGGGGCGGCCTCGGCCACCGCGCGCGGTCTTTGCAGGCGCGCCTGGCGGCGCCGCCTCCCGCAAGGGATTTTTTTCATTTTTCCGTCGGGGCGGTTGGTCGCCGCGCGCGGGCGCCGCGAGCGGGGCGCGTCGGGGCGCGCGGGCGCCGCGGGCGGCCCCAAGACTGCCCCGGGAGTTCCTTGGCGTTCAGCCGCGTCCGCAAATGCAGCGACAGCCCGCAGCGGCGAACGGCGTTCGCGCAGCCGGCGTGCGTCGGCAGTCGGCAGCGCGCGGCGGTAACTAGTGCGGCCGCAGAGGCCATTATTCCCATTATTCCAACTAAATCGAGCTAGACCGGGTTAAATTGCATTTAAATAAGCTTCCGGGTTCTGCCACCTAACCCCACGGGGGCCCGAAAGAGACGTCGCCCCCCGCACGCGCCGCCAGGTGCGCAAGTTGCGCGCCTGGCAACGCCAACGGGGGTCGAAGGCTTATCTGCGGTCCTGCGAGGCGTTCCCGCGCTGGGGGATGGATGGTTGGCAAATACTACAACGTTTAGCACGCATGTCGCGCATTCGCCAAAACATGCAAATTGCACGCTAGAGCGCGCATGAATTTGTAGAGCCCTGCCGGTGCGTCGACAGCAGCACTGTGGAACGCACGAACAGGTAGGCGTTTCGATTGGACTGGCCACGCACGCTTACAAAACCACACACCCCGCGCGAACCCACGTGTGCTGCATGGGTTTCGCCCCTGTCCCCCCCAATCGCCTCTCCGAGTGCCCGCCGCCCGACTTCCTGCAAAACCGCGCCGCGGAATGGAGCCCCCCCCCCCGATCGCTGCAGCGCGACACCCGACCTGTTTATCGAATCCACGTCCACCCTTGAGATGGGGCTGGCCCGCGCCTTTGCGTTGCCTCGCGACGCATGCCCCCCCCCCCCCCCCCCGCGCGACTGCAGCGCAGGATTTCGTTCGATTAAGGTCACATTCGGATTGTCCGAAGCGTCGTTGGGGTGACAGGCATTGCAGCCCTATCGGGCCCGCCGCAGTGGTTTGAGGTCCGCGTCTGGCATTAAACGGCACTTCAAGCGAACCTTGGCGCTTGCATATCACGACAGCACCTGCGCATGTCTGGAGCTCCGAAGTGGCTCGCTACATGTTCCGATTGTTCTCTTGTGGGTACGATGCGTAGTTCATGCGCCATCCACTGCGTTAGTGATGCGCGAGCGTGCTTGCGCAATTCAATGCGCCAGACGCGCCCCTTGCCAGGACGGAGCGCAATTTTCGCCCCCCGAGCAACGAAAATGTCAATGGGGCAAAATGTCTGATCCCGGAACAACATTTTTGCTCCCGGAGCAAAAGTTTTGTTCCAACATTGATTTCGTAGTATTCTGATTTTGTAGGTGATCTTGCACTCGATAGACGCGAAGTGACCCCGCACCCCATGCGCTCACCGGTTCCCCTCCCTCTCTCCCTTCCCGCTCCCTTCGTCCTCCGACTCGGATCCGCTCAGAACTTGTCCGCGGACCCCTCCCACGGCTCATCCCTGCGAGCTTTCCAGGTTGCGCCCAGGCTTGGTCGCGAGGGCCGCCCAGCAGGCCCTGCGACAGAAGGCGACGAGCGTTCGCTCCTTCCCTCGCACCCCCTCTCCCCCCCTTGCTCGACCCGTCCTCCCTCCTGGCTCAACCCCTCCTGGTTCCACCAGCGTTTTCCTCAGTCATGTGATGTTGGGACCCGCGTGCGTTCCCGCAGCAGAGGATGGTGTCCACCCTTCTCCACGCTTTCTGTCCCTCCCTCTGGCCCCCGATGCCTAGGCATGACACTCTCCTACCTGGCCCCCCTCCTTCCCCCCGTTCCGTTCCCCCTGCGCCCGCCTCCCTCTGGCCTCCCGGGTTTAGGCCTGCCCGCGCTCGGGAGAGACCGGCGACACTAGCGTCGCGCTCGGGGGAAAGATTTCTCTCTCTCTCTCTCTCTCACCCTCTCTATCTCTCTCTCTCTCTCTCTCCGTTTCTTGTGTGCATTCTCGCTCTTGCATCGCTTGTATTTAGTCCTCTTCCTCCTCCTCCTCCTCTTCCTCCTCCTCCTCATCATGCTCCTTCTCAGCTTGCTTCTTCCCCTCTTGTTGTGCCCGCGGCACCGCCGGTGCGGGTGTGCTGGGGTTTCGGCCGGTGCCCAGCCGCGGGCGCCTCGCGGGCGCGCGCCGTGCACCCGGGCGGGGCTGCCGGGTTTTCGGCTGGTGCCCGCCAGTGCGTAGCTTGCACCACACGGCTTGCACCACACATCCTGCTCCTCCTCCTCCTCCTCCTCCTCCTCCTCCTCCTCCTCCTCCTCCACTACACTATTTCACCACAGTGCGTGCAGCGCACAGCTTGCACCACACGAACTCATGCGCCGCGCTGCTTGCAGCACACGGCTTGCGCGAACGGTATGGCACCGCACGTCTTGCACCACGCAGCTTGCACCACACGCTTGCGCCACACAGCTTTCACATATCTTACACCACATGCATTGCACAACCTGGCTTACATTACGCAGGTTACATTGTAATATAGGTGTGTGTGTGTGCATGGCACAACTTGGCTTGTAACACGTAGCTTGCACCACATTGCTGACATCACAAAGTTTGCACCACATAGCTTGCAGATGCAAATGCTGGTTATGATGATGGTGGCGGTGATGACGATGATGGTGTTGATGGTGATGGTTATGGTGATGGTGATGGTTATGGTTATGGTGATGGTGATGTTGATGATGACGACGATTATGATGATGCTGCTGATTGCGATGCTGATCACAATCATGATCATGACCAGGGTGACGATGCCGATGATGATACTGGTGATGCTGCTTGCGATGATGATGACGATGGCTCCACAGGAGAGCCCCCAAGAGCGGCCCACGAAGGCCCAAATAAAGCCCCACGAGGGCCGAAGAGGCCTCCTGGATGGTCCGACGATCACCTCCCAGAGGCCTCCAAGATGCTCCCAGGGCAACACATCGCAAAGGTCTCGATATTGACTCCCGTCGTCGTCGTCGTCGTCGTCGTCGTCGTCGTCGCTCTCCCGTTCTGCACTGCGCGCGTGCCAACACGAAGACACATGCACTGTACCGTCCCGCCCGCCTGCGCCGATCTCCCCGCTCTGCGTGAAGGCGACGACGAATTTGCATCATATGTTTGTGTCCCGCCAACCCGACACGACCCTCCCGCGTTGCGTGGGTGCCAACACGAACATGCATGATACTTTAGTGCCGCCCGCCCGATCCCACTGAACCCAGAGAGTAGGCTTACCCTGTGCCTACTCCAGACCTGCTCTAGGCTTACACCTAGGGCCTACCCCTAGGCTTACTCTAGACCTATTCATGGGGCCTACCCTTAGGCCTACCATAGGCCTACTCCTACTGTCTACCCCTAAGTCTACCCTAGGCTTACTTGCCCCTGCCCCCCACCGCAGGCAGCCGATAGCCACCGGATCCGGGCCTTCCCATCCCCATTGTAAAAACCAATACGAAGTTTACGTTTTTCGTCTCAACGTGGACACTCTGTCGTCCATGTTGCAACATGCGTGGCAGGAATTGGACGGGGCGTGCATCCCGCGCGAAAGGTGGAAACGTTGCTCTCGCCTGGGCGCCGCGCTCGTTTTTCCTAAGAATTGGGCGCGGCGCACGTTTTTCGCACGCGGGTTCGTTGACGCCCGAGCGGGCGAAAATGTCGTTCTCGCCTCGGCGCCGCAAAGATGTCGGTTGAAAGTTGCGTTCCCGCCTCGACGCGGCGCAGGCCACTCACTACTTTCGGGGGCCCGCGCGAGTGGGCTGTTTGTCGCACTGGCCCAGGCGCCGTGCGCAGTTGGCTCGGAGGTGGCGTTCCAGCGCGGGCGCGGCGCACGGTTCGGGCGCCGGAGCGCTTGGCGGCGACAGCGGCAGCGGGGCCGCGCGAGAGTGGGTGAAATGCCGTGCTCGCCCAAACGCCGCGCACTTTGCGAATGAAAGTGTCAACGCTGCGTCAGCGTGGCGCATGCATCGTGTTCGCCACGCCCATCGTAAGTTTTGCCGCTCCCGCCCCTGCGCGGCCCGGGTAGTTCCCTCTTCGCCGAGTCGTGGGGGGTGGGACTGCGCCCGAGCTTCTTCCGTTTGCGCGGTGGGAGCGCGTTCCACTCCCCATATCAAGTGGTGCCACAGTTGATTCTTTTGCTGCGGGAGGGAGGGTGGGAATAGGCGGGGCTCTTTGACCCGATCGTCACGGCTCACTTGACAATAGGCGTACTCCAGAGCCTACCCCTAGGCCTACCTTAGGCCTACTACTAGGGGCTACTCCCGGCCTGCCGTTGGCCTGCTCCTAGGGCCTACCTCTGGGTCCCCTAGGCTTATCCCTACCCTTGGCCATCCTAAGCGTATCCCTCTGGGTCGGGACCCTAGGGCACGGTATTCTTCGGCTACCCTGGTGCCTAGCGTAGCCCCCATTCTAGGCTACACTAGGGCCCAGGTTACCCAAGGTTATCCTAGAGCCCAGGTTAGGGCCTAGGATAGCCTACCCCCTCCAGGATCTACATCCGACGACGACGACAGCCGACGATGCCGCCTTAAAGAGCCCTCCCCGCCCGCCATGCTCCAGAACCGCCGTTCTGGAACACGTGGTGAAGACGACGGCGAGGACGACGACGTTGTGGCCTCGGAGGGAGAGGGGGTAAATGGAAGACGCTGCAACAGGCATTCCCTGCAGCTTCGTAGTAGCCGCCCGGAAATCAAGCAAACGTAAACGGTAGCCACCGGGGAATCACAACGGGATAGGTCCCATGGATACTGCTACCGCCTTCGGAATCAACTAGAACCTAATCGCGCGCGAAGCACGCGCGTGGGTCGAATTTATACATGCATGTTTATGTAACCATACATGCATATACATATATATATGTGTGTGTATGTATATATGAATTTGTATATGTATATGTAAATGCATGCATGCATATGTATATGTGTGTGTACATGTGCGTGCACATGCGAATGTAATTGTATATGTAGGTATATGTACGTTCATATGTAGATGTGTATGTATGTGCACACATGCAGATCTGTTTTGTATATGTTTATATAGATATAGATGTATGCATGTGTGTATGCATATATTCATGTATGTGTGCATGCATGCATGTTTGTGTACATGTTGCATGTATATATGCATGTGTGCATGGTTGTACTCATATGTGTATGCATGTATGTTTACTTGCATGTATGCATGTATGCATACATGTAGGTGTGCAACTGTACATGTATGCATGTTTCTTTGTGTGCATGGAGATATACATGCATGCATGCACATATACGATGTATGCAGTTATGCATGTGTGTGTATATGTATGCATGTATACAGTTATGTTTGTATGTATGCATGTATATATACATACGTGAATCATTCGTTATATGCATACAGCTGTCTACACATATGGACACGCATGTGTATGCATCCTCGGCCTCCCCCTCCGTGGCCGTTTCTTCATCATGACAGTTTGGCCGATCGGCGGGGGTCTCTGTCCCCACCCATTCCCCCCCCCTATAGACCAGATCTTGGCTGATTTGGACGGCTCCTTCTGGCGACTGGTCAGGACCCTCCCCAATTCTGCGTTCGCGAGGGGTAAAGACAGATCGACGAAGCACTGGCCCAGATCCAGACCCCCCCTCTGCTCCCCCGCCCTTCGGCCAAGTGTCGAAACCCAGGAAAACAACACATCGCCCAACAACCTCGCGTTCCGCCTCCTCCTCCTCGTCCTGCATCTCCTTCCGCCTTTGAACATATAATCCCTCTCTTCTTGCTCTCTCGCTCTCTCTCTTTCTCTCTTTCCCTCTCACTGTCGCTCGCGTTCTCTTTCCCTCTCTCACGTGTCTCGGTCTCTCGCTCTCTCTCTCTCTCTTTCTCCATCTCTGCCGCATCTGCGTTGGCCTTGCCTCAGCTCAAGCGGCTACCTCTGTGACCAGGAGGAGGAGGAGGAGCAGGAGGAGGAGGAGCAGCAGGAGGAGGAGGAGGAGGAGCAGGAGGAGAATAAGGATAAGGATAAGGATCGGGAGAACAATATGGATGAGGATGATGCTGCTGATGATGCTGATGCTGATGCTGATGATGACGATGATGTTGATGCTGATGCTCATGATGATGCTGATGATGATGTTGATGCGCATGCTTATGCTGATTATGTTGGTGGTGATGATGCTGCTGCTGATGATGATGATTATGATGATGATTATGATGATGATGGTGATGATGATGATGATGATGATGATGATGATGATGATGATGATGATGATGGTGATGATGAGGCCCCCCCGGGAAGCCCTGCGGGGGGAACGTCCCCCAAACGAGCAGGGAGAGCAGCAGCAGCAGCAGCAGCAGCAGCAGCAGCAGCAGCAGCAGCAGCAGCAGCAGCAGCAGCGAGAGATCCCAGCATGGGGAGTCCCCCAGCAGCAGCAGCAGCAGCAGCAGCAGCAGCGGCGGCGGCGGCGGCGGCGGCGGCGGCGGCGGCGGCGGCGGCGGCAGCAGCAGCAGCAGCAGCAGTGGTAGTATTAGTAGCGGCAGCAGCAGCAGCAGCAGCAGCAGCAGCAGCAAAGACTTTCGGGCCCTGGAACCTCGGCCCCCCGTCTTCCGCGTGGACCTCGCGCCGCGGGCTGCCCACCTCTGTCCGGGCCCCCGGGGGCGAGCCCCGGGGCGGGCCCCCAGAGGCCCACGCGTGGCGCTGCCGGCCGTTCCCCCTTGCCGACGACGACGACGACGACGACGACGACGACGACGACGACGACGACGACGACGACGACGACGACGACGACGACGACGACGACGACGACGACGACCCCCGTCCCCCTCCCCCCCTCCCCCCTTTTTTGCCTCTCTCCGCCTCTCCCTCTCCCTCTCTGTCCCGGTCGCTCTCGCAGGTGTGTGCAGCAAGTGGTGAGCTCAGCGGGTCCGAGCTTCCTCCTTCGGGCGGCGCTGCCGTGAAATGATTTCTGTCAATCCGCATTTTGGCAATGCATCTCTCTCTCTCTCTCTCTCTCCTTCTCCCTCTCTCTCTCTCTCTCTCTCCTTTCCGCTCCCGACCCCGACCCAGAGTCGGATGAATTTCTGTGGGGAGGGGGCGTCCTGTCGGTGGGTCCGCCTGGGGAGGGAATCCAGGCGTGGAACAAAAAGGCTCCTCCGAGGGCAACTCGTCGGATGGACGCTCCCACCCGCGTCTTCTCTCTTCCCCCCTTTTCTCTGACCTGGACGCCCTCCTCCTGCTCTTCCTGCTCCCCCTTCCTCTTCCTCCCCTTCTCCTTCGCCTCCTCCTCCTCCTCCTCCTCCTCCTCCTCCTCCTCCCCCCTTCTCCTCCTTCTCCTCCTGCTCCTCTCTTCAATTCTTTTACTCATAGATAATTCCTCCCTGTCATGCCTCCAGACGTAACTGTAAGGCGGGTCGGGCGGTTCGCTTGAGACCCCTCAGTATTCATGATCTTGAAGTTCGAATTGTGGCACAGTTTCAAGGATGGATGGCGATTGGTATTCAACATGTGACTTTCGCCTCCGTGCCGCGCACATGCTTTTCAAACGTTCGCAAAGCTTTCAAGGATGGAGGGCGATTTATTAAATGTGGCTTTCGCTTCAGCGCCGCGCGCATTTGTCTTCTTGCTGTTTGTGCCAGTGTCAAGGAATTTGTAGGGTTGAATTCCCAAGATGTGTGTTCTGGGACGACGTAGAAGTGTCAGGACGCAACCGTCACTTTGATTGGCGGCGTTCAAGTTTCAGGAAAGGTGTTCCGGCACGATTTCGGATTGTGAGGGCGCAACACTTACGTTTATTCACGGCGCTGGAGTCCCAAGAACGGTGCTTTGGCACGGTAGAGGGTTCTCAGGTGGTCGTCTTCCAATGGGGCACTTGTCGCAGTGCACAGGAAGTTTCACATGGACCCGTGAAGAGGGAAGTTGGAGGGAGGGTCTGCTGCAACAACTCTGGCGCGCACTGGGCTGACATTGCTCCTCCCCCCTCCTCCCTCCCTCCTTCCCCCCCGCCTTCGAGGCGGGACCCACCATTGCCGCCCCCGCCGCCTCTCTTGGCTTTCCTCCTACAGAACAGGAGGCCTAGGCGGGGAGCGCGGCAAGACAACGAGAGCTCGCGAACTCTTCGCCATGCCTGCGTCCCACCACCCTCCTTCCCTCCTCCCTCCCTCCGTGCCCCTCCCTCCCTGCCTCCCTCCCTCCCTCCCTGCCCTCCCTCCCTCCCTCCCTCCCTCCCTCCCTCCCGCGACGGCGAGGTCCCCGCCCGGCCGGGGGAGGCACTCGCCGCGGGCCGCGAAGGCGCCCCGGGAGCCGCGTCTCGCCTGCCGGCTGCCACTCCCCCCGCCTCGCCGCCCACCCACGCCCGCCGCCGGCGCCCCAGGCAGTCGAGAGTGGTGGGGGAGGCGGAGGAGGAGGGGAAGGGGAGGAGGGGGGGGGGAGGAGGTGGAGGGGGAGGGAGGAGGAGGGGAGGAGGAAGGAGGAGACTGAGGAGGAGGAGGAGGAGGAGGAGGAGGAGGCGGAGGAGGAGGAGGAGGAAGGCGAAGGATGCGGAGGCGCAGGCGGAGGGGGAGGGAGAAGGAGGGGAGGAGGGAGGAGGGAGGAGGAGGAGGAGGAGGAGGAGGAGGAGGAGGAGGAGGAGGAGGAGGAGGAGGATCTTTGCACACTGTGACAGACCAGCGGTCGACCTCGAGCTCCGAGCAGGAGGAGGAGGAGGAGGAGGAGGAGGACCAGAGTACACCACCCAAGATGCATCAGCGATGCCGCAGTGCACCCGACCAGAAGTCTCAAGCGAGAGCCTCATTTTGAAGTTGACTTGCCCTCCATCCGTGCAGCTGCTACATGTGTTCACAAGTGTTTGGTCGGTTCTCCTCTGCAGGAGATCTCAGGCGAAACCCATGGAAAAGGGATCGCTCTCCACCCGTGTGACTTCTGCAAGCTTTCAAAACGCGTGTGCGCGGCGCCAGGGCGAGACCCCAATCTTTAGAAAGAGCCGAACCTCCATCCCAGAAGCTGCCGCAACGTTTCAAGACGACTGTGCGCGGCGCCAGGACGAGATCCCAGTCTTTGGAAAGAGCCGGACCTCCATCCTAGAAGCTGCCACAACGTTTCAAGACGACTGTGCGCGGCGCCAAGGCAAGACCCCCCTTCACCCTCTTTTGAAAAGGAACCCCGCCCCTCCATCACTGAAACAACTGCAGTCTCTTGAGGCGACTGTGCGCGGCGCTTTGGCGAGGATCTCGCTCGAGAACGACCCCCTCCGTCCTTGGAGCTGCCGCAGGCTTGGACGACGAACGTGCGCGGCGCTGAGGCGAGAGCCACCCTTTTTGAAAACGACCCCCCCATCCATTCTGGAAGCGCCTGATTCTTTGAGGCACGGGCGGCCCCCTCTTGGCCGCTCCCGAGCAAGGGCCTCTCCCGTGGCCGACGTGGAGGGGCCGCGCCCGCACTGAGACCCTCCGTCTGCCGGAGGTTTGGGCGTTCTCCCCCCAGGGCGCCTGCCTGCGCAGGCCCCCCGCCTTCTCTGCCTTGCAGTAGCCTCGGCTTCCAGGCTTGCGGATACCGCATGCTTAAGCGTCCTCCTTGTCGTCGTCGTCGTCGTCGTCGTCGTCGTCGTCGTCCGCAGACATCTGCCGATCTGTTTTTCGCACCAGGGGCCCCGACCGCAGCCCTGGGGGCAGACGTTCGTCCTGCCCACGTTGTTGCTGGTCCCCGGGCCCGCTCACCGGACCTAAGAGGCCTGGATCGAGGGAGAGCGCCGGGATTGAAAACATCAGCTCGTCGGAGAGCTGTATCGTATTCCGTGCGGGCTCTTCAGAAGATCGCCGTGTAGCTTCCCCGCGGCTCCGAGGTGGCCACAGAACGATCTGCTCTGTCCGAGGCGGCCTGGGCCGCGCTCCGCCTCGGAGCAGCAATCTGCTGGCTGCTCGCTTGAGTCCAGATCATCATCGTCATCGTCATCATGGGAGCTCTGCGAGTTACCCCCACGGCGCCAGAAAAGTCAGAGAAAAGCACTACCGGAGCCCCAGACCTCACCTTTCTGCAGCATGCTTTGAGCCCGATCGATCTGTAGTTGTCCTGGGGCCCAGAGCCCGGCGAACGCCGCCCAGTGCCAGCAGATTGCGACACTCAGATCGCAGGGATCGTCATCGGCGTCGTCATCTTCATTGTCGGAGGTCTGCGAGTTCTTGGCAAAAGTAGGAGGGAAACCACGGAGGTCTCGTGTGGCGCGCACTCGTGTAGCTTCTAGTCCGCACGTGCGCCCCGTCAGATTGTGGACGGCGCTCGCGCGGCGATGTTCCGAGGTAGGTCCGGCTTACAGTTGGCGTGCGCGTGGCGCAAATCCGAGGCAGTCCGACGTGAACCCGACGGAGATCCGACGTGGATCTGGCGCGCATTGGGTCTGAAGGTGCCGCGCGAGGCCTGCAGGAGTTTCTCCGAGGTCGATGTTGCACGCTGCGGTGGGGGCGTTCGTTACGGGACGTGCCCAGGAGGCCTCAGACCCTGGGAGATTTCTTATCTGATGAGGGCAGCGGTGATATCCATGGCTGAGCCTCAACTGGCGTTCCACCTGCTTCCAGACCCTGGGGAGGAGGGAGGAGGGAGGAGGGAGGAGGGAGGAGGGAGGAGGGAGGAGGGAGGGAGAGGAGGAGGGGGAGGAGAGGAGGAGGAGGAGGAGGAGGAGGAGGAGGAAGGAGGAGGAGGAGGAGGAGGAGGAGGAGGAGGACATCCAACGGGCCCCTATCCAGCGCCCTCACCGCGGCCGCCCTCCAGCCGCCCGCCCTGGAGGCGTGGAGGGAGCAGGGCAGGGTGCCCGCCGTCTCCCGCCTCCCCCCTCCTCCGCCGGGCTCCCGGCACCGCTCGGACGTGGGCATTTCCTCCTCGGCGAGGACCACCGAGGAGCATCCTGGGTCATCCGGCACGCGCCAGACCGAAGCATGCGTTAAGTCGGGCCTGTCCCTCTACGGGGGGAACATTCAAACTAGTCAAAACATAGTCTGGGGACTATTTTTTGAGTATTCGTTTTGCTAATTTTGGAACATTTGTTTGAGTATGTTTTATTTTTTGTCGAAATCCCCCTGTAGGGGGACACGCCCGACTTAAGGCAAGGGCCGCGCGCGAGGCAGGCCCCGCCAGGGGCGGAGGCCGCCTAACCCGACGACCTGGCGGCGACGCCACGGCACGAGGGATGAGACCCCTCGGCTGCGGAGTCCAGAGGTCTTGCTCTCGGCGAGAGGAGGTAGAGGAGGAGGAGGAGGAAGATCCTGGAGGAGGAGGATCAGGGCCAGGAGCGCGAGGATGAGCAGGAGGAGGAGGAGTGGGATGAGGAGCACGAGGAGGAGGGGGAGGAGGAGGAGGAGGAGGAGGAGGAGTGGAGGAGGAGGAAGAGGAGGAGGGAGGGAGGAAGAAGAAGAAGAAGAAGCACGCCGAGGCGGACCAGTCACGTGACTAACGACTCGGCCCAGCAGGGCGGCGCTCGGGCTCAGCCTAGCCCATTACCGCTTGCGCCACCTGCTGAGCCCTCCTGTGCCCGAGCCAGCTCCCGCTGGCGCACTCTCTCCTGAAGTGCCGCCAGCCGTGATTCGTACTGATACGAAGAGGCTGGGTTGGGCCGCGCGGAGACACTGGTCGTCTCCCTCCGAGGGGCGCGGCGTGTGGGCGCCACTCGGACGACAGGTATCACAGAATCGATGGAACGCTGGAGCTTGCGATGAGGTCCGACGCCGCGCCTCAGGTTCCGAAGAATCTCAAGACCCTTGGGCGTCGGCCTGATGCAAGGTGACCTCAACTTGCTGCGGCGCCTCTGTTGGGCCCACGCTCCACATCTCGTACAAACAAAAACAGGTCGATCCACACTATCCGAGACCGACTCGCACCGTTCGCCAGACTGGTGCACAGCAACGAGACAGTGGCCGTTCGGCCGAGCGAAAAACGCACTGAGGAATGCTGGGGTTCCCCTGCAGCCCACTAAGGGCCAATCAACAGCATTGTCATGCAGAACAGAGAGGCAATACTTGCACTGAACTCCTAACTCCGTCCTACACCAATCATGTCCCTCAGTCCTCACGTTTCTACTCCTCTTGAATATCGGTGCCCTCCTCCACCTCTCCTCCTTCTCGTAGCAGGGCAAGGTGGCGGAGATTAGACGCACAAGGTTCCTCGTCGCCTCCTCGTGCAGCCCAACCTGCTTACAGAATTCGTGACGAGGAGCGGGGTGAAGAGAAACAGCCATCTTCGCGAATCTGTCAGCAGCAATGTTCGCATCTGTTATTCTCCTTTGGTCAACGTTTAACAGAGCATACTGTTCGCTCGTGCGATGTGCTTTAACATGTTCTGCTGCTGTCAGATATTCACGACCAGGAAGGCTCTGACCAAAGACCTGAACACATGCATAAATGGAACGTGACTCTCTCTGGCGCTGAGGAGACTTCCGCGCCTCGAAGACAGCGCCAAGGAAATCAAAATACATGGTTGCAGGCCGATCTGCGACTTGGCCACAAAAAGCCAATCCCAAATACTCGGCAATCACTGATGTCTGGGGCAGGGCAGGAGGAACAGCCCCATATACTGCAAGAAGTGGATCTGGGCCAGACGGGTTCAACAATGCGATTGCCCATCCAGCCCTCTGTAAATCACGAAGAGCGGGTTTGCTGCAGGAGCCATCTGGAGCAAGCTCGATCGCCTGCGCCTCTGGACATGCAGACTCCACCATCTCCTCAGGGTTCAAATCCTGCACCTCTCCAGCCATGTTCACGACGAATGCTTCATGACCAGGTGCCAGTTGTGGAATCTCCTCGTCGAGATATTCAAACATTCCATGCTCAAAAAACCCCGAACTATGCTCATCAATGCCTCGTTGGATGAATTCGGGAGGTACCTCAGAAGAACTCCTGGCAGCCACCACATCACCCCTCATGCACGTGAACAAACGGTGATGTACCGTATCTGGAGCTCCGCAATCACAACGACCGTCCGTCTCATATCCTTTGCATCTCGCCCGCTCACGTGTCCATATTCCACCGAGCGCGAATGATTTGACCAGGAACTTCTGGTATGAGGTGTACTTCGAATACTTCTCTCTCACGAACGGCCGAAGAATATCATAACTTGATCGCATGCCAGCTGGGAGCCCTCTCTTGGCAGCCAAGTCGAGCTCCAACTGTCTCTGTAATGACTCAGTCAGCCGCTTCTCCAGCATGCCTGGTGTAAATTGTTGCAATGGCACTTCAACTCCTCGATGGTCCAGCCAGACATCCCACTGCTTGATTGTCCAACCAACCCTGCGGACACAAAGGGCAGCTCGCTCAAGGGGACCTCGCGAAGACGCCCACGCTAGATTCTCAAGCGGGCGGTCCTGCAGGGCTTGTGTCCACCACGTTCGGAGCTGCTCCAAAGAAACTAATGCCGTCTCTGGTGCCAGGACTGCTTGCCATATCATTCTTGACCACTGCAGAGCTGGGGCAAGTGCTTGGCGCGCTGACGGATCATCAAAGAGTACAGCCTTTGAACTTGCTGAAATCCCACCGTGGCATGGTTTCACGAACTGAAAGAACTGTCTACGTAAAGCACTCCATTCAGAATCTGACAGGCCTGTGATCTCCACACCGAAAGTCAGGGCTGGTCGCGCCCCTGTTCTGAAGATCTTGCCTGTCCTCTCGTACTTCTTGGTGGGGATAGCCTTTCGATACCGAGCAATTTTCTTCAGCCGATGTTGAAACCGTCGACGTCGACTCTGTTGCTTCTTCCGCGTGGCTGCAGCTCGTCTTGATCTCCCACCAGCCTGATCAGTTCCAAGATACGTAGCTGCTCGCTTGTTGGAAGAAGACTCAAACCCCAACCTGTCAGCAACCTTGTCACCAACTCCAGATTCGGAACATACGATTGAGAGCTTGTTATTGAACTTGGCCCCCAATCTCGTCGCAGTCGTCTGGAAACTGCGACCAACCTTCACCGCCATCTCGATCAACTCATCTGTGGTATCCGCTTCGATGCCTAAGCTACTGTCGTCAATGTAAGACGAAAAATGCAGCTCACTGTGCAAAGCCACGAATCTGTCGTACTCCTCCAACGCATGTACCTTGATCCCCACATCCGCATATGCATCACCCGCTGGGAATCCTCGCCGAGTGTGGACAGGTTGGAGGCAATGGTGCCTCATCAATCGAATGATTCGTGGTGCCGACCAAGTGTTGAATAATAATTTCGTCAAACACGTGGGAGCTCCATATCTAGAAAACTTCTCCCTCACCGTAACTGAGTCAATGGTCTCATAATACTTGGTATAATCAGCAATGATCTGCAAGCTCTTCCTTTTATCATGTACGCAAGCTTCGACGCGAGCAGCGACCTGCCACGCAGAATCGATAGCGGATCGGCCCGACGAGGCCCCCCAATACACACGGCGTAGAAGCTGCTGGAGTGGTGCAAGCTCAGGCCGACGAAGCCGTTGCCATACACGATATACCGATCCGTACAAAACAATAGGTCGATGTCCTCCCATCGGCCTGGGAAGCATAGGCATGCAAATCCATGACATCTGCTTCGGTAACATTCCCAAAGATTCGAATGCTTCGAACAACATGCCAAGGATGCCGAGGCCCTCATCGCTCAAGAGCAGCAGGTGTCTAGGATGTAGACCGTCCAGGGGCCCTGCAGTTGATGTGGAAAAAAAGTTTGAGCGACGGCCTTGATGTCGGCAGCAGTTGCTCTCGGAAAGGAACTCCTGTCTGGTATCCATGCTTTGGGCGCCTCGGAGCTAGCATCCCACAGCAATCGATACTCATCTGCAGTAGTCTCGACAACAGCGTGTGGATGTGCAGACGGAAGCCCGTCAGCGGTGACCACCGTCGTCTCGTTGACCTGATGATACTGCGTAATCTTGTGCAAAGCTCGTGCGCCTCCTGCTGCAGCTTGACCGCACCAATTTTGCCAGCGTTTTTGAGATTCTCTTCCAGCTGCCTGCTTCGCAAACTCAACGTCCTCGCCAATCTCCTCAAGGAATTCAGCAATCTGCTCTGGAAAGAATCGACCTGCTACCAATCGTCTCGCCTGTGTCACACCTGCATCCAATCTCGAACATAAATGAACCCCAGGCTAATGTGACGTCTGAAACAGCATCAGCTCGTCGTCAAGCATCGCAGCTTTCTCCTCATCGCCATTGCTGGATGCCTGCTTCAACAAACTGAGACCTTGCAAAGCATCCGAAAGCCACTTCCATCCATCCGCTTGTGCAGCAAGGCCTTCCGCATCACTGCCATTGTAAGTCACGTCGACCCACTTCGGCTTGATGCAGCGCGCATACGAGCCAGGACACTTGACTTCCTCACCCGTCATGATGCCAATTCTCTCAGCAGCTCTGGTGATGAAACTTCCCCAAGCCAAGGTAAGAAAACCCCATGCAGCATCCGAAGGTGACTCCTTGGCCATCTCAACCGCTGTGGAAGCATACCTACGCTCCAATGACCAATCAAAGTCCTGCTGGGCGGGCCCAAACACCGCGGTTGTGGGAAGCTTTGGGACTGCAGCATACGTCAATATCTGAAGTCGATGTCCATCAGCAGCCAGTTCGATTTGCACAGGGCGGTGTGGCTTGGTTTCCCACGTAGCATCAACCTTTATCTGCTTAAGTAATCGATGTGCACCCACACTGAGACAAAAGAAATCAATCGTACTCGTTGATGATGCCGTCCTGCACGTGACCGATGCTGGAGCGACAATTTGCACTTGGGCAGCCCTGGCGAACCCTGAAGACTCAAGTGCCGCCTTGTCGAGATTCCAGTCACCACCGATGATGCTAGGCGAGGTGAGCCCAGCGAGGGACTGCCCAATGCAAGACAGAATCCTTGAGTTGCGCACAGTCAAACCCTCAGAACAATGAAGGTACAAATTGAAAATATGCATCTCTGGCCAACCTGGTACATCAACCACCACGTGTAGCGCCCTGTGGGCGACCAGAACTCCAGAGACAGTCTGACCATCAACTTGAGGACGTCGAAGACCAACTTCAGCACGTGCGAAAACAGCCACTCCCGCAGAGGGAAGGTGGCCCTTGGTCTCATGTCCTGGTTCAATGATAACGCTCCAGCCTCGTCTGGCAGCCCAAGAGGAAATCTCCTCCGCATTGTGTGAAAAATAACCCAGCTCCTGTGCCAACACGATTATGGCTGAGGTGCGTTGCAATCTGCGTTTCAAAGTCTCTCGACCTTGATTGGCATTGAACGTTTCATCTAACCGAACCTGCTGCTGGCCAGTACGTGGTATGGGAGCAGCACGCGTCTTACCTTGAACAACAGATAATCCACTCACCAATGGACGGTTGCTAAAGGTCCTCTTGATCATCACCAACTTTGCGAACTTTCGTCTTCTGGAGTGCGTTGACCATCTCTGCAAGCTTAGCGGGTCGTGTCTCTTCGCTCTCCTGCTGCAACTTGGTCCACACCTCTCCAGCTTCTGACTCGGACAAATCAATCTCGGGTGGTGGTCGCTTCTCGCCAGCACCTCCACCTGCAGGCCGCTCAGCAGCAGGAGGAGCCACAGGCCCAGCATGAGTCCTGCCCTCCATGGGGTCGTCGACCGTCCCTGCGGGGGCAACACTCTCGAAAATGATCTGCTGGAACTTCTCGAACTTCGGGTGTACGCTGAGGTCCTTGAACAACTTCTCAAGCTCGGCGTCCTCAGCGCGGATGAGGTTGGAGCCCAGCTGCTTGATGAAATCCTCGGGGACTCCTGCAGCTTCAGCTCCTCTGGGGCTACGCTGCTTGCGCAACTTAGCCGCCGACATTTCAACTTCCACTTCGAGTAAATCAACTTCCTTCGACTTAGCCTCGAGTGCAGCTTTTTTGCCATCCAACTCATTCTGAAGTGATGACAACCTTGCCGAAAGTTCCGATATCTCATACTCCATCTTCGTCTTCTGGGACTTGCATCGTTCGAGCTTCTGGAATGCAGCCTTGTGTGCCGACACTGGAGGGCGCATGGCTCTGTGCTCTTCACGAAGCTGGTCCAATCTTTTCTTTGCCGCTGGCAAGTCAGGATCGTCCTCGTCCAGCTCCTTCGTCTGCTTGATGAACTGGTCGAGTACATCAATGCGCTTCTGAAGCGCAGCTCTCTTGGCATAGTCCGTCTCGTTACCGTCGGGGTCCTTGGCCATCGTGTCACCTCCGTCACCCTTGGCCGCGACTCCCTTCTCAGCCTTGACTCTCTTGAGCTCAGCTGAGAGAAACTCCATCTGCTTCTGCATCTGCTTATACTGATCACTCCACGGTGCTGGAGACTGCGATGCACGTCGAGGCGCCGACGCAGGCTGCTGCGTCGCCTCTCTCGCAGCCTTCCTTGCCCGTTGGATGAATACCGTCGGTGCATCCTGTCCGCATCTGCATTTGATGCGGCTCGCCCAATTCGCCGATGCTCCGCAGGCTGGGCACCCCCATGTGGGCTTGCGGGGGCCTGGTAGTACCGGCCCCGCCATGAGCGCCATCGGGGAGATCCTCTCGACCTCGCCCACACGACACTCGTGTTCTCCGTCTCAACAAAAGGGGGTTGCTCCTGCAGGAGCTCACTGCCACAATGGCTCGCTGCGGCGGTGCCGTTCTGAAGTCTGCCGCAGCAAGCTCAGGACACCTGAGCCAGAACGGCTAGGAGGGAGGGAGGAGGAGGAGGAGGAGGGGAGGAGGAGGAGGTGGGAGGAAGGAGGAGGAGGAGGAGGAGGAGGAGGAGGAGGAGGAGGAGGAGGAGGAGGAGGAGGTCTACATGGCAGAGCCGATATCCTTCGGTCACAGCGGAACTGACGGCGCTAGAGGATCGTGCTGTCTCATTCGACCGGTTCTGGACTGCACTCTGCGCCTCGGGTCGGCTGACCTCGGCAGGAGCTGAGCCAGGACGAAAGAAGGAGGGATGAGGAGTCCAGGGTCGGCAAGTTGGTGAAACACCAATCGGGGTTCGGCCATTGATATCGCCGCCCTCATCAGATGAGGAATCCTCCAGGGTCTGGAGCCTCATGGGTACATGCCTCCACGAACGGCCCGAATCAGGCGGGGAATGCCCTGTTTCCAGCCCGGCACGTGTGGCCCTCCAGGACTCTACCGCAGCCTGGAAGTTGCCTTGCTCGGCTGAGCTCTCCAGGCCGGTGGATGCCATTGGCACGCAGGGCGCGCAATCTGTCGCAGCGGCGCCGCGCGGCCGCAAACTGCTGATCGCCACGGCGCTCCGCGGCCCTCGCCGCCCTGTGCTCATGTCCAGCAGGCCTCTGCCGCCCGAGACAAGACAAGAGAAGACAGGACAAGACAAGACAAGACAAGACAAGACACGACAAGACAAGACAAGACAAGACACGACAGGACAAGAGAAGACAAGACAAGACAAGAGAAGAGAAGACAAGAGAAGAGAAGAGAAGACAAGAGAAGACAAGAGAAGACAAGACAAAACAAGACAATATGGGCCACCACCGTATCTTGACAGCGCCAGCCGTGGGGAAACCGGGAGGTGCCGATACCGCTACTCCCCAGACCTCTCCCGGGGTGCGTTCTGACCAGGACTTCGAGCCGAGCCCGGCCGTGGCGACGAGGGCCCCCACGGGGGCCCAGGAGGGGGAATGACGGGCGAAGGGTAGCGCTAATAGGTGCCTCTTCCTCCCCCGAAGCCGCCGGACGTCATGCATTTTTCATGACGTGGATCCCCAGCGGTCTCGACCCCTTCCCCGGGACTGGCTCTTCATCCCGAGTCGTTTTTGGACGGTCCCGCAGGCAGGTGAGGGCCCCCAGAGGCCGAGCATAGGGAAAAACTTGCCGTCGTGATTCTTGCATGACTCAAGGGCGTAAGACACGCCCCTAACCTGGTTGACGAGGCGCTGTGCGCTGAACATTCTGTTGGCTGACAGGGTTAACCCTGCGCATCGCGCGTGTCGCGCGGCGTCCTGGCGGCTCTCTGGCCTCTGGAGAGAGAGCTCCCAGGAGGCTTACAGACCACGCACTTGCAACCCAGGGTATGAGGGGGGGCGTTTCCTCATCCCTCGAAGAACTCGAGGGGGTCTGGGTACGCTTTCCTCCTCCGCAGCCGCATCCCCGCGGCGCCCGTGCCCCCAGAGCCTGTTTTTTTTGGATTCGGGCAAGTTTACTTGCATGGCGTTCGCCCCCCCCCTCTCGCCCCTCTTCAAGCGAATACTAGCGTGCAAGTGCCTTTCGACTTGCGTAATTTCTGCGCCCCCCCCCCCGGGCTTGCTTCAGGCTCAGCCCCCCCCCCCCCGTCCATGCAAGCAAACTTGCCAGAGTCTAAAAAAAAAACAGGCTCACAAAGAATCTGGCACCCGTGGAGCGCGATGTACACACCACGTGGCTTGGTCGGCCAGGGAGCCAACGAAGTCCGCGAGGGAATTCGGCGCATAGACGCCCCAGCATCCCACAGGTTGGGAGGCTAGGAAGTAAACTTGCCAGAGTCTAAAAAAAACAAGCTCTTTCCTCCTCCGCAGCCGCATCCCCGCGGCGCCCGTGCCCCCGCGCGCGCGCCCGCTCGCACCGAGGCGGCCGCCGCGCCGCCGCCCGCGGGCGCCGGGGGGCGCCGGCGGGCCCCGGCGTCCTCGCCGCCGGCGGGGCCGCGCGCCGTGCGCCGCCCGGCAGCACGCACGTCGTCGTCGTCGTCGTCGCGTCGTCGTCGTCGTCGTCTCGTCCGTCGTCGTCGTCGTCGTCGTCGTCGTCCTCGTCGTGGTCCTTGTCCTCGTCCTCGTCCTCGTCCTCGTCCTCGTCCTCATCCTCGTCCTCGTTCGTCGTCCTCGTCGTCGTCGTCGTCGTCGTGGTGTGTGTGTGTACTATTCCTGGCCATCGGGCTTTCGAAGTTATTGTGCTGATGCTTTGCTCGTGCTCGTGTTTTGCCGGCTTGTTAAGGCAGCGCTTTGTTATTGTCTTCAGATAGCACCAGCCATTGGTGCCCAAAACGGACGGCGGACGGCGGACGACGACGACGACGGTCCATCGAGGCCCGCGACGGCTCGAGGCTGCGGTAGCACCGCCGCCGCGCTGCCTGCAGGGTCGTCGTCGTAGGGGTCATCGTCGTCGGCGGTGTCAGCGTCGTCGTCGTCGTCGGGGGGTCGGCGTCGGCGTCGGCGTCGGCGTCGGCGTCAGCGTCTTCGTCGTCGTCGTCGTCATCTTCGTCGTCGTCGTCGTCGGGGCGTCAGCGTCGACGTCGTCGCCGGCGCCGTGCGGCCGCGGCGGCGCCGTGCGGCCGCGGCGGCCGAGGCCGGCAGGGCGCCCGGGCCGCGGCGGGCGGCGACGGGTGAGCTCTGCGGCAAGGCGCGGCCTGCCGCGGGGGTGTGGCTGCTCCAAGACGGGTCCGTCCGTCGTCGTCGTCGTCGTCGTCGTTGTCGTCGGTTGTGGTCGTTGACGTCGTCGTCGGTCGTCGGTCGTCGGTCGTTGTGGTCGTCGGTCGTCCGTCGTCCGTCGTCCGTCGTCCGTCGTCGTTGGCACCGCCGCTGCGCCGCCGCCGCTGCGCCGCCGCCGCCCCACCGCCGCGCCGCGGAGGAGTGGCTGCTCCAAGATCGGTCCGAGCGGCTCGGGGGCTCCGCAGGACGCCGACGACGACGACGACGGCCGACGACGGCGGCAACGACGACGATGGCGACGGCGACGACGACGACGACGACCGAAGAAAGCGACAACGGATGCTTCAACATGGGTCCAAGTGGCCCTGGGGGCTCCCCAGGACGCACGCAAGAGGCCCAATTCCCTCCAAAACCAATGGTGTTGGTCTTCTCGCCCGTTGGCTTCCGATGTCCTTCCGAGGCCTCAACATAGCTCCAAGAGAGACCCAAGAGGGGCTCAAGAGGGCTCCAAGACGGGGGCTCCTCCCGAGGGGGGTCCGCCCCAGGGGAAGCGACAGGGGGAATGTATCAGGGGATACGTAGCCGCAGAGGGAGTCTTTGCTATAGTTTTCTAAGTTTTGCGGATGTTTCCGGGGCCAGGGGTGGTTTCCGTCAGCTGCGCCTCGTCGAGAGCGTTCCCGGGGTGCCCGGATCGTCCCGAAGGGCCGCTGGTGGCCCGGCTTCTGGCCCGAAAGCCAGGGAGCGGACGGTCAGGGGCCACGTTGGGGGGAGATAGGTTCAGGGTGGTGAGCGTTTGTTTTGTTCCTTCCCAGGGTTGGGCAGTGCGACGACTCCTCTCTACCCCCCTCCTCCTTCGCTCCATCCTTTCTTCTTTCTCCTTCCTGCCTCCTGCCTGTTCCCTCCTCCCATTCTTTTTCTCTCCCCCTTCTCTTCCTCCTCTGTTCCTCCCTCCTTCCTCCTCCCTGCTCCCTGCTCCCCCTCCCTCCCTCTTTCAGGCCCTACTTTTTCAAGCTCTTGTCAGGATCTCCGCTTCAGGGTTCAAGATGCTCGAGATCTTCGGATGACCTACGGCGCCACTCCCATACCCTCTCCCCTTTCCCCAGGTGAGGACTATCATGGGCCTCTGCAGTGAGTGCCATCATAGGCGTCACACCCCTCGCAGCTTCTATTGTGTTGCCTGCTGGGACCGCCTTCTGCCATGATAACACCAATGCACTAATCAACCGTGCCATCAACAGGCACTTGAGGTAACGGGCCCTTGTCCAGCAGAGGCGGCCGCAAGGGAGAATCCAAACGTACCTCCACCTTTTTTGATACTTGCGCCAATACGCCAGTCAACCAATCTTTCATGTCCCTCCCTCCTTCCCTCCCTCCCTCCCCGGCCACGCGCAGATGTGGGGTAGGGGGAGGGGGAAGGCTTCTTGGAAGGCGCGGGCGTTTGCCTGTGCATGTATGGCCGGCGCCTTCTAAGGACCAGCCTCCTAAGAAAATTTCCTTCATCCTCCTGCCCCCTTGTGCGCGCCGCAAATCTCTCTTCTTCGTTCCTCCTCCATCATCCGTCCCCAGAGGTCTCGGGAGGTCCCCCCGAGGGTCCCTGGGGGTTCCTTGGGGAGGTCTCGGCGAGAAGTCTCAGGAGGTCCCGGGGGATCTGCGGAGGGCCCGAGGGGCCCCCAAAGGGCTTCCAGAGGTCCCTCCTAAGTCAAAAGACTGGACAAAGACATCGGTCCTCGAGCCTCGATCCGCGATCCTCGACGATCCTCGATCCTCGATGCAAGATCCTCGATCCCTGATCCTCTTCAGGCATCGACACCCTGGATCCTCGATGCTTGAGCTGCTCGACCTTCGGCTGCCGATCCCCATCGCCCGCAGGCCGGGCTGCGCGTGGCATGGCAGCGGGCCAGCCGCGCTCTCCAGAGGAGCGCGAGTGCCGGGCGGGGGAGGGGGGGGGTCAGGGGTCAGAGGTGGTGGGCTTGCTTTCCACCGCCACCACCATCAGTAGGAGGAAGAGGGGTCCTCCTCCTCCTCCTCCTCCTCCTCCTGCCATTCTTCCTTCTCCTCCTCCTCCTCCTCCTGCTCCTTCTCCTCCTCCTCCTCCTCCTCCTCCTCCTTCTCCTCATCCTCCACCTCCTTCCCCCCCAACTTATGGTGGTAGTGGTGGGAAACAGGCCCATCAAGAGGTGGATCGCAGGCGATTTGTCTCCCCCAATCCCCGAGTTCCACCCGAAGAGGTTGGCCGCTCAGAACAAAGAGAGGGGCCCTGAGACACACCCCGAAGTGGCTATGCGGACGCACCCCGAGTCCAGGATGGAGACCCCCCTATCGTGTGTCCCTGGGTTGGGCCCCAAGCTTCTGGTCCGTTCGAAAAACCCACGAACAACCTGGGATATAGGGGTCGACACATATCCCCTGGTAGAGTGGAGGAGGGCTGGCAGCGGAGGGTGCGCAGGCGGTGGGTGGGCAGGCTTTGCGCAGGAGAAGGCATCGCTAGGCTGCCCGCCCGCGGTGCTCAGAGCCCGCGTCCCGCGCGGCCCGGCCGAGCGGGTGGAGCAGACGGGCCTCTTGGGAGGGCGGGAAAGGATCATCAGGAGGGGAACAAACAAACACACAGACTCAAGTAATCGTCGATCCCCAGGAACATTATGGGACAATGTTGGAAGTGGGGGGGAAGACAGAAACCCAGAAAATATGGAAACATATGGAGAATCCTGTTATTTGTGTGTATTTATTCGTGTGTTTGTGGGCCTCTTTCATAGCGGAAGGGGGGGAGGAGAGGGTGCAGGAGAGGCGTGGAGAATGCCGGGAGGAGCAGGGGTTTCGGCTGGAGTCGGCTGCTCTGCCACTCGCGTGGCCTCCCAAGGCCCATCGACATGCAGGCGGCCTCCCCGTGCCAAGAAGCAGGGGGGGAGCAGCAGAGAGGCAGCTGCAGCCACAGGTCACTGGGCCTTCAAGCGGGGGTCCCAGCCCGCCACAGAGGCAAGCCTACAACTCCGCCGCCTGCTCACAGGGTCCACTCACTCGCCGCCAGTTCACCAACTCACGACACCACCTCTGGATGCCGCCCCAAGCCTCCCGCCCCTCTGAGGTCGGGGACCCTGGCACCCCCTCGGCCACCGCTTGCGGAGCGCGGTGCGAGACTTAGCGGGGCCCAGGACCACCCCCGCAGCCCCTAGGCAGGTGGCACGCACCCTAGAGCCTCCCCCGCTTACGCAGTAGGTCGGAGTGACCCCGGCCCCACACCCTTTACACCCGGCCGGGCACAGCCGAGGGGCGCCTGCAGTGGGACCGTACGGCAGAGAAGGACCGAACCCCGCGAATCAAGACCGCTCCCCCCAGAGGGAGGAGCTGGAGGAGGTGGAGGAGGGATGATGGATGATGGTCGTTCTCACGATGCTGAATCGGGTGTTGCCAATTTTTGCTAAGGCCTTCCGGTCGGTGCCGCCGACCCTAAACGGGGACGACGATGACGACGACCACGCTGACGTGAGTCGGAGTCGTTAGGCATGCTCTTGGGGGTCTGTTCGGAGTGCTCTCGGTGGCTTCTGGGGGGCACTTCGTGGGCCTCTTGGGAGCATTTGCTGGGTCTCTTGGGAGCCCTTGGGGGCCGTTTGGGGCCTCTGGAAGGGGCCTCTTGGGGCCTCTTGGGGCCCTTTGTGGACCTCTTGGGAACCTCTGGGCCGAGAGCTCGAAGTGTCCGTTCGGGTCCCCTGTCTGGGCATTCTCGTGGAGCCGTTTTGGTGGCGTTCGGCAGTCTTGGAGGCCTCCTGGGCCGTCTTGGGGCCCTCTTGGGCCTCTTGGAGGCCTCTTGGGCTTTCTCCGAGCGTCGGGAAGTCGAAAAGGCGAGAACGCCAAAATCTTTCAAATACCTAATGGAAATCAATGAATTTTGCTTCTGCGGTCGTTTTGGAAGTACTCTTGGAGGCTCTTGAGGCGTGTTGGAGGCCTCTTGGGGCCGTCTGGAGGCCATCTTTGGCGTTTTGCACCGAGCGTTTGGCGATTCGGGGCCCTCTTGGAACGTCTTGGGGGCCTTTTGGGCCACTCCTGGCCCATCTTGTGGCGTGCGTGGGTCCCGGGACCTTGCGGGAAGGATGGTATTCGGATCCCGAACCTTCCCTGGGGCCCCGCCCCGCCCCCTCGGAACCCCCTTCACCCCCCCGTGTGGATGGGATCAAAGGGAAGGGGATTGATTCCCTGCGACTCAACTACGACGTTGCTCAATTTCGCTTTGGCTGGCGCGCTTGGAATGGAGGGCCCAGTGAAAGGGGAGGAGCGGCGAGGGGCCCAGGAGAAGGGGGAGGAGCGGCGACGGCGACGGCGACGGCGACGACGACGGCAACGATCACGACGACTACTACGACGACGACTCAAACGGAACAGCGTCTTCATCACGCCGACAGGGCCGGCGGATTCATCAAATCGGGAGTATTTTCCCATGGCGTTTCAGGGTTGAACGCCGTCGCGAAATCAATGAGAGTCCTCTTGATGTTGCCGTTTTCGCCCGGGGCTGTCCGAGACTCTCATCTCTTAGCTCGCGTTTCTGCGGCCCGAACGAAGGCTCGGGTGAAGAAGCGGCCAGCCGCTGCGTTGCATGGGCCATCTGGTGATGACGAGAAGGAGGCGGCCCCGAACGCGCGCGTGCAATTGGCAGCAGGAAGTTAGCAAAGCTCAGTAGCGGAGGGTGGATGAATTTGGATGATACCGAAGGGGAAACCGGAGCCAATGGTGCGTCAGTGGCAATCGCAAAGCCAATTTCGAGCACGGAGCTGGTCGTGCCAGCTCGCGATGATGAGAATGCGCAAGTCGAGAGTAACGCCGCCAGTTTTGCAAAATTCTCAGCGGACAGAAGCAATCGTGTGCCACGTCGTTTCAGCAGGGCCGAGCTCGACGCTCGGGAAAATAAGGAAGCTGCCAGCCATGAGCACCGTCTCGGCTGTTTCCTAGGTGTCTGCGGGAGGTGCAGGAGTCCACTTCCGGAGAAAAGACAGAGAAAGTTAATACGTTCCCAGCATCCCCAGACAAATGCGCATAATCCAACGCAAAGGTAAGGCAATGCAACTTCGACAATATGAAATAATTGCTGGTTCAACCTCGCGCAACTTGCCGATGCTCAGCTCGTAAGTCCGAAGAAATCGATGAGACAGCCCGAAAAAAGAAAATGAAACGCTTAATACTTGGGGGCGCAATCAAAGGACATCGCATCGCAAGGGTGGCCTGCCTGCCTGCTGCGTTAGAGAATCACTTGTGCGGTCTGCCACAAGGGCGTTGGGTTGACAGTCGCATGGCTTGGCGTGACATGTATAAATAGTTCGCAGCGTGGAGTGATAAGGTGCGAATCAGACGGAAAGCGCGCGACCACCTCGAAAGCGCAGTGGTCAAGCTTGCAGATGGCCGAGGTGACGCCAACCAACGATTGGCAAAATGGCGGTGGAAATCATTGGTTGCCTACCGGCGGCAGGGTGGGCATACTTTCTCCGTTTACCAAGTATAGGCGGATGTGGATGGGCAAGGGAATTTTTATGTATACAAAATATGTGCCTACAGATTTCGATTTGGGATTGGACGTAGTTTTCTCGGTGCTGTAAAGGTTGGGCGGAATCGCGCGATTCTGCTGCGGGTGTTGCCGACTATTTTGATGCCGATGCAAATGGTGGTGGTGATGATGGTGGTAGATAGTGGTGATATTGATAATGATGGCGATTGCGATATTGTTGATGTTTCTGGCGACGATGGTGATGGCAATGGCGGTGATGACGATGACGATGGTGAGATTGATTTGGTGACGGTGATGGTGCTCATGATGATTGTCATCATGATGGTGGAGATAGTGAAGATGATGCAGATCATGATGATGCGTATGATGCTGTTGGTGATGATGAATATGATGGTTGTGACGATGAAGGTGGCCACATGTGAGATCATGATGATGGTCGCGATTGTGACAATACTGATTCTGATGATGAGTATGATGACGTGGGTGATGAAGACATCGATAGTGATGGTTATGATGATGCGGATGATTGTGATGTAATTGGCGATGATTGTGGCTTGTTGATGATGATGATGATGATGATGATGATGATGATGATGATGATGATGATGATGATGATGATGATGATGATGATGATGATGATGATGATGATGATGATGATGATGCTGATGCTGATGATGATGATTTTGATGCGGATGGTGATGATCATGAGGCATATTGCGATGAGAACGTGTGTGGGCGCGATGATGAGATTGATGGTAGGTGTGTTGTTGATCATAATGTCGATGATGATGCATGTGATGATGACGTTGCTGCTGATGGTGGTGTGACGATGATGATGATGATGATGATGATGATGATGATGATGATGATGATGATGATGATGATGATGATGATGGTGAAGGTAGTGCTGCTGCTGATGGTAATGGTGAGGGGGGGGGGATGTGGATGAGCAGGAGGAAGTAGCAATAATGGTGGATGGGCAGAATGTGCATGTCGGCCCGACTGCGTGTTTCCACCGCCCGCCGCCAGGAGAAGTTCCAGCCGGCCCGCTGGCCGACCTCGCTGCCCCAGACGCCTCCACCTGTCTCCCATGCCCCCACCCCGGGTGCACGTTCTGCGGCGGCGTGTAGGCTCTTTCCTCTCGCCCTGCCCCCGTCCCTCTCCTTCCTCCCTTTCTCCCCCCTTCGGCTCTTCCTCCCCCCCTTCGTCCGTCCCCTTTCTCCGCCTCCTCGCCCCCCTGGTTCCTCCTCCCAGCGCCAGCTCGGCTCGAGCCCGCGGCTCGCCTCCGAGCCAGCGGCGCGGGGCTCCTCGGCCCCGCGTCCTCCGCGTGCTCTCCTCAGCGGCTCCGTTGGTGTCGGGCGCTGCCGCTGGAGGCGTGCCGTCGCGCGGGCGGCGCCCCAACCGACCGGCGGCCGAGAAGAGGGCGCATTTCCGCCCCCGCCGAGAACAGGACAGAGAGTAACCAGGACATTGGCATGTCGGGAAAACGACACGCTTTCCTGCAAAGGTAGACTTTGGTCGTCCAGTGTATTTCTCTGTTGCTGCGCTTGGTCGTCCAGTGCATTTTTCTGCTGCTGCGCCGCAGGATTCGGGTCTGTGTCCGGGTCCAGGGGAGGTTTTGCAGGCGCCCATGGCCTTTGTCGTGGCTCATACAGGGAATGTTGCATGCAACAGTGCAGTTGTCTGTCCGTGCCGCTCTCTTGTGCAGTGCTGGTTTTAACTCGTGCCGCCGTCAGGAAAAGTAATTTCGAGGTATGTTGGGTGTCCCGGTCTAGCGTGTCCTGGTCCAGGGGGCCCTGAGCAGTGCGCGTGTGCGCACGGCCGCGCCGCCGTGCTTTTCGCCGACGTCCTTGGCGCCATCATGGAGCACCGCGGCCGGCGGCTTCCCTTCCTGAGGCGAGCGCTCTTCGACGCGCTGGCGGCCCCGTCCGCGCGCGACGCCCACGGCGAGGAGAAGGCCGCCCCCTGGAGGCGTGCGCCTGGCGATGCCGCCGCGCGTGCCGGCCCCGCGGCCGACGCGGAGCCGCCGAGGGCGGTGCAAGGGGGCGGGCGTGGCGCGGAGCCCCTCGGGCCGGCAGAGCCCCCTGTGCCGACCCCGCCGACCACCTCGAAGTCGGCGGAGAGCCCGCGCTTCGCCGCGGCGGCCGCGGCGGGGGCGGCGCGGGCTCTCGAGGCCCCCGACGGCCGCAACGACGAGGAGGCGGGAGAGCGAGGAGTCAGAGGAGACGTCCGAGGCGTCGGGGCGACGGGCGGCGGCACTGCAGCGGAGGCGCGGAGGCTTCGCGTGCGCGCGGCCCTGTTTCCGCCCCCGGGGCCAGAGCGGCCGTGTGAGTCCACGCAGAGGGCCCGCGCCGAGGTGCCGCGCGAGCATACGTCCCTGGCGGCCGCCATGGCCGAGCTCCGCCCCTCCGAGTCGGCGCCGGCGGATGCGGGGCTTCCCGTGCCTCGGCGACGTCGTCGGGCTGATCCTCTGCGGAGGCGCGCGCCCTGGCCTGCGGGCCAGCGGGCCACCCCGCCCGTGTCTGCCGCTGGAATCGTTCGGCACGGGGGCCTGGCGCCCAGCTCAGCGGGAACACGCCTCTTCGGAGGGGGCAGTGCCGCTGAGAGCTCCTGGTGGGGAGCAGGTCGAGCGCGCTCACGCGGGAGAGCAGCACCCCGTCCCCCCAAGCCGTCGGGGAAAGCTCATGGAGGGGAGCAGTTCTTGGAGCTGTTCTCGGGTTCGTGTGCTTGTCGTCTCCTCGCTGAAGGAGCCACTCCGCCTGCGTGGGCGGCCGAAGGGTGGTGGTGGTGGTCGTCGTCCGCGTACGTGCTGGCTCAAGATTCATTCAGGAGGTGTAGGGCAGCCGTTCTCGCTTTTGCACATCCATTTCACCTGCCACTCATTCTGCCGGCCCCATCGTGACACTCTTAGTTTCAGACGATGCTCGCGGGAGGTGCAGGACTGCCCCTCGGAATGCCCCTCTTCGCCCCTGCTGCTCCTGCATCTCCAGGTGCCGCAGCGTGCGCGGCGGCCCCAGCGACCCCCGTTCCTCGGAGGGTGAAGCAGAGAAGTGGCAACGATGACTTCCTCGACGACTCGGATAACAGCAGCAGCGTAGCCTGAGACTCATCAGAACCCGCTATAGCAGCCGCTGTCGCTCAGTCCGCACCATTGCCTGAGGGACTGGAAGGTGTCATAGAGACCCGTTGTTTTCAATCATTGACAAGTGATTTCCGTTGTAGTCTGTCCCAGATCATCTTGCCCCTGGAGAAAATGGTGGACAACTGCGTGGTCGAATACCGACAAATGCGTTGCTTCGTTGAAAACCGACATCGTGAACCTGACCGCTCGCGTCACCCTGATCGAGGCCGGTGGGACTGGTGGAGGTGCTGGCAGTGCTGGCCCTGGCCGTGCTGCAGGGGCTGCCAGCGTTGCTGGCTCTGGCTCCGACGGCTCGACCATCCAGGCCATCACCAGGGTTCCCGTCAACAGACGTCAGTATTTGTGCGTCGGAGGTTATCAGTGCACGGATGGCTTGGAGAGTGCAAATGATTTGATGCAGGTTCTCTCAGATTCACGTATCACAGTCGTGAAGGAGGTTTTTTTCAGCTACGTGGACCGCGTAACTATCGAGTTCGACACCTCTCAGAAGATGTGGGGTTGTTTAGTGGCCATGAAAGGCAATGAGTTCGCGTCCAAGCTGGCGGGCGAGAGTCGGTCGCAGGACTCTCGTCGCGCCGACCATGCGCAACTGCGGCGCGCCGTCGGCAAGTACCCCGAGGAGTTGACGTGTCAGAACCGAGCCACGCACGCCAACAACCTTCTCAAGGCAACCAATAGCAAGAGGTGGCCCACCTTCTCGGGCAGCGAATTCTCTTTGATGATCGACGCGTCGAAGGACATGTGATCGGCCATCCTCCTCCGCAGGCGCTTGTCCGCGGACTTCATGCCGCGCGGCCCGTCGAGGATCCTGATGCGCAACTTCCCGTCTTGCAACCTGGAGGTCGTCGCCGAGGGCCAGCAGTGGCTGACGGCGAACGGGATCGAGCTGGACTTGGCCCAGCACGTGGAGGGGATCATCGACCCGCCCCGTCGGGGTGGATTGCGATTCTCTTTCCATGCGCCACGGTCTAGCGACGATAGCATCGTCGCCAGTTGGAACTGCAGGGGGGGGCCGATGAGAAGTGCCGCGATGGGGGCTAGAACTTTTGGGAGCTGAGCTTCGCGGGATACCCCTTGCATTCAAGAAACCACTCATGTGCAGAAGGAAACGACGAGATGGTTTGCCATCTTGTGATCTTAGGCCACCCATGTGCGAGGGCCGAAAAGGAGACCAGCGATCTTGGTGCATGGGACATTGAAGCCCCGCATCAGCGTCGACCCTGTGTGCTGAGGTAACAGCGCCGCCGTGGGCATCATCGCTCCCCACGGCGGACCACTTTGGATAGTTTGCTCACGCCTAGACGCAGATGCGAATCCTCATAGCGCCCACATACTCGGGCATCGCCGACTGCGAACACCTACTCGAAAAGTTTCCGCTGAACTACACCCCCATGCTGCGCGTGGACGCCAGCGCTTCTTTCGAGCGCAACGGCAGGCCGACCTCGACGGTGGGCCCCCACGCAGCGGGGGCGCGGACGTGGGGGGCTGGCGGTTTCTACGAGTTCGTCGCCAGCAACAACCTGATTCTGAATGGCGCATGGAGTGAGCCGCTGCTGGGCGCTAGCTCGTGCTTCTACGACGGCAAGTTCGAGCCCAGACAGATGGACTTCGTGGCCGTCGGCAGGGGCCCCTCGCGAGGTTCCTGCGACTGCCGGGCCCGCTGCTGCTCAGCCTGGGAAAATGATCTCCGCCCGCTGATTGTTGCGTTCTTTGCGGCGAATCAACCGGCGCCCCAGCTTGAGCCGAACGTTGCTCGCAGTTTAAAAACCGAGCCCGTTGGCCAGAGATTGCTCGACCGAACTTTCTCGAGGAAAGTGGGGGGCCGGCGTGGGGTCGGAGCTCGCCCGGGTGCCGAGTGTAGTTTAGACGACGTTCGCTTCTGTTTGTATTGCGATGGCCACTTGCAACAATGCGTTGGAAATCGCAGGATCTGTGGCTGGGATTTTGCCGCCTTCAGCCCTGGGATCCCATCAGAACTCGAGGTCTCACAGGGCCCGAGTCGATCTGTTGCTCCAGAGCTCTGCGCCCGTCCTTTTAGACCTCTCTGGAAGATTTCGCGGGGGCTCTCGGGCGCGCGAACGACGCTGCGGAGCTGGCGGCGGCCGTCGCGATGGGGCTGCGGTTGCTGGGGCATGCCCCATTGTCGGTCGCAGTTTCGATTCCAGAAGGATCTGTCTTGGAAGCCATTTTCGATTCCACTTGCGTCTTGGGTATTTGGAGTTGCAAGTTCTGGCCGAAAGGCCGCGCGGTTCTCGCCTTGACACTTCGGCGTCTGCGCTATGCTATACTGTGTTACGATATGATATGTTATGCGATGTTGTGCTATGGTGTGCTGCGCTATGCTATGTTTTGATATGCAATACTTGGCAGTGCTATGCTAGGCTATGTTATGCTAATGCTGCGCTGCGCTATGCTAAGATAAGCTAAGCAAAGCTAAGCTGAAGGTCGGCTATGATATGCTGTGCTGCGCTATGCTATGTTACGCTATATTATGCTATGTTGTGCTCTGCTATGCTAAAGCTCAGCGAAACTAAGATGAAGGTAAGCTAAGCTAAGATAAACCTGAGCTAAGCTGAAGCTGAATTAAGCTAAGATGAAATAAGCTAAGCGAAGATGTGATAAGCAACGCGAAGCTAAAGGGACGTAGCTGGGGGAACCGCGGGGCGGATCCTGGGGGAACCGCCCGGGGCGAGCTCCACTGCCAGGCCCCTTTAAGCTAAGAGAGTAAGAGCCCTTCTAGGCAGAGCCTAGGTCGGGAACAATCCCAGCGAGAAACTAGACCCGATATTTCAACGGCATCACGCCACTCTACTAGCTAAGTTGTATGGTGCCTGCAAGGTCAAAGACTTTCGCCCGATCGCCCTTCTGGCATGTCTGCGCAAGCTGTACTCCCAGTGTCTGAGCGAGCTGATTCAGCTCGACCAGTTTTCCTTGTCTAAGCTGCATTTTGCCTTCCGCAAGGAGTATCAAGTGCGCGAGGCTGTTGCTGCCGCTCGCATATTGATTGTGCGCGCCGCCGGATTCCGAGAGCCACTGTACTCGGGGTTGGGGGCCCCTCATATGGCATAGGATCATGCGCGTCATCCGCATGTGATCAGAAAGCATCAACGTTGCAAGCTCCCCCAGAACATCGCGGCCGCCTGGTTGAGAGGAGTGCGCAGTAGCCGGTCTGAGTTTCTGGCGCCTGGAGTATCGCCAACCAGGCAAGTATCACGCGCGCTCGCTGTTGCAGGGCGGCCCCGAGGCACTGGGGCTTCTCAGCGTTTTCTTGGGCGACCCGATCACGGAGTTTGAACGCATTTCCATGGAAAGCGGCTTGTGGGGCCCCGTGAAACCCGAAGACCTCGCAATGCTGATCCCCCTAGAAGACACGGACTTGAAGATCTCCCGTCTAGGTACCTCTGATGGTTCCCGTCGACAATTTCTACTTGCTCGCCTGTTCGCCACAGATGCTGTCGGCGATGTGGGCCGAGCGGCGCATTTTTTTAATGCTGGCGCTTTGCGTGCGCGGCTCTGCTGAGCGATTGCTCCTGGCTCGCGACTCGCGCCAGGGTTTTTCGACGACCTGGAGCGTGGATCACGATGGATGGCTATGCTTCCTTTGCCAGCAGTCGGGGCAAAACTCGAGAGTGGGCCCCTCTCCGTAAACATCGGTCACTGTTGTGCAGCAAGAAGAGCCCCGTCGTACAACGCATTGGCCTCCTGGATTCGATTGTTCGGCAGGCGGATTTATTTTGTTCCAGGGGTGTGAATGTCGCCCGGGCTCGCTTGATTCAACTTCGCGCTGTGCAGTGCTGTATGATCAGACAGATGCTAGGCGCGCTCAAACCTGATGAGGAACCCGTGGGGGCCTAGATGTGTAGAGTATTCCGCATTCTCCGACAGTTGGCACAGAGAGCTCAAACGATTCCTTCGGACCGATTTGTCTTATTCCTTGGGCGCCGCTGGGCGGGCCATGTTGCCCGAATGAGATCTGATGAGCCTGGGCTCGTTGTGCATGTGGCTCTTGATTAGAAGGGCTATGCATATCGAGGGCTCCGACACGCCGAGGGTTTCATTGGCTCCCAAGGTCACCGGTATTGGGCATTGCTTCCGCGCGTGGCGGTGGGAGAAGCAGTTCGTTGACTACGGCGGCCTGGCCTGTAGGGGCATGGCCCTCGACCCCGAGCGCTGGAAAGACTCCGAGTTCGATTGGGTTCACTGGCGTCAGGAGGTCCAACGCGGACAGGGGACTCCCAAACAACCAAACACCACCATTCCTGAAGGCTCTGGGATCTATCTGAGTTTAAGCATTACGCTTTTCTGGCCTCGGATCTGAGTTCTTTTTTGGTTGTTCTTGTATCCTTTTGGGGAGGGGCCCAATCTTTAAGCATCCATTCGTCCTTCCTTTCCACCCGAAGAGGCTCAGTGCTACCACGTACCCACAGATTGATTTTAAGTTTCCCGAGCGGCTCGGGTCCTGGAACCACCGTCTGAAGGCCGTGCCAGATCAAGTCAAGTCGTCCGCGTCGGCCGACTCTTCTGGGTGCTCTCTTACTCCCCTTCTTGTTCTTACTCCTACTCTTACTTTTACTTCTACTCTTACTCTGACTCGTTCTCTTACTCCTCTTCCTCCTCCTCCGCCTTCTCCTCTTCGTCCATCCTCTTCTCCGCCTCCTCGTCCGTCTCCTCCTCGTCAATTCCCTCCTCGTCCTCCTCCTCCTCCCTCTCCTCCTTCTCCTCATCCTCCTCTAGCCCCTACTCCTCCTCCCTCCCATCCCATCCTTCTCTTCGTTTCTGGCAAGTGACTCTTTAAAGTGCCACCTCCACAAGACCGTTGTTCTTGAGTATAATGATGGCGATGGCACTGTTATCCTTGTTTGAGTTGCAAGTGCTAGACCAGCGGCGGCCAAGTCCGCAGCCTCTCTCTCTCGAACCCCCCAAGAACAACCCATGCGACAATGCCCGCCGCTATGCTTGGTCGCAGATCATTCCATGCAGCCATCCGAAGGCGGGCGATATGCTCAGCTCAGGGCCGTGGCTCGACGATTCCACACTCACCCCCGAGGAGGATAATGCCCGAGGAGGAGGAGGCTGCCACGGGCGCTCAAGCAGCCAGCTCCAGCAAGTGTCCAGTGCACCCAGCGGGCCTGACCTTGGTGGACTCATACTCTCCCCCGCCCCCCGCGTCGGGCAAAGCTAAGCCGCCTTTCGCACGGCACGGTGGCCTGCGGTGTGTTTGTTGGGTTGCAGTGCTCTTCGCATTCTCCTTGGGTCGCCTGCCAGACCACAATGTCGTGTGCATTTGCAGCCGAATGCTGGCCCGCCTGGTGGTCCCAATGTCGTAATTTGAACGGGACTGTTGTGGGGAGTGACCCCCCCCGCGCCATCACATGGAGGTTCTGGATGAACCATGCGCCACCCTCCTTCAGTTGCGTTTGCCGTCTTATCGGTGGGGGTGCCTTGCGTGTTCCTCCAGGTTGGGTCGAACAACAATTTCCCGTCGCGTCTGCTACCACCTCTCCCGTTCCCTGCGTGTCTGACCAACGACCCGCGTGATTTACACTCCGCTCCTTTGGAACCCATGCCCAGCGCCGTGTTCACAGAGACGCGTGCCGTAATGCGTTGGCCCCGTCCCGTCAGTCGGAGATTGGTCCCCTCAGGTTATTGTCGCTCCTCCTCCTTCTCCTCCTATTCCTTCTCCTCCTCCTCCACCTCCTCCTCATCCCCTTCGTGCGATCATGCGATCTGCGGACCTGCGCACCCGTGGCTCCCACCAGTCCTCCCTCCTCCAACCTCGTCCTCCTTCACTCGCCTCCGTCGGGGCCCCGCCGTCGGTCCGCAGATGCCCGCGACGGCTCCCCTGCCCCTGGCATCGCTCGGACGTGGGCATGTTTTGTTTCGGCGAGGACCATCGAGGAGCACCTGTGATCACCGAGCAGAGAAACGCACGCACGACATCAACACATCCACATGGAATGGGCGTCCGAGCGATGGCGAGCGCCTCCTCCCTGTCCTCCATCTCGTCTTCCACGCCCCGTCTCTCCTTGTCCTGGTCCTCCCAGCTCTTATCTCGCCCGGCATGCGGGCTCCTCTCAGCCCCTTCTGCCTCCAGCCTCCCTCCCTCTCTTCCCTCCACGTCCTCCTCCTCCTCCTCCTCCTTTTTCTCCTCCCCCTCGTCCTCCCCCTCCTTCTGCCTCCCCCCTCCTCTACAAGTTTGCACAATGTGAATATTGCCCTCCTTTCTCCCATGATGACGTCTGGGAAATACCTGGCCACCCTCCGCGTATTCTTTTTGTCACGCAGGATTCCCTGGAAAAGGGTTTTCGCTTGGTTTGTTTTCAAACTGCTGCTCCCGCTGAAGCGCTAGCCCCATGTATACGCCTCTGGTTGTTCCAAATCGTGCTCCCGCTGCAGCGCGGGCGTTTTCGGTCCTTCGAGATAGACTCGAAAATCGAGAACATGCCCCCCGAAAGATCATCGGAAGTGATTACACATTATGTGCCATTCGTTGATTTTCTGGGCCGCAGAAGCCTCCCCCCCCCCACTTTGGGGCGTCGTCGTTTTCAGGAAGTATCAAGCGGGTGCCTCGTTTCTGCTTTGAGAAGGCGATGCTGGAAGCAGAGCCAGCGGGTGCTCTCCATCAGCCCCGCCTTGTATGGAGGTTTCCGGGGAGCGCAAGGAGCTAGACATGGAGCCACGACTCCAGACCGGCCCAGACCTTTCGAAGACGATCCACTAACCCTCCGAGGAACTTGGCGCCATGCCATGACATGATGTGCGGTGTTGCGTTCTGCGCCTCTGTGCGATGCCATGCTTTGCGTTGCAGTGCTTTGTAATGCAACGCGTCACTGCGCAATGCCACGCCATGCTATGGCAAGTTGCGCTCTGCCGTGCTCTTCTACGCCATGCCATGCCGTGCTCTCACCATACATCGCGTACCCTCTCGCGATCATAGCCTTGCTCGACATCCGAGTGTGCGAATACAGAGGATATCTATGCCATGGTGAGGGATAGGAAGGATGGGTAGGACGTCAGATATGACACGAGCGTGCCTAGCTTGCCCACCTCCCCTGCATACTCCGCCCTCCTCCCTCCTCGCGTCCTCTCCTCCCCTCCGTCCTCCACCTCTCCCTTCCTCCTCGCTCAACCTTCATCGGCTTTGGGCGGGGGAAGGGCCGTGCCGCAGCCCCACGGGGTGCTCGCCCCCCCCCCCCCGGGTGCAAAAAGGGCACCCCCGCTTCTCTTCCGATCGGCTCCCGCTCCTCCCCCGGTGCAAAAAGGGCACCCCCGCTTCTCATCCGATCGGCTCCCGCTCCAGAAAATCTTAGCTGTCGCTTCTCCCCCCCTCGGCCCTTTCCCTCCCCGCCTGTTGGCAGCCAAGCCTTCCCCCAACCTTCTGCCTCTCCCTTCCAACCGCGGCCTCCTCCGCCTCCTCCTCCTCCTCCTCCTCCTCCTCTTCCTCCTCCTGGAGACGCGGGGGGTCGCGAGGCTCTTCGTCGTCTTCCTCCACTGCCGCACATCCTTCTGCCTTATCCTCCTTCGCCCTCCCAGCATCGCTACCCTTCGTCTTACTATCCCCCCCCCTCCTGGAGAGGACGCTCGCGGGGCTCTTCCTCTGTTCGTCCTCTTCCTCTTTTTCTTCTTGCGTGTTCCTTCTTGCCCTTCCCTTCTTCTGTGTCTGATGATTCCTCCTCCTCCTCCTTCTCCTCCTCTTCCCGCCTCCCCCCTCCTCTTCTTGCCCTCCGCGCACCTCCTCCTCCTCCTCCTCCTCCTCCTCCTCCTCCTCCTCCTCCTCCTCCTCCTCCTCTCCTCCTCCTCCCGCCCCCTCCGCCCTCCCCCTCCTGCCGCGGAGGGCGCGCCCGCGCGCTCGGCGCGGGGCCCCCCCCCCGGAGACCCGCCACCCGCGCCGCGGCGCGCGCGCCGCTGGCTCCGCGGAGAGACCACCGCGCGCGCGGCCGTCCCGCCAGGGGGGCCCGCGGGGCCTCTTGGTAAAACAGGGCCAGGATCGGGAGAAATCGCTCCAGAGCGTTCCGGAGCGCTCTCAGAGCGTTCCGGAACGCTCTGGAGCGGCCGCGGCGCCCAGTACTACATCCTCCAAGCCCGCCGATTCTCAGAGATTTCGAGTTTTATCCCGATCCGATTTTGTCCCGATCTTCGCGTCGTTGTAGGTGGTGACCCCCGCCCCTGGCACTGCCCGCCCCTGGCCGGCCGAGGGTCGAGCAGCTCGTGGATCGAGGATCCAGGGTGGCGATGCCGGCAGGGGATCGAGCATGGAGGATCGAGGACAGGGCATCCAGGGTCGAGCATCGAGGAGCGCCGAAGATCGCGGATCGCGGCGCTCGAGGCCAGATGCCTCTTCCGGTCTTCTGGCTCTGGGGGGGGCCTCCGGAAGGCGCCGCAACTAGACTGGGGCTCCCGTCCGCCCCCCGAGGAGGAGGGAAGGAGGTGACTATACCTGCCAGACCACCACAACCCGACCCGAAGACCCCAGTCTCGGGTCGGGGGGGGGGGTACGGGCTTCATGTGTGTCTTTTTCAACGTTCCCCGACCCCCCCTCCTCGGGGGGCGGACGGGAGCCCCAGTCTAGTTGCGGCGCCTTCCGGAGGCCCCCCCCAGAGCCAGAAGACCAGAAGAGGCATCTGGCCTCGAGCGCCGCGATCCGCGATATCTTCGGCGCTCCTCGATGCTCGACCCTGGATGCCCTGTCCTCGATCCTCGATGCTCGATCCCCTGCCGGCATCGCCACCCTGGATCCTCGATCCTCGAGCTGCTCGACCCTCGGCCGGCCAGGGGCGGGCAGTGCCAGGGGCGGGGGTCACCACCTACAACGACGCGAAGATCGGGACAAAATCGGATCGGGATAAAACTCGAAATCTCTGAGAATCGGCGGGCTTGGAGGATGTACTGGGCGCCGCGGCCGCTCCAGAGCGTTCCGGAACGCCCCGAGAGCGCTCCGGAACGCTCTGGAGCGATTTCTCCCGATCCTGGCCCTGTTTTGGCACCATCCCCAGGCCCCCGCGGCCCGCGGGCCACGAGCAAAGTCACGGCGGGGAGTTTGTTCACCGTCTTCGGCCTCTGGGGGCCCTGACCCGCTCTCGGGGCCGGCAAACATCGACTAAAACGGGTCCCGGGGAAAAGGGGTCCAGGCTTCGGGGGGTCGAGGTTGTGAAATAGGCACGACGTCGGGGGTCTGGGTCACAACCACCGGGGGCGGCCCAGGGTGGGGGGTCGAAGCCTTCTCGAGGTTTTGTTTTCTCGCGGTGTTCTGGCGTTCCCTTCAGCCCCAGGGTTTAGTTTTGGTCTTCTGGAGGTTTTTCAACGTTTCTGCTGCTTTCTTGCGTTCACTGGCAGTGCCAGGGGCGGTTGAGGTTCTCTCGAGGTGCTCCAGCGTTCTCTTCGGCCCCAGGGTTCTTCTCCAGGTTTTTTCTGTCGGTTTTCTGCCGTTTTCCGGCGTTTTCTGGCAGTGCCCAGGGGGGGGGTGAGGGGTGAGGACTTCTCGAGGTGTTCCGGTCGTCTCCGTCGGTCCCAGTCCGTTGTCCAGCCCTGCAGGGCTCAGTCGGACCCGGTCGGACAGCACCCATGCACCTGTCGTGTCCGTCGGACCCCGTCGGACCCAGTCGGACCTGTCGTGTCCGTCGGTCCCAGTCGGACAGCACCCCCTGGGGGTGCTTTGCGGCAGCTGCGCCCCCGCGGGTGCCCGAGTCGCCCGGAGCGGCCGCCGGAGGCCCGAGCCACGGCCCGAGAGCTGGCGAGGCACCGAGGAGCGGCGGTGACGTCCAGCACCCCTTCTGGCATGGCCTGGCAGCAGCAAGGAGGAGGAGGAGGAGGAGGAGGAGGAGGAGGAGGA
>CAUYUJ010019802.1:0-2500 GCA_963575745.1 Prorocentrum cordatum
CCCTTGCCACGGTAGAACTGGTCCGTGTAGTCGCCCATGCGGCGGTAGGCCTCCTGCGCCGCGGCGTTGCCCTGGCACCCCTCCTTCCAGGCACGCGTGCGTCCCAGGTGTGCGTCCGCGACCCCCGAGGCTTGCAGGACGCCCTTCTTCAGTCTTCCCACACCCTCCTCTGCCTCCTCATTCAGCGCGTCGAGCCACTTCTGGGCTCCGTCCTGCGCCTCTGCGCCCCTCACCATGTCCTCCTTCTTCTCCAGGATGGGCCCCAGGCCTCCCAGCACGTGGGCGCGCATGGTCTCGAATTCGAGGACGCCATAGGCCCGCGCCATACGCTTCAGCGATTTCTTGGAGAGGCTGAGCCGCAGCAGGGGCTCGATGTCCGTGACCTCCTCCACGGTCTCGACGTCGGTCAGCTGGTGCTCCTGGTTCTCAGCATCGATGTCGGGCTGGGGGCCGTTCTCCTCGTCATGGGGAGGTCCATCCTCGAGGGGCGGGGGTGGCGCACGGGGCGGCCCCGGCACCACCCCCACCTCCATCGCCATCGGGCGACCGACCTCCTCCGCCACCGCTTCCGCGGCTGGGGGGGCACCCGTGCTCTCGGGATCGATGCCCACCCCTGCGCCCTCCGTTGACCTCCGCAGGGCAAGCAAGCCTTCCTCGGAGAGCGCGAATCCCACCAGCACGTCCACGCCCTCCCTGATGTAGTCGAAGCTCGCACGGAACTTCGCCACTCGCTTGGCGGCGTGGTCGATGGAGCCTGCGCCCTTGTTCAGGCGCGCTGCGCGCGTCACGGCCTCCTGCTCGGCGGTGTTCTGCGCCGTCGCCACGCAGCGCGAGCACGTGTACAGCTTGTACTGCCCCTCTTTGCCCCTCCGCAACGCGGGGTATTTCTGGTTGCGCTCTGAAGCCTCAGCGTAGCGGCGCATCTCCCCACAACTGAGCTCGTCCACGTACTCCACCATCATGATCTTCCAGTCGTCCAGCTCTGTGCACACCCGACACCAGCCCAGGCGCTGCGGCGGGACCCAGTACGCACCCATGCAGTGGACGTAGCCCGCCTCGGCGTAGTCCTCCTCCGCCATCATCTCGGCGTCTTCGAGCGCGGCAGGTGTGCCGCCGCTCGGCTGGGGGGCCTGGCCGTAGACGGCTTTGTTGCTGCGTCGGCTACTACTACTACTACTACTACTACTACTACTACTACTACTACTACTACTACTACTACTACTACTACTACTACTACTAAGACGACTACTACAACTACTATTACTACTGCTACTAGTACTACGCCTACTCCTATTAGAATTACGCTTCAACTGTTCATCGTACTATTGTCCCGCACCGTGCCTCGAGGCACGAAGTGAAGTTACTCCTTGGATATCATGTGTTCTCTGTTCTCTGTACTCCGACTTCGGGGATTATGGTATTCTGAAGGACTGGGACCCAGAAATCTCAAATTTCCTTAATGCTCCCGCGCGCTCTTGGGCTGCCTCGCGCGACTATTCCAGAGGCCAGAGGGTCCCAAGACTGGCCAGGAGGGCCCCAGACAGCGCCCAAGAGAGCCCAAGAGGCCTGCAAGACAGCCGAAGAGCGCTCCAAGACGCCCAAGATGGCCCCAAGAGGCCCCCAAAAAGGCCCAAGAACGCTCCAAGAGGACCCCCCAAAGGACCCTAAGAGGCCAAAAATATTGAATTTCCATGTGGTTGCCTCTGTGGTTCGCGTTCTCGCGTTTTCGGGTTTCCGACGCTCCAAAATGGCCTCAGAGGCCCCCAAGACTGCCGAGGACCCTAGGACAGCCCCAAGAGGGGCCCAACAAGGGGGAGCACGAACTGGGGGAGCACGAACCGACAAGTCGAGCCTTCCGCCCCAACAGGCCACCTAGAGGCCCCACGAGGCCCCCATGAAGCCCCCAAAAAAATATCCAAGAGGCCCCCAAACGGCCCCCAAGAGGCCTCAAAACTGACTCGAAGAGGCCCCCGAGAGGCCTCACACGATATCCAAACGAACATCCAAGAGACCTCTAAACCACAACGCAGGCACGGTGGCGAGATGGGCCGAAGGCCACTATATGATTTCCATTGTCCTTCGTACTGTTAGTATTGTTGTGATGGTTCTTAGCGTTCGAAATACAATCATGTGTTTGTTTTTCGTGGCATTACTTTTCGCAGTATTATTGCTACTGCTCATTCGTATTATTATTACTGATATTATTAGTAGTATCATTATTATTAATACTTATTAGTCTTGCTGTTACTACTTGTTCCTCCTCCTCCTCCTCGTCGTCATCCTCCTCGTCATACGCGTCATTATCCTTATTGTCAGCTTCCCCCCTCGCCCGCCTTGCGCGTCTTCCTTCCCCCATCCTCCTGCTCCTCCTCTCCGCCTGCTTCTCCAAGGCTTCATGGTGCGGGCAGCGTCCTTCTGTCGGGACGGAAACCTAGCCCCCGCTCCTCCGCCCAACAGCATCGCATCGCTGGATATGGGCGGGGGCTGTAAACGTGGGGCG
>CAUYUJ010019802.1:7500-15000 GCA_963575745.1 Prorocentrum cordatum
GGAGGAGGAGGAGGAGGAGGAGGAGGAGGCGGAGGAGGAAGGGAGGAAAGGCAGCAGCAGCAGCAGGACGAAGAATGCTGATACCAAGGCAACTGGAAAACAGAGCACGACCTGGCAGCCGATGATTCCGACGTGGACTACGTGGACGAACAGAAGAAGGCATGGGTGTCCTTGGAAGAGGGGAAAGCACCACCAGGGGACGTACGAGGGCCAACAGTGCAGCTACGACGGCCACCAGCGTAACTACCAGGGCCACCAGCAGAGCTTCGCGGGCCATCGCCAGGGCTTGGAGGGCCAACAGCAGAACTACGAAGACCGCCAGCAGAGCTGCGAAAGCCACCAGCAGCGGCAGAAGGGCCACCAACACAACTGTGTCGGCCAACCAAAAGATGAGCTACGAGGGCTACCAGCCGACCCTCGGGGGCCATAAGCAGAGCTGCGAGGGCCACCAGCAGAGCCTCTAGAGCGACCACCAGAGTTACTTGGACCAACCGCAGAGCTACGACGGCCACAAGCAGAACTTCGAGGGCAAACCGCGGAGCGAGGACTACCCGCGGATCTAAGGCCCACCAATAGAGCGACGCGGGCCATAAGCAGAGCGTCGAGGGCCACTAGCTGAACGACGACCAGGGCCACCAGCCGAGCTACCAGGGCCACGAGCTGAGCTGCGAGGGCCACGAGCAGAATTACGAGAACCGCTGGCAGAGCTACCAGGGCAACCTGCTGCCCTACGAGGGCCACCAGCAGACCTACGAGGGCCGCCGGCTCGGCTGGTAGGGCCACCAGCTGAGCTACGAGGGCCACAAGGAGGGCTACGCGCCCACCAGCTGAGCTACCAGGGCCCCCAGCTCGATTACGAGGGCCACAAGCTGAGTTGCGACGGCTGCGAGGGCCACCAACTCATCTACCACGGCCACCTGCTGAGCTGCGATACTCACCACCACAGTTACTGTGGCAACTGTGGCACCCTGCAGCGAGACGAGGGCAACAAGCTCAGCTCAGAAGAGGGACACAAGCTGAGCTACGAGGGCCTCAGTCAAAGCCACGAGAGCCAATGGTTGAGCCACGAGGGCCGCCTGCTGAGCTACGAGGACCGCCTGCCGATCTACAAGGGCCACAACCTGCACTTCCAGGGCAGCAAGCAAAGCTCCCAGGGCCACCAACTCGGCTACGAGAGTCCCCAGCGGAGCTACGCGGGCCACGGGCTGAGCCACAACGGCCACAGGCAGAGCTCCCAGAGCCACTTCCAGAGCTACGAGGGCCACTAGCTGGACTGCGAGAGCCACTGGCCGAGCTACAAGCTGCGTTACGAGGGCCGCAGGCAGAGCTACGAGAACCACCCGCAGACCTACCAGGGCCACCTGCTGTCCTACGAGAGCCACGAGAACCTGCCCTGCCGTACGCCTACGTATGGCCATGCCTACGCCAGCGCCCACGATTGCGAAGCGATCGAATGGAGCCCCACGCGTAGAGGAGATAACTCGCCCTCAGCGTGGCGAAATCGAGGGAGGGCGAGCGAGCCATCTCAACGTCTGTCCACAGGACTGCTGTTACCTATCGCTGAGCCGCTGGGCCACTCAGGGGCCTAGCGTGGATGGGTCGGCTCATGTCCCCCATAAGCTGGCCCTGATGGTGGAGCCGCGGCCCAAATCCAGTTGCAGACTGAGGCGGCTCGCGGCCCACGGGGCCACTCGCAGCGCTTCCTGCGTCGGGCTTCTGCTTTATTCATGTGGATCCTGCATCACTGGGCCTCGGTCGAGGTGGGCGACATCGGAGGAGGGAGGGAGAGCGGCAGAGTGGAGGTGCACCGCCAAGAGACGTCCACGTCCACGGCGGCTGGAGCCACGCTGCAAGCTCCTGCGCAAGAGCGCAAGCCCCCTCACAGGCATAGTCACCGTCTCGGCCGTTACTGAGTACCGTTTAACCGATCCCCATCCCCAGCGGCGTGGCCTGGACCCCACTGGCCGATTTACCCCTCTAGATGGGGATATAGGCCGTTCCCTTCGGGTTTCGAGGGGTGTAGCCCCAACTGGGGCGGCAATTTGGTGGGGGTCTCGAAGGGTATGAGGATGGGGATGGGGGTCGGTTAAACGATACTGAGTTGCCGTGCGAGCAAGAACTGCGACGGGCTCGGCCAAGCGCGAGGGAGCTGCTGGCCCAGACGCCATGCCTTCCCTGCTCCGAGGCCCCCTGCCTGGGAGGAGCGGCCGCCGGGAGTGTCCCGCCCGCTCGGCAGGCGGGTAGGTGCCCAGTCATCCACCGCTCCAAGAGGGGGCGTCCAAGAAGGGGCGTCCACGCAGGGGGGGCAAACGTGGCCGGCGGCATCTGCGCGGCCCAGGGGGGGGGGGGGGGGGCGAGGCGGGGACGTAAGCGGCGCCACGAAAGCTGGGGAGACATCGTGGCCCCCGCCGTGAGGTCCACCCCACCCCCCTTGGTCATCACCCCCCTCCTGGCCGCCCCCGAACCGCTCGAACCGCTCCTCCAGGTCCTCGAGGTCCCCAGGTACGACCTGCGGGCAGGGGACGCACCAGCACGAAACCCCTGGACGGCGGAGGAGGGGGCAGGTCCTGGCAGGAGGACGCCACCGACTTCATGGCGCAGCGGACGATGGTCTGGACGCCCCCGTCGTCGCCCTCCTCGGGGAGGCCACAGGGTACCCATACTGCTGCTCACCAGCCAGCCCACCCCCCGGGGGTGCGTCCCGACCAGAATTCCGAGGCGCACCCCGCCGTGGCGAGGAGGGCCTCCCGGCAGGTCCCAGGGAGACGAAAACGGGGGAGTCGCGGCGGCATCGGTACCTGCGCCTCCTCATCGCTTTTTTGGTGCGGGGCCCCTGGAAATCCCGACCCCTCCCCCAGGGCCGGCGCCTTCTCCTCCTCCTCCTCCTCCTCCTCCTCCTCCCCCTCCTCCTCCTCCTCCTCCTCCTCCTCCTCCTCCTCCTCCTCCCCCATCCTCCTCCTCCTCCTCCTCCTCCTCCCCTCCTCCTCCTCCTCCTCCCTCCACCTCCTCCTCCTCCTCCTCCTCCTCCCCTCCCCCCTCCTCCTCCTCACATCATCATCATCATCATCATCATCATCATCATCATCATCATCTCATCATCCCCCTCCTCCTCCTCCTCCTCCTCCTCCTCCTCCTCCTCCTCCTCCTCACCCTCCCCTCCTCCTCCTCCTCCTCCCTCCTCCTCCTCCTCCTCCTCCTCCTCCTCCTCCTCCTCCCTCCTCCTCCTCCTCTCCTCCTCCTCCTCTCCTCCTCCTCCCTCCTTCCTCCTCCTCCTCCTCCTCCTCCTCCTCCTCCTCCTCCTCCTCCTCCTCATCCCGAACCGTTTTCTGACGGCCCCGGGGCCCAGGGAGAGCCCCCACGAGCTGACAACGACCAAAAACCTCCCGTGGTGATTCTTGTCACGACTGGAGGAGACTTCAAACTCGTGCCCCAGTGGGGCCCCAGACCCCTGCTGGGATCCGAGCGCACCAGTTTTTCGAGCTGCGTCCAGCCGTCTGGCGACGGGGGCCCCCGAGGGCCAGAAAGCCTCGAACCTCAGTCCTCGAGTCTAGAGGCTCGAAATTCGAACCTCGAAGTTCGAACCTTTTTGTTCCTCCCCCGGCTCCTCCTCCAGCGCCCTCTTGAGGGAGGGCAGCAGGGCGCCGCCGTGCATCTCGGCCCAGCTCCCCCGCGCCGCGCCCTCGGGGTCCGCCAGGATGGCCACGTGGCCCCTCGCCTGCCCGAGGACCAGGAACAGCTCCTGTGGGGCGCACGGGGACAGCCTGGCACGACGCGTCCCCCCATCGCAAAGGCGCGCGTCCGACCCGAACAGATACTACGAGCATCTTGTCGTAGACCGTTCCCCGAGCGGCACGACCAGGAAGCGCCCGCCACGGGGCACATGCCGCAGGACTGCTCGGCGCGCGCGTCGCCACTCTGAGGGCGACGCACGCGCAGCAGCAGCTCCAGTGGCGCCGATCCCCGGCCAGGAGAGGTCAAAAGTCCAGAGGGAGTAAGCCCAAACGGCGACCGAGCGGTCCGTATGAGACCGTTTTTTTTGAATCGGCGATAGCCCGGGTTATCCCAGGGGGGGAGGAGGAGGGGGCCGGCCGATAACCTGACCCTCGCGCTGTGGGCAGCCCTGAATATGCCCGCGGCCCCCCTCCCGCGGACCTGCACAACCGGCAAGGTTAGGTTATCCTGAGGGGGGGGAAGGGGGGGCAAGCCCGATAACCCGGGTTATCGCCCGACCCTAAGAAAACAATCTCTAGGGGGTCGGACTTCTGGGGGTCAGATTAAGCAGAGGGCAAGCAGAGGAACAACGGTTCTGAGGGAAAAACTGGCCCGGGCGGAGCATTTCCAGAGGAAGCACTCAAGAAAAACCCAGGAAGACACACTCTTGAGACAGATGCGGCTCGAACAAGGACACTCCGAGAAATTGCCTGGCCGCGAAAAGGCTGACCCCATTTCCAGGCAAAAGAAGCGCGGGGGGGCGGTGGACAGCGATGGGGATGCGCCGCCTTGAGCCACGGCGGAGGCGGTACGAGCAACGCATTGTGTAAATGCCCCCCGGGGTATTCCCTGAAAGTAGGTGGTCTAACAAGTTCTTTAGTTCCTCTTCCAAGAACGCTCCTCCCTTCGGGAAGGGGTACCCTCCCCCTCCCCTCCCTGAGGTGTTGTGGGAGGGGGGCGGAGTGGTTAGAGCGCCCAAGATGGCCCAAGATGACTGCAAGAGGGCCTCCGATGCTCCAAGATGGCCTACAGGGCGGCTCAAGATAGCCGAAGATGATTCAAGACAGCCTCCGACATGGCTCCAAAAGGCCCGACGAGAGCCACAAGACGGTCTCGAAGTGCTCTCGGAGCCAACTCAGGATCCCCCCAAGAGGCCAAAATCCTTCAAAACTGAAGGCGCAGCAATGATGTGTGCCTTCTCGCCTTTGCGCTTCCAATGCGCCTCTGCGGTCTCAAGATTGCCCCAAGGTGGCCCAAGAGAGCCCCAGGAGAGGCCCAAGAGGCCCCCCAAACGGCCCCAAGAACGCCCAAGATCGGCCCATGCGCGTCCCAAGAGCGCCCCAAGAGGCTATGTAGATGGCCCCAGAAGGGGAGGCAAATTGAGGACCCCCCTTTTTGATCGATGGCCTCAAAGATGTCCCCGAGAGGCCCTCCAGGGCTCCCAAGGAACGCCCAAGAGGGCTCCAAAAGGGCCCCAAGACCCCCATAAAAGCTACAAGAGGACCCCAAGATCCCCCAGTATAGTACCAAGAGGGCTCCAAGGGGCGAGTTTGAGGGCTCTGTCATCGTCATAGTTGTCATCCTCCTCCTCCTCATCCTCCTCCTCTTCGTCGCCGTCCTTGCCCTCATCGTCTTCCTTTCCTTTTACTCCTCTTCCTCGTCGCCGTCGGCGTCGTCGTCGTGGTCGTCGTCGTCGTGTTCCTCTTCCTTCACCTCTTCCACCTCCTCCTCCTCCTCCTCCTCTTCCTCCTCCTCCTCCTCCTCCTCCTCGTCATTGCCCTCATCGTCTTCCTTTCCGGATCCTCCTTTTCCTCGTCGTCGTCGTCGCCGTGGTCGCCGTGGTCGTCGTCGTTTTCCTCCTCATCATCCTCCTCCTTCCCTCGCTCCCACGCGGGCCGCAGGGTTGGCCCGAAGAGGCCCTCCAAGGCCACCCCCTTGCTCCCAGAGATTTCTCTGTTCACTCTGGTCGCCAATACTGTTTCACTACATGCGTCTCTGCGTCATTTTTCCCGTCAACTCTCGTGGGCAGGGTCTCTGAATAAGCTGGTGTGGATACGCGAAGCGTTAAACATTTAAGCAGCGTAAGGATGTATAAAGAGGGAACCTTCGGGGACGTCTGATCTGGGTTTACACTGGTCCTTGGGTTTCCACTGGTCCTTGGGTTTACACTGGCCCTCCTCCTCCTCCTCCTCCTCCTCCACCTCCTCCACCTCCTCCCCCCCTCTCCGTCCTCTTCCTCCGCCTCCTCCTCCTCCTCCTCCTCCTCCTCCTCCTCCTCCTCCTCCTCCTCCTCATCATCATCATCATCATCATCATCATCATCATCATCATCATCATCATCATCATCATCGTCATCATCATCATCGTCATCAATCATCAGCATCATCATCACATCATCATCATCATCATCATCATCATCATCATCATCAACCAAATCATCATCATCAATCATCATCAATCAATCATACATCCATCATCAATCACTTCATCATCATCATCATCTCATCATCATAATCAACATCATCAACATTATCATCATCAGCATCAATCATCATCATCATCGTCATCATCAATCATCATCGCCCATCGTCCATCAACATCATCATCTCATCATCATCAACATCATCACTCATCATCATGATCAAAAAAAAAATAATCATCAACATCAACCACCATCCCTCACCACCACCGCACCATCGTCCATCATACATTTCATCATCATCACCCATCAAACAGCATCACATCATCAGCATCAACATCAATCAGCAACATCATCATCATCTCAGCATCATCGTCATCGTCAAACATCAATCAGCAGCATCACCATCATCACAATCATCGTCATCATCAATGATCAAATCAGCAATCCATCAGCATCAGCAACATCATCATCACCACCACTCACCACCACCGTCATCATCATCACCACCACCACCACCATCATCATCATCATCATCGTCAACATCATCATCATCATCAGCAGCATCATCGTCAGTATCATCATCATCAGAATCAGAATCAGAATCACCATCATCATCACCACCACCACCACCATCAGCATCATCATCATCATGATAATCAGCATCATCATCAACAGCATCATCAGCAGCATCATCATCAGCATCAGCATCATAATCATCAGCATCATCGTCATCATCTTCATCATCATCATCAGCATCAGCATCATCATCATACTAATAATCATCATCATACCACCACCACCATCATCATCATCACCATCATCATCATAGTCACCACCACCATCATCATCATCACCATCGTCAGGATCATCATCATCATCAGCATCATCATCAGCAGCATCATCATCATCATCAGAATCAGAATCAGAATCATCATCATCACCACCACCACCACCATCATCATCATAATCAGCATCAGCATCATCAGCATCATCATCAACAGCAGCATCATCATCAGCATCAACATCATCATCATCATCAGCATCATCGTCGTCATCATCATCATCAGCATCATCAGCATCAACATCCTCTTCCTCCCCCCCCTCCGCCTCCACCTTCTCCTCCTCCTCCTCCTCCTCCTCCTCCTCCTCTTCCTCCACCTCCTCCGCTTCCTCCTCCTCCTCCTCCTCCTCCTCCGCCTCCTCCTCCTCCTCCTCCTCCTCCTCCTCCTCGTCCTCCTCCTCCTCCTCCTCCTCCTCCTCCCCCTCCTCCTCCTCCTAGGCGGCTTCGCAGCGCGACCCGCGGTGCGCGCGCGCGGCCCTCGCGCGCCGCGGCGGCCCGCGGAGCGATAAGCCCCCAGCGCACGGGG
>CAUYUJ010019802.1:20000-57500 GCA_963575745.1 Prorocentrum cordatum
AACTCGATTGAAAACTGTGCGACTTGAGTCGCGCCTCCAGGCGCACTCACTGGCGCCACGCGCGAGAGTTAGGGCCGCGCGTGCTAAGCCCCTGTTTAGCAGCAGGCCGCCTCGCACCGCGCACCAGGCCCTCGGGCCCGCCCACGGGCCCACCCCTAGCGGAAGCAATGCGGAGCATTCTTCTTCCACTGCTTCAGCCCCTTCTTCTCGTCCTCGTCGCCGCGCTGCGCAGCTGGCCTCTTGCGCTGGTTGGAGAAATGGGCGGCTGCCGACGCCGCCTGCTGGGCAGCCTCAAACCAATCGAGCTCGACCGCGGCGGCGCCCCGGCTGACCACGGCGCCATCGGGCCGATCGGGGGCGGGTGCAACCAGCCTCGGTGCAACGAGCTTGACGAGCGCATCGGCCTCGTCCCCGTCGCTGGCGCAGGTGCCATGCTTCTGCGCAAAGCCCGCGGGGAAGTACAAGTAGTACAACTTCAACTTGTAGTTCTGCACAGGGCCCCCCGTCGGCGGCTTGAAGTCCACGTCGATCTCGCGGTGCCTGAGCTCGCAGGTCGGCACGGGATTCTCATCGTTGTCAATTGTCGGCACAAACCACCCTGGGAAGACGCACGACCCCCCGTTCAGAGAATCCTTCTTGGACACGGGCGGCGACATCCAGAAATCGACTCCAAAAGCATTCACGACGTGGAACGAGTTCGCCCTGGGGAGCAGCGCGACATTCCCGACGAAGTTCAGCAGCACCAGTCGGTTGCCTTTCTCATGGGGCCGCATCTGACGACTGGAGAACGTTCGCCGCTTGCTTCCGCCACCCACTTGCCCCCGGCCCAACAAAATCCGCCAAGGTCTTGAGCAGGGGGCCGCAGACCCCAGGGATGATGTTCGGCCTCTAGAGGCCTTCAGCCCAGCTAAGGCAGGATGGCAAACGGCGAACGCTGCAATCGTCGTCGGAGGCAGCTGGCCTGGCGCCGACGGAGTCATCTCCGAGACGGTCGCGAACTGTTTGAACTTCAAGACGTTGTGCCCCGTCTCCTGGCACTGGCCGCCAGCAAGAGCAGCCCGCCTGAGCGTGTTCTCCACCTCGGCCTGGAAGAGCGCCACCGTGCTCATGCCATACTGTGTCCATGGTGCAGATTCGTTGATGGCCTTGAAAGCCGTCTGAGCGTCGAACATCATCTTCTCGTAATAGCTCGAGACGGTGACAAGGTCAGCGCCTGCGCGTTCACCTGCATCTGCGCCCTCGTCTTGCTGCATCGGAATCGGCGCTCCTGACGCCCTGGCGATAGCAGAAGAAGCTGCTTCGGCATCCGCCTTCTTCTTCGCCTCCTCGCGCTCCTTGGCCTCAGCAAGGAGCTTGGCCAACGCCTTCGCCAAGTAGTCGTTCAAATCGCCGTCCTTGCTGGCGGCGTTCAAGGCGCCAGCCCACAGGTCGACAAACTCAGCCTTAGTCTTGCACTGGGCCTCGATGGACGCGAACTTCATGGTGCTGAGCTGCAGCGGCCGCATCGACTCCATATAGTCAGCGTGGGTCGCCTTCTGGGGACCGCAAGCCAACGCCATCAACACGGCAAGGACCACCTCCACCCGCTTCGTCATGAAAGTCTCCAGATCTCCAGATTTCGGCTTGAACACATTGTTCAAGCACTGCGTAGTGTCTGCGGCGGGGTCCGACATCAAGAACGACAGATTCGGCGAGAGTTGAAAACGGAGTCCGTCGGCTCCGACCTTGTCCACGGGCGAGAGGCCGAGGCAATCCGCAACGTGGTTCAAGACGACTGCGACGGCGCCCGGCTGCTGGAACATCTCGCTGCACGCCTGGCGCCGACAAGGGATGAGAAGGAGAGCACGGAAGGGAGAGGGGGGGGGGAGGAGAAGGACGACGGGGCCGAGGGGAAGCACAGCCTTGAAGCAATTGGAAAGCAGCTCGCTGCACGCAGGCACCAGCATGAGCGGCTGGCCGCGCGGGAACGAGGCCATGTACCTAGCAGAGCGGTTCCTCCTATGATGTTCATCCTCTCCCCCTCCTCCCCTGCGCTCCACGCCCCGCTCAGCCCCCCCCCTCTCCCCCCCCCCTTCCTCCTGCTCCTCCCCTCCTCCTCCTCCTCCTCCTCCTCCTCCCCCCCCCCCCCCCTCTTCTCTGTCCGCCCCTCGTCAATGGCAGCGCCAGCAAGGGGCCCGAACAGCTGGCATTCAGTTCCTTCTCCTCCTTCTCCTCCCCCACCTCCTCCTCCTCCCTTCCTCATCCTGGGCATATCCCCTCTGCCAGCCCCTGCCCCCTGCTGCCATGTTTTCTATGATCCTCCCCCATCAGCCCCCTGGAAGAGGATACTTAGACAAGTATTCGATAGCAGTTGTGTCCTGCGAGAAGAGCTTCAAGCTAGTAACCCACGGCGGCTCGCTCGAGGTGGCCGCGCTCGAATCGAGCGTCGCAACGATCTCATCAATGGCCTCGCCCTGGCCACCCCTCTCTCGCGAGACGGTTCCGTGGGCTTCGAGCAGGTCCTTTTTGATCGCTACCCTGGCCTGGGACCAAGCATTGGCGGTGTCGCCATCGCTCTTTTTCATGACCCCCTTCAACGCGAAGGATATGCCAGTCCTCCAAGCCTTCGCGACGGCTGGCAATTGCACCTGGGAAGGAGTGGGCCCGACGAGCGTACTCGCGACGCACGCTGCCAGGTCGTCCAAGAAGACCTTCTGGCGCGAGCCCGAGACCGAGGCGGCCGAGGGGCTGCCCGCCTCGCCAGCAGCCGCGCCAGTCTCATCAGCGATCTCACCCCTCACATCATCCAGATCCCCGGCGCTCAAGATCCCCTCATCTTCCTTCGCCACCCTTGCCTCTGTACCCCGGGCCTCCTCAGGCGCGGACTTTGCCTTCGGTTTCTTGCCCTTCCCCTTGCCCTTGCCTCTGCCGCCGCTCCTGCCGCAGCCGTTCCTGCCGCCGCTGCCGCTGCCGCTGGGCCTGCTGGCAGAGTCGATCCTCTGGAGGGTGAGCGAGGAGGGGAGAAGAAGAACGAGAAGGAAAGGATGCGCGGTGGAGCAGCGGAGAAGGAGGGAGGAGCTGAGGGAAGGCAGCAGCAGCAGCAAGGGATCTGCAAGCGTCCTTCGATACACCACTGAACCGCCCATCGGACACAGGAGGTTCGTGATCATGCTGGATGCCAAGGGGCCCTTGAGATGCCAGAACGGGTATTCTTCGCCATCATCAGCATCATCAGGGATGGGCAATGACATCTTGAGTAGCTCGAGCGCTGCCATCTGAAACTCCTGCTTCGTGAAAACATCGCTGAAGTTGTTCACCATCATATTCATCACCTCTTTGTCAACTGACAAGACGGTGTCCGCGCTCAGGGTCTGCTCCAAGAAGTTGCACATCTCCTCGCAGGCCCCCCTGCACCTCAAGACGGGAGGGCGAGGGAGCGACGAGAAAGGGAGAGAACAGAGGCGGTGTCTAAGTCGCATCTCTCGCATCTTACGTTGTCTCAGGTCGAGCCCCAGCCCTCAGTACCCATGTTTGCAAAGCAGAACTTCTGGCAAACAACTCTACCTTACCTTTGTTCATTCGCGAATACAAAAACAACATTCAAGAGAGAGTCTGTCATTTGAGCAAAAGTAAGGTAGATTTGTTTGCCAGCATGGCCTCAGGTTACCTCTGGTCTCAGGGGGGTAGGATGACGGTTCCCTCCATCCCATTCTCTTCACCCTTCTACAACGTTCCCTTCTCTCGCTGGCCCCCCCGTCTGACCCCTCTCAACTCCTCTACCCGCGTGGCCCTCCTTGCTGCCCCGCCCCACCCCATTTCTTGAAGGGGGCGCATGTCCCAGATCCCAGTCTTGCACATCACGCGAAAGGAGGATTTGACATTAATCCATTGCAGGTATGTCTTGAAAGTGTTCGGCCACCTGGAGGTAACAAAAGCCCAATACCTCTTCTCGTACGTCTGCTCTCCAGTCGTCGGGCAAGATCGAGCAGTAAACCCCTGCTCCTTCATATGTGATTTCCAGCGGGATTCGACGTCTGGCACCATTTTGTATACCTCAACAAAAGATCTAGACGCCCCCATGTGGAACTCATTGTGTAGGTTGACCAGATAGTGCAATACGTCTGTCGGTGTCTTAGGCGAAAAGACAGTCGCCCCCTGGAGGCCCTGGCGAATTGTTGAGGACGTAAGGGTTCTCTGGGCAACGCCGGTGGGCCTCGTAGATCGCATCTGCGAGAGTCGCATACGAAAGCAATTTGCACTGTTCGTCGTCGGCGAGAACTGCCCACGGCGACCCCCTCACCCCAAGGATCGCACCGTTCTTGGCAACAGATTTCACGCACGCTTCCTCGACGCAAGAGTGGATGCGATCATTGACCTCGCGCCTGAAGAGGAGCTGCCTGCTTTCGCAGTAGATAGCCAAAGTGCGATCATTTTGCACAGACCAGACTTCCATCACTCTCTGTAAGAGCAAATTGCCATGCAAGTCTGGGTATCGTTCATGGATGCTGGAGTATTCGGAGGGCTTCGCACGTGGAGCGACCGCCTTCGAAGCAACAGGCGGCATGATGTCCCAGCTCGTGAGACGAGAACCAAAGGCTTGTTGGGCGAGGGGCCAGCAGGCGATGCACGCGCTTGAAGCCAAAACGGCTATGAACCAACGGCTGACGACACGTCGAAAGTTGCCTTGGGAAGGTTCCGCATTCTCTGACGCCTCGCATTCTCTGACGCCTCATTAGCCCCTACAACCCCTCAGGCCCTGAGGGCGCAAGACTACGCCCTGACCAACGAGGCGGCAAGCGAGGCTGCTGCGCGTCGACGCTGGCAAGTGACGACGACGTTTATTGATGTGGCGTTGCTTGTTGCGCAGTGATTATGCATATGGAAATAAAGGAAACGGGCTGCCCATTGACAGAACCCCCTAGGGTTCTTTTGTTCGATGCTATTGCAGTTCCCATATCCGGATTTGTAAAGGCGGCGAACCCCGCCAGGACCCTCCTCCTCCTCCTCCTCCAAGAGTTAGTTTTTTACGCTATCCTTCTCCTCCTCTCCTCATTCTCCCCCCCCCCCCCCCCCTGCCCCCCCTTTTCCTCTTCCTCCTCTTCCAAGAGATAATATTTTACGCTCTCCTTCTCCTCCTCTCCTCCTCCTCTCCCCCCCCCCCCCCTGCTCCCTCGCCACTAGACTGCATGCAATTGACGCGTGCTCGCGTGCGTGCTGCGAGTAATCTGTCAGGAACACTTTCGTCTCTTTGTCTCCCAGCGGCGCCTGCTGGGGATTTCTGCCGGGGCCCGCACTTATGGTGTTTTTCTGGGAACAGCCCCATGCAAGCGATTTCTGTCGCGACCCCCGCCTTCTTTTCGCGAGCCCCCCGCGGTTGGAACGCACGTCGCTGTTGAGCGCCCCCCCCCCTTTAGGACCTAAGGAGCTCCAGAGGGCCTCCCACGGGCCCCATTGATTGATTTGCCTGCCTTCGATCATCAGAATGTCTCTCGCCGCCGAATCGCCGCCGCCGTCGCAAGTCCAGGCCCCACGCCGCCGCCAAAGCCACGCCCGCCGACGACGGGGAATGGAGACGCAGCGACTGCACGGGATTTGGACTTCGCAGCAGCAAAAGGTTTGGCAAGGCCCTAGGACCGCAAAGGAGTTAGCAAAGTCACAGAGCGAAGTGAGAAAGGAAGACGCACACGATAGTGATCAAAGGAGGTCTTGTCGAACAAACACAATTCATCAAATTCGATTCTCAATCGCAATCGAACCCATCTGCGTCGGATTGTTCGTGTTTCCACACAAGCGCAACTCGAGCAGCGCCTGCGTTTGCACCCTGGAGAATTCGGGCACTCGGGCAAGCTGCAGTCACGAGCGCTGCCTCTTTGGCAGCGGGGAGGCGTCCAGCACGCCGCCATCGGCATCGCCATCATCTTCTAGCGGCTGCGCTGGAGGCAGCGCGATTGTGCTCGCCGGTGCTACAGTGATCAGGAAATCCAGATCGTCCATGGAAGGGTAGTCGAGGTATAGCAGCATGTACATGATCGTAAACCCAATCACATTCATATGCATGCTGTTGCCCACTTGCTTCAGAATTGCCTGGCCGCTTCGGATCGTGCCAGAACGACGATGATAATCAAAAGACACCACTTCACCGTAAGCCTTTACGCTTTGATAAGTAGCGAAGTCCTGAAACAACAGCATTTCAGATGGGAATATCCACCTCTTGGCACGAGCCATCCATATCATAGCACAATTGCGAATGATCGTCATCAGGACATCTTCAGTGCTCATCGCCTTGTGCTTGTCCACGAGCTGGTTGAGCTGGAACGCAACGTTCTTCTCGGGATACTTAGTGAGGTATGCGTGAAGGCTCTCTAGCTCGAACACATTCAACCGCTTGGCGTATTCTGATTGTTGGCTTAACTCTTGCAGTGCATCACGCTTGTGGCTAGGGGCGTCAAGCATGTTGTGGGGCTTCTCGAACACGTTCTTCTTCCGACGCTCAGCCCATTGCATCTCAGAATCAGCTTCCTCAGGAACCCCACCAAGAATTAAATCTCGCCATGTGATGCGGCATTGACGTCTACAATTTCGCATCACATAAGGGAATGGCTTGATCGTGTTGGGCATGATGTCCTTCCTAATAAGTAACGTGATCCTACGCTCCCGGTTGACTGGATGCCCAAGGTCATTCGGGTTCGTCATGACGGGAATAACGACGTAATAATCCCCCAGAAAGAATATCAGATCATCCACAGGAAATTGTTTCACGTTTGCATGGGCAATCGTTGGCTCTCGAAGTTTTATTCTGTGGGCGCACCAAGATATGAAAGTTAAGTTCATTTTCCCAGCATGACCTTTCTGTGGGCCTTGAATTGACCAGTCAACGCATGGTGGACCCCCAATATGTATGTCAGACCTTTTGTATTTGCAATATTTGTTGTGGCGATAACACCATCCATGCTCGCAGATTCCATTGGAGCGATCAACTCTTTGTACTGAGCTCTCGTGGGTGGGCGGCCTGACCTAGATTCCAGAATAATACCACGCTGTATCTCATCCGACCAAATGTCATTCATGTCTCCAAAAATGCAGATGGGACCATTTGGCAATGATAACAATTCATCCACGCATTCCATGTCATATTCCAGAGCGAAATTATGAGTCATGATAGTTTTGATCTCACATTCATGTAGCTTTCCATCAACCATCGCTCGAATTGCCTCTGTCGCCTGCTCAGGCGCGCCGATCCCGCTGAAGGACGTGCTCATCGATCGGGAGCGCAACCGATTCGATAATCTTGCAGGCGCCTGTGGGATATCCTCTCTCATGATTTGAAGACCATATGCTGCCCACTTGAATGCATCACCTGGCGCGCGTACAATTTGCGAAAGCATGTCGACAGCAATCACGCGTTGTATAATACCAGCGTGTCTGAGCCGACATTGCTACATACACGTATCAAATGAACAAAATCACATTGTATTCCGCCTCTCGATTAAGAACCCCCACGCGTGGAGATCGATATAGACGCTGAGAATAAAATGATACGAGCATGCACACATGTGTTAGCATGCGTGGAGAGGTGATCTACACATAGGGCGGTCATTGATGGTTGTGGAGAGATATCCTCCACAAGCGTTGCTCATCATGTCTCTGTTGAGAGATCGTCTACACGCGGGTGTTGTGAGAGGCCGGCGTGGAGAGGAATCCTATACACAAGGGTGTGCAAATGTGCATGTTGAGAGAAATCCTATACACGCAGTGCGTTGCGGCATGGGCGTGGAGACAGATCCTACACATCAGGGCGGTCACACGGCTGCGTGGAGAGAAATCCTATACGCACTGCACGTTGCAACATACACGTGGAGACAGAGTCTATACACTAGAATGATGGTGTACATGCGTTGAGGGAAATCAGATACGCACTAGACGTTGAGACGTGAATGTGGGGACATATCCTATACACAGATGTATATTGTATATGTGGAGTCTGTCTATACGCACGCATTGCATAGCGCACGTGTGGAGATATCATATACAATAACGTCATATCATGCCTGTGGTAACACATGCTATGAATACATGCGCGCGCGTAGGTAATGGAGGATGGAGGAGGAAAGATGAAGGACAAGGAATGAGGAGTCGGGAGAATGAGAAAAAGCATAAGAGCCCAAGAGGCCCAAGATGCCCAATGCCCAAGATGGAATTGACCAATGACCCAAGATGCGCACCAGGCCCAGGATGCCAGGAGGCACAAAAGGAGGAAGAGGAGGAGGAGGAGGAAGCGGGCGGGCGAACGGCGCCCATGGACAATCCAGCGGCGGCAGCTTGCCCGCGCCTCCCCCCACACGCTCCTACAGCACCTACAACGAAAGAACCGCAAACGAATCTACCTCCGTCTACCTCCATCGCCCCCCCCCGTCAAAAGAAAGAAAGGCAAACGGATCTACCTCGTCAAATTTCGGGCATCGTAATCGAAGCGACGGCGCCGCTTCAGACGCCCTACACGGCTGCGAAAGGATGTTCGAAGGCTGACACGCATCACCCCCCCCCCCCCCCCCCTTCCCCCAGAAGTATGAATGACAAGGGAGAGCGTTTAGCAACTGGCGACTGCGATGCCGTCGACGACGCCCCGGACGACAATGCCACCGCACTCGTCTTCACCCCTCGCGCCTGCCTGGTCGGACCTCGCTCAGGCATCGCATGGAAAGACGGAATGTTGGAACAGAGAGACGGCAGGGCATCGCTGTTGCTATGCTATTTAGGGGGAAGGGGGAGGCCCTCAAAGGCTTTTCGGAGGGCTCCGGAGATCTTCTCGAGACTTCGTGGGATCTGGGACCAAGGGGTTCGGAGCTCAAGCACCAAAAACGCTCTTGCTCACTAAAGCTTTTTTAGAGCCAGAAACCACGTAGTGAGCAAGAGCTTTTCGGACGGCTCAGGAGGGCTTCTCGGGATTTTCTCGGGGCCTTCTCGGGGGTCCGTCGTGGTCGACGCCAACGCATCCTCTGTTGCCCTCCTGGCAATCCTCTGGCTTCGAACTTTGATCTCCTCAAGTGGATCCACACGCCTCGTCTATCAATTCTTCTTCGGCGAGCCGGCTGGCGGAGGAAGCGCCAACTCCTGCGACTGCTTCGCAGTCGAGGCGAGCCAGTTGTCACCATGCTGTCTCATGATGATATGAATGCATTTGCTTCCCTGTTGCCCCTTCCGCCCCAGTTGATAATGACGAATGCCCCTCCCCCTACGCATCAGGCGTAGCACTGCAAGCAGAGCGCGCACAGCACGCCATCACGCAAAAAAACAGTCTGGCAAATCGCGCCTGTTCGCGCGAGGCAGATCGGGGAAATCGGCTGGCACCGCATGCGCATTCATGGACGCGCGCGTTGAGCACGAACGATGCCACGTGCACATGCACACAGGACAGGTGGTTGGGATTTCGTCGCCGACAATGCTGTTCGCGCTACAGAGAACACACGGCTGCAAGCTTGCAGCGCCAATCATTCCATCCGCCTGCGCTGTCCCAAACATTGATTTCAAGCGAGCGGCCCACTTTGCCCCCCCCCCCCAAAAAAAAAAAAAAGCCTACCAATAGCTGCCACCTTCTCCATGTGCGCCCCTAGGTCAGGATGCAAAATATCGCACCCATCTAAATCATAATATGGAAACAACGATGCAGGTGCATAAACAATGCGCCCGAGATGATCAAGCGGAACAAACTGACCTACAAGACCTTTTACTTTAGGCCGCCAGTGCACGAGTACGATTGGTTCGGACCTGCCTACGTCAGCCTTGCATTTCGCCACATCGACGAGAGCTAGGTTGCACCCACCAGTTGTCATATCCTTGCGGTCTCTGGCACACTGTTTCAAGAGATCGGTTCCTTCGCGCGCGCTGGCATGCCACGTGGCCCAAACGCCCTCCAAGGTTGAAGCGTCCAAGTCTGCGCCCCCACCGGGCTGCTCATCCTTTTCTGCAATACCGAGGCCGTTGATGTCACAGCGCAAGCGATAAGTCAGAACGCCTTCAACAGATGCATCAACCTCGTTGAGGTACTGGTGCTCATCTACGGCCTTATCCACATGCTCACCGACTTGAATACCATTGACGCTGCCACTCTGAAGTTCTTTTGCAATGAGTTGAGCTTTATTGTGCTCTTTCTTTTTGATCATTTCCTCTACTTCCTCGTCCCCAAGTGCAGCGCCCTCTGGCCGTGAGCCCATATCATCGTGTGGTTCGTCGTCTGAACTGTCACCGTTATCACCATCGCCATCATCATCGCCAGGACCATGTACATCTCCATCGTCTGGGCCAGGGGGGTTCTTGGGCTTCGGCGTAGGAGGCGGGCGCGGAGGCTTCTCTAGGCGAGAAAAATCGTCAAAGATAGCAGTGCCAATGCCAACCCACCTTACGCTTGCGATGCAAACTGGCAAGCCGGGCCCGTCAAAAGGATAGAGCTCATCAGGAACATGGCTGAATGCAGCGCTGGACGAGATCACCCCCAGCGGGCGCGCGACCCTCATGATCCAGCACCTCGCAGCGCGCGTGCCACGGCAGGAACGATCGCGCTCCCATGGCAAAGCAACAATCGGCACTGCTATCTCTGGTGCCAAGACATCTGCTGGCTTGAAACAACTCACAATCATTGACATATACCCCCCTTCCAACGATCCTTTGGGTGGCGTTTCACAAAGCACATTGGCGGCGTGTCTCTGACTTCGGCATATCATTGAGTTGCAAGCATGAACAAGCAGGAGCGTGGCAAAAGTCTGAGGCTTGAGACTACAAAGCAAACACGCATCAAAACAACGCGATGCTGCAGGGTGAATCTGGAGGCAGAGAAGGAGAGAAGAAATACATGGGATGTGCGGGCGCGGCAGCGGCTGGCGCGCGCCCCCCATGCTCGGCGAGGTCGGCCTCGTTCTCCGACTCTTCGGTCGAGGCCCCTTTGAAGTTCACGAAGAACCTGGAGGCGCGGGCGGGCGGGTCGTTCCTCTGCGCTTCCTCCCTCCTTCTCATCCTCCCCCCTCCTCCTTCCTCCTTCACCTCCTCCTCCAAGAGTTAGTTTGTTTGTTTTACGCTCTCCTTCTCCTCCTCTCCCCCTCTCCCCCCCTGCCCCTCCTCCTCCTCCCGCTCCAAGGGTTGTTTGTTTTGCTACGCTCTCCTTCTCCTCCTTTCCTCCTCCCCCCTTTTCTCCCCCTCCTCCCTGACTCCCCCCCCCTGACCTTCCTCTTCCTCCTCCTGCTGCTCCTCCTCTCCTCACCCCCTTTTCCCTTCCCCCCTCCCCCCCTCCCTCCGTTTCCTCTCCTCTACTCCTCCTCTCCTCCTCTCATCCCCCTCCCATCCCTCATCCCTCTCCCTGTTTTTCCACGTCTCCTCCACTCGCGCCCCATCTCCCTCCCTGCCCCGCCCTTAATCCCCCCCTCCGCGGGGGGGGATGCAACCGTTCTCTGGCGGTGGCAGCGTCGGGCCCGCAACCGCTTCCCATCCCCTTTATCTCCCCGCCCTCCTACCAACGCCCCCTTTCTGACGCGTCGGGTTTTCGGTTGCCCTTGCAGGACTCCCAGAGCACCCGACGCTGCCCGACACTTGGAAGAGCGGGCACGCATATGCAACGTCATCATCCCAATCGACAATGAACGCATCGGTTCCAATCTGCGACAACTGCAAAGGATTTCCTCGTTCGCGTCTCGCCTCCGCCCGGGCTTGCTTCCAGGCTCTGGCCCAAAATTTGTTCAGCTCGAGCCCGCGATCCGACGCGCTGAAAAGCTCGGGCAACTTAGGCGGTGCGAACGCGATCTTTAAGGGCGTGAGGGGGGCCAACGTCCTCAGCATTGGCGCAGTCTCAACAATGGCCCATCTGCTGACCTTGCCCATCACGGCATCTGCCTGCAGCGGGCGTTTATAACAACGACCTCGGCACATGCGATGCCCCCCCTATGACGCTCAACTGGTTTCAACGCGGCCCGTGGAAAAAGAAAAAACAGCCATCCCCCCACCACCTCTAATATATAGAGAGAGAGAGAGGGAGAGGGAGAGGGAGAGGGAGAGGGAGAGGGAGGAGGGAGAGGAGGGAGAGAGGGAAGAATGGAAGGGAGAGGAAGAGGGAGAGGGAGGAGGGAGGAGGGAGAGGGAGAGAGGGGGAAGAGGGGAGAGGGGAGAGAGAGAAGAGAGAAGAGAGAGAGAGAGAGAGAGATAGCTAAGAGTAGCGAGAGAGAGAGAGAGAGGGAGAGAGAGGAGTAGAGATAGCATAGGAGAATGAGAGAGAGAAGAGTAGAGAGAGAGAGAGGAGAGAAGAGAGAGAGAGAGAGAGAGAGAGGAGAGAGAGGAGAGAGAGGAGAGAGAGAGAGAGGAGGAGAGAGAGAGAGAGAAGAGGAGAGAGATGAGAGAGAGGAGTGAGAGGGAGAAGGAGGGGAGAGAGGAAGAGAGACGAGAGGAGAGGGAGAGGAGAGAGGAGAGAAGAAGGAAGGAGAATAGAGAGGGAGAGTTAGAGGGGGGAGTGGAGAAGAGAGAGGAGAGAGAGACTATACGACTACGATAGAGGAGAGAAAGAGCTAAGGGAGAGGGGAGCCAAGATAGAGAGAGAGAATCGATCTAATAGAGGGGATAAGTAAGGACATGCCGTAGCATTCATCGTTCTACTAGAACTTAATTCACTATTATTCATAGGTATACAATTGATTTTAGAGCGAGTAAACTATAGGTCACCTCTCTCTCCCTCCTCTCCCTCTCCTTCCCTCCCTCTCTCCCTCCTCCTCCTCTGCCTCTCTCTCTTCCACTCTCTCTCCCTCTCCCCTGGTCTCCTCTATTCCCTCCCTCTCTGCTTCCTCTCTCTCTCCGTCCTCGTCTCCTCTCCTCCTCCTCCTCTCTCTCTCTCTCTCCTTCTCTCTCTCTCTCTCTCTCTCTCTTCTCCTCTCTCTCTCTCTCTCTCCCCTCTCTCCTCTCTCCTCTCTTTTCTCTCCTCTCTCCCTCTCTTCTCTCTCTCTCTCTCTCTCTCTCTCTCTCTCTCTCTCTGTCGGACGCCTGATCGCCGATGTGCCCGAGTGCCCCGACCCGAACACGTTCTACAGCATCTTTGATATACGACCACATCTTGTTTGATAGTTCTCTACTGCCCAGGCCACAAGACTTGGACGTGGCCACGCGGGCCGATAGCAGCGGCAGTTGGATGCGCGGCGCGGTGGATACACAATTCTTGATGAGGCTGTTAATCCCTTCGATCTCTTGCGCATCGCAGACCCAAATAGCAGCTAGCCGAACAAGGAACCAGTGACAATTCGAGCTGAGCGCCCCATGCAGGGAAGCGTCAGTAATGTCGTCGGCGAATTGACTCGAGAACTTCAATGATGAAATGTCGAGAACCGAAGGGTCGCCCGCGAGCAATTCGCAGGCCAGTTGCTTTCGAACATCACATGCTTGCAAACGGTCATGCTTGATCAGCAAAAACAGCCTGAATGGCCAAGCCTCTAGTTTCGACACGATTCTCCGAAAAAAGTCTGCAGCAGTAGACAGCACCAGCTTGTTAATGCAATCGTGCACGACCCCCAGCTCATCGCGGTTCCACCCTCTCTCATTTGCAGCAATCACAGGGCCCCGCGCGCCCTCGTCGAGGAGAGAGTCGAACATGTTGAATTAATTTTATAATTTTTTTGAAAATTTTTTTTATTTTTATTTTATATATTAATTATATTTTGTTTTATAATATTATTTTTAATGTAATTTATTTTTTTTTTTCTTTTTTTTTATTATCTTTTATAATTTTTTTTAGTTTTATTTTTTATTTTTCTTTTTATATATTTTTATTATTAATTTTATTAATATTATTTATTTTATATTTTTAAATTTTAAATTTTTTTATCTCCTGAGCCTTAGCAACGAACAAATACATCATTCGACGATTGAGAACGAAAAATAGGATGAAATCTACACAATGATACGTTGTTCAACATATAAGGGCGAATACGAGGAAGATTGGAGGAGAGGAGGAGGAGGAGGAGGACAGGGAGGGAGAGGAGGAGGGGGAGGAAGGGGAAGGGCGAGGAGAGGAGGAGTGAGGCGCAGGAGAAAGTCACCCGAATTCCGAGACAGCACGGCCCAGCCCGGCGCCTCCCCCCTGCGCCAGGCAGCAGTGGACTCGGAGGTGGGCTCGACCCTGCACGCGATGACTCACGTGGAGGCCGATGCGGTTACTGGCCAACCCCCCCCCCCCCCTTCCCCTCCCCCACTTCCCCCTTCTCCTCCTTCTCCTCGCGTTTTGTTACAACTCGTTAAAAACATAGCATTGTACTTGTCCCTCTTCCTCCTCTCAGTCTCATTCCCCCCCACGCTCCTAACGTTTCCTGGCGCCAGCGGCCTTGCCCCACGCCAGCCGGGCACGCACCGACAGCCAGAAACCATCGCTCTGGAGCGCCTCTAAGGATTGTCTTGACCAAATGCCCATTTTCTCACTGTACAGCGTCGTATCGTCGGCGTCCAACATATACTCGAATGAGGCTTGCAATCCACCCTCTGGATCCCTATCGAGCGCTGTCTGGGCTGCCTTGCTCATTCTTTCACGCAGAGCCTCTTCCATCACCCGAGCGAAATGATTGCGGGGCATGCTCAGCAACTTCCGTTCGCACTCGTACGTCGACCCCCATATGCCCTTTATGCATTTCGGTGGCATTGTTGCTGCATGTTGTTCGGATTCCCCAGGGCCGTATTTTGCTTTCCATATGTCGTGGACGTTCACAGCGTGCTCTCGCCACGTGTTGAATATCTTCCCAACTGATCCAAAGTATGTCTTGGGCGTGCCTTCGATCTGTTGCATGCGAGCTTCCATGCCGCTCATGCTGTTACCGCCCATCAAGTGAGCTTGGCGGTTCAAGCAGTCGACCTGAGCCGAGCCGCTCAAACCCGAGCCACCCCTCCTCCTCTTCCTCCTCCTCCTCCTCTTCGCCCTCCTCCTCTTGCTCCTCCTCCTCCTCGCCTTCTCCGCCCCCTCCTCCTCCTCCTCCTCCTCCTCCCCCTCCTCCTCCCCCGCGCTCCTCCCCCTAACTCCTCCTGCCGAGCCTTCATTTCCCACCCCCTCCCGTTCCTCCCCTCACCCCGCTCGCGCGTCACTTCCCAAGACGCGTCGGCGCGCGTCGCCGGCATGACAGCGGACCTCGACAAAGAAAACGAGTTCCATGCCAGCGGTCTGCTGTCGGATCATCTTTCTCGCAAAGATCTGGTCTGGACCGTGGTCCGTCGTCATGCAATACACAGTCAAATGTTGCAGGCCAGTTCGAGTGGCCAGCTCGTCGACTTCATCCCAGAGAAGTAGCCCCATAGATTGAGCTTGAGAACGAACTGTTGCAAAACATCCAGGGCCTGAGGAGTCCGCGCACCTGCAGCGACAGGGGCTGAACGAAACGGACTGGGCCCCCCAAGGTTTCCACCATCGACGTCGGAAACTTCGGAGGGGGGGGGGGGGGGATACGGATAAGGAGATAGATAAGGAGGATGCGGGTACCGCTTCAAGTCGCAATAGGCTTTGTTGACCATCACGTGATCTGATCCAACGCAGCAGTTGTCAGCTCCGTGGGACCAAATAGATCGAATCTCGCAAGCATGTAATTTCTGTTTCTGCCACACAGCCGCGTTCGTTGCATCAGATCTGATCAGGTGAACTGAATGAAAAAAAAAAAAAAAAAAAAAAAAAAAAAAAAAAAAAAAAAAAAAAAAAAAAAAAAAAAAAAAAAAAAAAAAACTTCGGATTGCTTCTTCGGCCGACATCTCCCAAAACAGACTTTGGTTCTCTGCTGATGCTGCTTGCGATTGCGCGACCATCGCACCGTTCAATTTCATTTCCCAGCGGGTTACGGTGCCTCCAGAGATGTCTTGTCCCAAGGCCCACCCGATTTAACATGCTGCTACGTGTAATATGTTTCTGCGAAGTGCGACTGTAATGCCACCACGGGGAGTAAACCATCCGCCTGGGCGTTTCTTCAACTGTTTGTCCTTCTGTCATCGGTCCACCTCTCGTTGCAAAGATTCGCACAATGTCTCGCACCTCAAGGATACCACAAGCAAGAACTCCCCCCCTTCCCCCAGGGTTCGTGGGGATTTTTCCCGGAAAGGGCATAAGCCCAGGGTTCTCTTTTCCTATGTAAACATATCCCCCCGCGCCCAACTTGAAGGAGGCCGGCGAATTCTTTCCCTGATAAATATCGAATTCGAAGGAGGCCGGCGGATTAAAATTTGAGGATGTCTCAGGCGAAACGCTTGTTTTTGAAATCCCGATCGATAAATCACAGGGCGCGGGCCACCTCAGCACGACCACATCCCAGCACGAGCACACCCCAGCACGACCACGCCCCAGCACGACCACGCCCCAGCACGACTACACCCCAGCACGACCACACCCCAGCACGACCACACCCCAGCACAACCACACCCCAGCACGACCCGATCGATAAATCACATGGTGCAGACCACCCCAGCACGACCACACCCCAGCACGACCACACCCCAGCACGACCCCACCCAAGCACGACCACACCCCAGCACGACCACGCCCCAGCACGACCACTCCCCAGCACGACCCCGCCCCAGCACGAGCCCACCCCAGCACGACCACACCCCAGCACGACCACACCACAGCGCGACCCCACCCAAGCACGACCCCACCCCAGCAAGACCACACCCCAGCACGACCACACCCCAGCACGACCTCACCACAGCGCGACCTCACCACAGCACGACCACACCCCAGCACGACCACGCCCCAGCACGACCACGCCCCAGCACGACCACCCCCCAGCACGACCACCCCCCTAGCACGACCACCCCCCAGCACGACCACCCCCCAGCACGACCACACCCCAGCACGACCACACCCCAACACGACCATACTCCAGCACGACCACACCCCAGCACGACCACACCCAGTCGCACCCCCGTGGAATGTTTCGGGGGGTGTCTGGTTGAATGGTTGCCTGTTCGTAGGGTTTCTCGTGGAATGTTTCACGGGGTCTCCCGTGGAATGTTTCGTGAGGTGCATCGTGGGTTGTTTCGTGAGGTGTCTCCTGGGATGTTTCGCGGGGTGTATCGTGGGATGTTTCGTGAGGTGTCGCCCAGTTGGATATCGTGAAAACGTGACCATGCTGCACACGTCTATATCCCTGTCCGGGTTCGTGGGTCCATCATGGTTTTAATGTCCTGGAGTGGCGTGGAGCAGGGAAACTGCGGCTACAAGTGAGCCTGTTCGGATTTTCGCTGAGGGGCGCTGGAAGAAGGGGGGGGGATCACAAATCAAATCGGTTCCACACATGTAACACCTTTTTTCCCGGAAAGGGCACGGGCCCAGGGTTCTCTTTTAGTAGGTAAACCTGTCCCCCGGTGCCAACTTGAAGGAGGCCGGCGAATTTTTTCCCTGATAAATAACGAGGTCGAAGGAGGCCGGCGAATTAAAATTTGAGGATGTCTCGAGCGAAACGCTTGTTTTTGAAATCCCGATCGATAAATCACAGGGTGCGGGACACTTTTTCGTGTGTTGAGGATGTCTCGAGCGAAACGATTGCTCCGCAGAGTTTGCCGAGGATGTCTCGAGCGAAACGCTTGTTTTGCAGAGCCGACCGCGACGCGGAAAAGCGCCCCGCGCGAAGGAATTTCGATGATGTCTCGACTAATTCCTTTGTTTTTGCACGATTTCCTGAAATTTTGGCAGGATGTCTCGAGCGAAATGCACGACCCCACCCTAGCACGACCATATCCCAGCACGACCACACCCCAGCACGACCAGACCCCAGCACGACCCCACCCCAGCACGACCCCACCCCAGCACGACCATACCCCAGCACGACCACACCCCAGCACGACCCGACCCCAGCACGACCCTACCCCAGCAAGACCACACCCCAGCACGACCACCCCCCAGCACGACCTCACCACAGCACGACCACGCCCCAGCACGACCACGCCCCAGCACGACCACGCCCCAGCACGACCTCACCACAGCACGACCACACCCCAGCACGACCACGCCCCAGCACGACCACGCCCCAGCACGACCACACCCCAGCACGACCACACCCCAGCACGACCACACCCCCATCACTACTCATATCCCCAGCACGACACCCCCACCCCCCAGCACGACCACCCCTCAGCACGACCACACCCCATCTCGACCACACCCCAGCAACGACCACGCCCCCAGCACTACCACACCCCATCACGACCACACCCCATCACGCCACACCCCAGCACGACCAACAAACCCCAATCCACCGACACACGCTTGCACAACGATCACACCCCACCACGAACACACCCCAGCACGACCTATCGATGAATTCAACAGTTGCGGGACCACCCCATCAACGACACACCCCAGCACCTACCCCCACCCAGCACGACCCCACCCCAGCACGACCACGCCCGCAACACGACCACACCCCAGCACGACCAGACCCCAGCACGACCCCAACCCAGCACGACCCCACCCCAGCACGACCACACCCCAGCACGACCACACCCCAGCACGACCACACCCCAGCACGACCACACCCCAGCACGACCCCACCCCAGCACGACCACACCTCAGCACGACCACACCCCAGCACGACCCCACCCCAGCACGACCCCACCCCAGCACGACCCCACCCTAGCAAGACCACACCCCAGCACGACCACCCCCCAGCACGACCACCCCACAGCACGACCACACCCCAGCACGACCACGCCCCAGCACGACCACGCCCCAGCACGACCACGCCCCAGCACGACCACGCCCCAGCACAACCACCCCCCAGCACGACCACCCCCCCAGCACGACCACGCCCCAGCACGACCACCCCCCAGCACGACCACTCCCCAGCACGACCACTCCCCATCACGACCACACCGCCTTGTTGAGTGGTTGCCTTCCGTCTTGGAATGTTTCCGTGGGTGTCTCGTGGCACTGGAATGTTTCGCGGGTGTCTCGTGGGAATGTTTCGTGAGTGTTCTCTAGGAATGTTGTTCGTGAGGTGTTTCGTGGGATGTTTCGTGAGGTGTCTCGTGGGATGTTTCGTGAGGTGTTGCCCCATGTCTTATCCTTTCCGGGTTCGTGGGTCCATCATGTTTCCTCTGGTTGGACATCCGAAGCTCGTGCTCTAAATGTTCGATGCGAGCGTCCCTGGCACGGACGAGGTCACGAAGAGAATGTGTCTCACGCAGAACGACTGCCCGAGATTCAGCTGGGAGGGTCGGACACCGAGCAGCGAGTTCACGCAAGCATCGATCACGAACTCGTGCAATCAAACATGGGCGAATATTGTCCCACCCACGCTGGTCAACGTGCACGTCTATCAACGAACATATAACCAACAACGATTCAATTCGAAATCCGTAGGCCTCTGTGTTCCACAAGTGCGGGGCCTTCTCTCTCACACACTTCACAAAGGCCCGGGGTTCTCTTGCAATTGCACTAATATCCCTGATATCGCCGAAAGAAATACCAATCTGACCAATCGCGTGCTCACCAAACACAACATCTCCTGCAGCTGTGTACACGCCGTATTTCTCAGTGAGAAAGAGTAGCCTCGGCGCCAAAAACTGCCAACCAGCCGCCATTGCCACGTCATCTGGGATTCTAGCGGGCGCCCGGTGCGAGATAACATCGGAGCAAAAACGGCAACGCATGGAGCAAATGTGGCACGACAAACGATAGAGCAAAACGTGGCACGAAAACGGAGACGTGAACGGCAAACGCATAGAGAAAGGTCGCCCTTCACGCGCGCCCCGCTTAACAAGATTGTTATCCCTCCCTGAACGCAGTGCATGGTACCCGCGCGCGTTTCGTGGCCCCATAGGGAGCATACATGCCCTAATTCAAATTGCACGGGCCAACAGAAACAATGATGGATGCCATCACGGGAAGCAACAAGAAACATACTCAATCACTAGGTTTTGTGGCCAATCATGATATTCAACAACTGTTCTGAACCGCTGGTATAACTAACATAATATATCCTGTTTCATGTTGCAGGTGCCATTTAGTCGCTATGTTTGTTGAGTGTATATTAACAACGCGCGGTTCTAACAACGCAATAATCAATGTGCAAATTCAGATGCGCAGATATTATGATAATGTGATTGCGTTTCTGTTGCAACATATTTATATGCGAATGTTTTTTCCCGGTTTTCCCGGAAAGGGCTTTGGCCCAGGGTTCTCTTTTAGTATGTAAACATAGTCCCCCGTGCCCAACTTGAAGGAGGCCGGCGGATTCTTTCCTTTATAAATATCGAGGTCGAAGGAGGCCGGCGGATTAAAATTTGAGGATGTCTCAGGCGAAATGCTTGTTTTTGAAATCCCGATCGATAAATCACAGGGTGCGGGCCGCCTCAGCACGACCACACCCCAGCACGACCATGCCCCAGCACGACCACACCCCAGCACGACCCGGCCCCAGTCACGACCCCACCCAGCAACGACCAACGCCCCAGCACGACACACCCCAGCACGACCATACCCCAGCACGACCACACCCCAGCACGACCCGACCCCAGCACGACCCTACCCCAGCAAGACCACACCCCAGCACGACCACACCCAAGCACGACCCTACCCAAGCACGACCACACCCCAGCACGACCACGCCCCAGCACGACCACTCCCACTCCCCAGCACGACCCCGCCCCAGCACGAGCCCACCCCAGCACGACCACACCCCAGCACGACCTCACCACAGCGCGACCCCACCCAAGCACGACCCCACCCCAGCAAGACCACACCCCAGCACGACCACACCCCAGCACGACCTCACCACAGCGCGACCTCACCACAGCACGACCACACCCCAGCACGACCACGCCCCAGCACGACCACGCCCCAGCACGACCACCCCCCAGCACGGCCACCCCATCAGCACGACCACCCCCCAGCACGACCACCCCCCAGCACGACCACACCCCAGCACGACCACACCCCAGCACGACCACTCCTCAGCACGACCACACCCCAGCACGACCACACCACAGCACGACCACACCCAGTCGCACTCCCGTGGAATGTTTCGTGGGGTGTCTCGTGGAATGCCGTCGTCGTCCTCGTCCGCGATGTGCTTTGGTTGAGTGGTTGCCTGTTCGTGGGGTGTCTCGTGGAATGTTTCGCGGGGTGTCGCGTGGAATGTTTCGTGAGGTGTCTCGTGGAATGTTTCGTGAGGTGTCTCGTGGGATGTTTCGCGGGGTGTCTCGTGGGATGTTTCTTGAGGTGTCGCCCAGTTGGGTATCGTGAAAACGTGACCGTGCTCCACATGTCTATATCCCTTTCCGGGTTCGTGGGTCCATAATGTTGTTGTGGTGTGTCAATGCGCACAAGCCGTTTCCAGCATGCTCACTAGATTCTGCGTTGTTTGGAGAGACCCTGTCGGCATCACCAGGAAGGAGGAAATACGATACAAACTCCTCATCGTCCTCCTTCTCACCTTCTTCTCCTTCTCCTCGCCAGGGCTAGACCAAAATCAAGTCAAAACGGGTCCTCGGACCTCTCTCGAAGACAATCCTGGCAAGCTCTTCGAGGCGCGCCAGGCAGCGACGACCAGAATCCCAAGACACGCCCCAAAAAACTTCCGAAGCGACGACGACGTCGATCTCGTCGGCGTCGCTTCGGCATGGTGGATTGGCGTGCTCGACATGGACACGATGAAAACATTGGACGATGCTGAACTGCAAATGTTGGCCGAATCTGGCAGAGGCCGCTGTTGGGCAGGCGACCTCTTGTCTCAAGTGATCAACGTCAGCGGTGACAAAGACAGCGATTCCTGCACAAAATGGATCCGACAAACTGTTGATCGTCATAGCCCTTTCTTCCGTACCCAGCTTGGGTGGCCCACTCGGATCGGACGAAAGGGAGGGGTGATCAGTAAAAGAGGGGTTAGCGAATGAGGGGTCAGCGAATCGGCTCACGTAGCCAGTTTCTCTGGCGCACGTCCGGCACCGGAGGCGTCGATGTGTCGAGGAAGGCACCCGGCGATGGAGCCGAAACCAGCTGCACGCAGCGAACGTCGTAACCCCATTCCTTTCCCCATTTGCCCCCTTGCCGTCCGACCCGAACCACGCCCCCCCTCCCCTTGCGGAGCAGGTCCCGGGCTCCGCCGCCGAGAGCTGCGCGCCAAGGCCTGGCAGCGCGCCCTCCAGCAGCGACTGCGGCTGCAGGGCTGATCCGCAGGCCCAGGAGAACATCGCGTTCGTCACCGGAGGGGAGGGGAGAGAGGGGGGGAGGGGAGGGGAGGGAGGAAGCACGTAGGAGGAAGAGAGGGATGGAGACAAGCTAGGTGCGATCACGCCATATCTGGCATCCTATCCCTCCCTCCCATCCCTTCCCATTGCGCTCATTGTTTCTCTATCCGCGGACGCGTGTCATAGCCGACCTGGAACTCCACAAAAGAACCCATCGTGTCATGTGCAGTCGGAAAATGGAAGCTTGTGGGACCTGTGCGACCTGGGGGACCTCCATGGCCTGTGGGGTCTGTGAGACCTGCGACACCTGTGGGGCCTTTGGAACTTGTGGGACCTGTGGCACCTGTGGGAACTGTAGGACCTGTGAGACCTGCGAAACCTGTGGGACCCGTGGCACCGGCGGGACCTGCGGGACCTGGGGGGCCTGGGGACCTCGGTGGGACCTGTGAGACATGCGACACCTCGGGGACCTGCGGGACCTGCGGAACCTGTCGGAGCTGTGGGAACTGTGGGGCATGCGAGAACTGCGAGACCTGTTGGGACTGGGACCTGTAGAACCTGTCAGACCGGTCGAACCTGTGAGACCTGTGGGACGACCCGCGACACTTGCGGGTCCTGTGGGACCTGTGGGACCTGTAGGGCCTGCGAGACCTGCGGGACCTGTGGGACATGGGAAACCTGCGCCTGCGGGATCCAGAAAAGTGGCCCGCGCTGAGGCGGGAGCGCAATTCTGAACGACGGACGCACAGCGCCGATCTGAAAATAAGGCCCACGCTGCCGCGGGTGGGCCCACGGAGCAACGGGTGCACCATGTTTCAAAATGATCCTGGCGAAGGAACCAACCATAAGCAGTTGTGAGTAGCGCAGTTTTGGGAACCGTCGTCGGTGGAGCTCCCTATGGGGCCACGAAACGTGCGAGGGGTAGGCCAAAAAGAACAACAACAACCACAACAACCACAACAACAACAACAACAGCAACAGCAGCAATACTTTTAAGAATGCTCGCCCTTCTCTGCTCGAGTGTCCAATAACACGTATTTCCCAAACCCTCGATACCCGCCCTCTTCGTCTTCGATCAACCCCCCTGTTGGGGAATATATCTTTCTTCCCTGCAGGCTGGGCCCCGGCAAGCGGCGGGGCGACCGCGGACCGTCGGCTTGGCCAGCGGCAGCGCTGATCGGCGGGGCGGCCGCGGACCGTCGACCCGACACCAAGAGGGACGGACAGGGGACCGACCACGACGACGACAACGACGACGACGACGACGACGTCGACGACGACGGCGACGACGACGACGACGGCGACGACGACGAGCGAAAGCGAGAGAGAACGACAGCAGGGCCACGTAAGGGCACGAAGTAGGCCACGAAGGGCGACAGGGGGACCGAGGAACTATGCGTCTCTTACCACATTATGGGGCCACGATAGAGCTGCGGAACGAGGCGGGGACACGAAGGGCAGCTAATGCGGGTCCACAGAAAGCAACGATGGGGCATCTGGGGTAGACAACGGGGCCACATAGGACGTGACGGGGGCTCCAAACGGCGTCAGAGGGGCCGCACGAAGGGCATGCCACGGAGGCCCACAAAGGGCGCGTCCGAACAGGGGTAGGCCACGAAGGGCATACGTATACTGGGCCGCGGAGGGCAAGGACGGGGCCACTGAGGGCAGCAACGGGGCCACGAAGAGCAGCGAGGGGGCCACGAAGGGCGACAGCGGGGCCACGAAGGGCATGCATATGGGGCCACCACGGGCGCGAACGAGCGGGGGCTACGAAGGGCACACATGTATGGGGCCACGAAGGGCAGCGAGGGGGCCACGAAGGAATGCAACGGGGCCACGAAGGGCACCGAGGGGGCCACGAAGGGCTGCCACGGGGCCACGAAGGGCTGCGACGAGGCCACTGAGGGCAGCGAGGAGGCCACGAAGTGCTGCAACGGGCCCACGAAAGGGAGCCACGAAGGGCAGCGAGGAGGCCACGAGGGGCTGCAACGGGGCCACGAAGGGCACCGAGGGGGCAACGAAGGGCTGCCACGGGGCCACGAAGGGCTGCGACGAGGCCACTGAGGGCAGCGAGGAGGCCACGAAGTGCTGCAACGGGCCCACGAAAGGGAGCCACGAAGGGCAGCGAGGAGGCCACGAGGGGCTGCAACGGGGCCACGAAGGGCAGCGAGGGGGCAAAGAAGGGCTTGAACGGAGCCACGAAACAAAGCGAGGGGGCCACGAAGGGCTGCAACGGGGCCACGAAACAAAGCGAGGGGGCCACGAGGGGCTGCAACGGGGCCACGAAGGGCAGCGAGATCCCGATTCCTAGGTAATCTGTGAAGGAGTCCTTAGCGTGAGCGCGACTCCTGGGTGCCTGGGTGTCGGAAGCGCGGCGCTTGAATAAATTGCCAGAAATTCCAACGCAAGGGCGCTGTTCTTCAGTAATTTACAAGCAAGTCTCCAGCGAGAGCGCGACTCCAGAGCGCCGGGAGAGCGATTCCTGAATTAATTGTAAGGAAGTCCCAAGCGAGAGCGCGATTCATGAATAAAATGCAAGGAAGTCTCGGGCGGGAGCGGGGGTCCTGGCTAAATTGTGAGGAAGTTTCAGGCGGGAGCCGTTGTTGTTGTAACCCGGGGGCCAGGGGCCCAGTTTAAGCCTCAAGACTTTCCCTGCTTAAAAAAGGGTGCGAGCGTCGAGGGGCACACTTTGATTGAGAAAAAACAATATGCACCGGTGGGGGGATCAACAATAATTATTCCTCAGAAGTGAGGAAAAGGACTTGGTCATGGTGATCAGAGCGTGTGTGTGTGTTATGGTGAGTGAGTACGAAAACATACCAGGAACCTCAGCAACTCAAATGACAACGCGTGGGCGGACGTGTAGAGGGGCGCGCGGTTGGGTGGAGGGGGCCGCTCGTGGGTGGGTGGTTGAGCGGAGCGTGGGAGGCTGCGTGAGTCGCAATACAACGAACTTTGTGTCAAGCTGTGCTTAGAGTTCTGGTAGCTGGTTGACGCCATTGATCAGCTATCCGCGATCTGTAATATGTCGCTTCAGGCGCGCGCTCTCTCTGGTATAGATGCTCGAGGAGCTCGCTTCTGATGTAGATCACGCCTCTTCGTCTACTTCTCGCACGATCGTACCCTCTTGGGGGTAGATCTTTCTTACATGCTACGTGTATTGCATGCAGCCCCCACGTCAGGAAAAGAGGGGATGGATGGAAAAAAGGGACCAGGGGGAAGGAGGAGGATGGAGCCCGAGAGGGAGAGTAGCAGGAGGGGGGGCCAGGAACAGAAAACAGGAGGCAGAACCAGACAGGCAGATCGGCCGGGCAGGTCCTAACAGGCGCGTCGGGAAGGCGGACCCCAGGAGCCAGGTCGAGCAGGCGGGTTGCTGAAGCGTGCGTCCTGCATGAATCGCGAGGAAGTCTCGAGCGCCAGTGCGATTCTCAAGTAAATCGTGACATAGGCCAAGGCGAGAGCGTGATTCCTGAGTGTCGAGCGCGCGGCGTCTGAACAAATCGCGCAGAAATCCCACGCGGGAGCACGATTTCTGCATGAATTGTGAGAAGTCCCCAGCGAGAGCGCGATTCTGCAATAAATTTTGATGAAGTATCAGGCGGGAGTCGGTGTTGTTGTAAACCGGGGGCCAAAGACATAATCTGAGACCCAAGACCTTCCCTGATAACAAACAGAGTGCGAGCCCTGGGGAAGGGATTTTCAACTGAAAAACACTATGTGCCCCGAAGTGGGGGGACAACAACAACTATTATTCTGTGGTGGTAGCATGGCAACAGCAACAACAACAACAACAACCACAACAACAACAACAACAACAACAACAACAACAACAACCACAACAACCACAACAACAACAACAACAACCACAACAACAACAACAACAACAACAACAACAACAACACCAACAACAACCAGCGGCAGAAACAGCAACAACAATCACATCAACAACAACAGTCAACAACAAACAGTCATCAACAACAAAATTCATGTTAAGACTGTTCGCTCCTATCTGCTCACGTGCCAATGAGAACGTATATCCCAAACCCTCGGTACCCGCCCTCGCCGTCTTCGATCGTACCCCCTTGGGGGGATACTTTCCTCATCTGCCACGCGCATTAGCGCAGCCCTAAACAAGGGAACAAAGGACGGGTGGAAGGGGGACGGAGAAGAAGAATGGAGCACGAGAGAAATTAGCGGGAGGGGGGCAAGGAGTAAAAAACAAGTGGTAGAACCAGCCAGCAGATCGGGTGGGCAGACCCATAGCGGGCAGGTTGGGAAGGCGTGCCCAGGCGACCAGGTCGAGAAGGCGGGTTGCTGAAGCGTGCGTCCTGCATGAATCGCGAGGACGACTCGAGCGACAGTGCGATTCCCAAGTAAATCGTGAGAAAAGCCAAAGCGAGAGCGTGATTCCTGAGCGCCGAGGGCGCATCGTCTGAGTAAAATGCGAGGAAGTCCCACGCGAGAGCGCGATGCGCACATGAATTGCGAGGGGTCCCGCGCGAGAGCGCGATTTGGGAATAAAATGTGAGGAAATATCAGGCGGGAACCGCTGTTGTTGTAAACCGGGGGCCAAGGGCCCACTCTGAGCCCCGTGACCTCTCCTGATAAAAAAGAGGGTGCGAGCCCCGGGGGAAGCACCTCAGTAAAAAAAACACCATGGTCACCAGAATGGGGATCAACAATAATGACTATTCAGTAGTGGGAGTTCAACAACAACAACAACAACAACATCATCAACAACAACAACAACAACAACAACAACAACAACAACAACAACAACCACAACAACAACAACAACTGCAACAGCAGCAGCAACAACAACAACCACAACAACAAGCACACCAACAACAACAACAACAACAACAACAACAACAACACCGCAAACAATAACAACAACACAAACAAGAATAACAACAACAACAACAACAACAACAGCAACAACAACAACAACAACAACAACAACAACAACAACGACAACGACAACGACAACGACAACGACAACGACAACGACAACGACGACGACGACGACGACTACGACGACGACGACAAACAAAAAAACAACAACCGCAACAGCAGCAGCAGCAACAACAGCAGCAATAGCATCAACAACAATAATAACAACAAAGTACCCTGTGACGTACCCAACCCATTTGTATCAATGGAAACGAGGATTGGCCGAAACTTGTATGGACAATCAACTTGATGTGTAAGCTACTTGGGAGGCGTCACTGTGCTGGGCCCCGCAAGCAGGCCTCGAAAGTGGCGACAGTTTCACAGATCGCAGCCCCCCAGGGATGGCGAGGTCTAATTTGAATCTGCGTGTGGCGTCACTGTGCTGGGCCCCCCAACAGGCCTCGAAAGTGGCGGCAGTTTCACAGATCGCAGCCCCCCAGGGATGGCGAGGTCTAATTGGAGTCCGCGGTGAGTGCCCACTGTGCTGGGCCCCCCAGCAGGCCTCGAAAGTGGCGACAGCTTCACACATCGCAGCCCCCCAGGGATGGCGAGGTCCAATTCCAATCCGCCGTGGGTACCCACTGTGCTGGGCCCCCCAGCAGGTCTCGAAAGCGACAGTTTCACAGATCGCAGCCCCCCAGGGATGGCGAGGTCCAGTTCCAATCCGCCGTGTGTACCCACTGTGCTGGGCCCCCCAGCAGGCCTCGAAAGTGGCGACAGTTTCACAGATCGCAGCCCCCCAGGGATGGCGAGGTCCAATTTCAATCCGCCGTGTGTACCCACTGTGCTGGGCCCCCCAGCAGGCCTCTAAAGTGGCGACAGTTTCACAGATCGCAGCCCCACAGGGATGGCGAGGTCCAATTTCAATCCGCCGTGTGTACCCACTGTGCTGGGCCCCCCAGCAGGCCTCGAAAGTGGCGACAGTTTCACAGATCGCAGCCCCCCAGGGATGGCGAGGTCCAATTTCAAACCGCCGTGTGTACCCACTGTGCTGGGCCCCCCAGCAGGCCTCGAAAGTGGCGACAGTTTCACAGATCGCAGCCCCCCAGGGATGGCGAGGTCCAATTTCAATCCGCCTTGTGTACCCACTGTGCTGGGCCCCCAAGCAGGCCTCGAAAGTGGCGACAGTTTCACAGATCGCAGCCCCCCAGGGATGGCGAGGTACAATTTCAATCCGCCGTGTGTACCCACTGTGCTGGGCCCCCCAGCAGGCCTCGAAAGTGGCGACAGTTTCACAGATCGCAGCCCCCCAGCTGGCACGCAGCGACGAGCGAGGCAAAAGGCAAGGGGGAAGAGAGGGGCGGGAAGGAAGGAAGGAGACGCGCGAGCAGTGCTGTTCAAAACGAGAACCCAACGCAGGAGGGTTGGGAAAACAACAGCAATATCATCAACAACCGCAACAACCACCGCAACAACCACGACAACAACAACAACCACAACAACAACAACAACAACAACAACAACAACAGCAACAACAACAGCAACAACAACACCAACAACAACAATAACAACAACAACCATAACAACAACGGCGACGACAACAAACAAAAAAACAACAACAACAACAACAACAACAACAACAACAATTACTAGCACGTGGGGACACTCCGTTCTCATCAGTGCCAAGCTTTTCATAGGAGGCGGGCAATACCCCCACTTTGTGGGGGGGCCGGTTCAAGCTCTACCAAATTTCCAAACGACTCTTCGCCACCACCCACACCCAGCTTCCCGCCCTATGACGTTCGGACACTTCACTTCGTGGCATGCGGACGACCGTGGCTACTATTCAGGGCCCCGCGGCCGACGACGACGGCGTGCGCGCGCGAAGAAAAAACGAATGTGTCCGCATGGTATTATTTGACAGGGATGATGGCCCTGGCAGGTGCGCAACCGTTGTTGCTGAAGTTCGAAAAAGTTGCTCGCAAAAGCCCGTTTGACAGAAATGTTTAAAAAGTGTTGGGTTTCCTACGAATCCGCAAGAGCGCGCGGGATGAGATTTTGACATTTTTTTGTTGAAAAACCATTGGCTTTTTGATGTTTTTATGTTAAAATCGCTCCGAACACTAAGCTTTTGGAAGGATTTCGTCTTGCGCGCGCGAATGTCCACTTTACCTTATTTTTTGCAAGGGATTCTTGAAGTTTGGTTATGTTAGAACAAGAAATGTCCACTTTAGCTTATTTCTTGCAAGGGAAAACCGATCGTAACAACACAACCGGATCCGGACTCCCCCGTTTTGCCTGAGACTTCCTCACGAACATGATGAAAATGTGGCTGCGGCCTAGGCGCGGCGGGGGGGTCGTGCACCAGGGGTCCCAACAATAATTATTCTTTAGAAGTAATAATGTTCAACAACAACAACAACAACAACAACAACAACAACAACAACAACAACAACAACAACAACAACAACAACAGCATCAACAGCAACAATCACAACAACCACGACGACGACGACGACGACAATAACAGCAACAATAACAGCAACGACAACAACATGATAACATAAAACGCAATGCCAACAACGACAACGACACCACCAACGCCAACAGCAACGACAACCACTACAACCACAATAACCACAGCAACCACCACCACAACAACAACCACAACCACGACCACAACCACAGCAGCAGCAGCAGCAACAACAAAAACAACAACAAGGATTCGGAATATGATCGTTGTTGTCTGCTCCCGTGCCATTAAAAACGTGTATCCCGAACCGTCGGTACCCACCCTCTTCGTCTTCGATCGAATCCCCCTGGGGGGTACGTGTCCTTACGCGCCACGTGCAATCAGCGCAGGCCTTAAAACAAGGAAAAAGAGGGCGGATAGAAAAGGAACGAGAAGGATGGAGCACGAGAGAGAGAGAGAGAGTAGCAGGAGGGGGGCTAGGAGCAGAAAACACGCGGCAGGACCAGGCAGGCAGATCGGCCGGGTAGACCCTAACAGGCGGGGGAGCAGGAGCAGAAGGGGGGGCCAGGAGCAGAAAACAGGAGGCAGAAACAGACGGGCTGATGGGGCGGGTAGACCCTAGCGAGCGGGTCGGGAAGGCGGGCCCAGGCGGCCAGGTCGAGCAGGCGGATTGTTCAGGCCTGCGTACTGCATAAACCGCCAAGAAGTCTCGAGCGACAGCGCGATTCCCAAGTGAATCGCAAGGAAAAGCAAAGCGAGAGCGCGACTCCTGAGGGTCGAGTGTAGCATCTCGACGGCCTCTTGGGTAGCCCCATCTGGTGTCAGCGGAGAGGCGGTCGTTAATGAAGTCCCTGATTCCTTCACGAGGGGCGCGCACCGCGGTCTTATGTAGCCGAAGTTGCCATCGATCGTCGACGTCACGCACATGTCCATAAACCTCTGGGGGGACCTACTTTGATCCAAGCCTCTCTGTCCGCAGGCACGCGGAGTTCAACAGGAAGGTTTTGTGGGCCTGAGGTACAGACAGCTGATCCGGATCCTGCCATTGCAACGGACGCTCCGCTACCATGCTAACGATCCAGACGGATTCAGCGTAGTAACGCGCTCTCGTTTGACCTGCGACGCTCGGATGAGTCAGACTTCCGAACGCTTGAAGCTTGAGCCAAACAGCGTCGGTAACGACTGCTGCTAAACTCACTTGTACCACTGTGCTTCCCCGGTTGCCATCACATGCTTTAGCACCTCTACCTCTTCCTCCTCCTCCTCCTTCTCCTCCTGCTCCTCCTCCCCCTCCCCCTCCTCCTCCTCCTCCTCCTCCTCCGCCTTTGTTGCTCCGCCTACCATGGCGCCTCCTCTAGCGCCTTACCGAGTTGCTCGCCTCGCTCCGCCTTCGTCTTCGCCCTTCTCCGCCTCCTCCTCCTCATCTCTCCTCCTCCTCATCCTCTCCTCCTCCACCCCTCATCTCATCTATCATCATCAGCACATCATCATCATCATCATCTCATGTCCAGCTCATATCATCATCATCATCTTCCTCATCTATCACTATCATCATCATCCATCATCATCATCATCATCATCATCATCATCCTCATCATCATCATCATCATCTATCATCATCATCATCATATCATCATATATCTCATCATCATCATCGTTCCCTCCTCCTCCTCCTCTCCTCCTCCCTCCTCCCTTCCTTTCCCCTCCCTCCCTCCTGTTCCTCCTCCCCCTCCTCCTCCTCCTCCCCCTCCTCCTCCTCCTCCTCCTCTTCCTCCTCCTCCCCCTCCTGCTCCTGCTCCCCCTCCCACCTCCCCTCACACTCCTCCCCTCACCCTCCTCCCCCCTCCCCTTGCCCTCCTCCCGCGCACGCGTGGAGGTGCGTGGGGGGGGTGACTTGTTCCCACACGGGCGGAAGCGCGCGGGCGGCGAGGGAGGAAGAAGCGGGAGGAGGAAGCAGAAGGAGGGGAGAGAGGGAGCAGGAAGAAGGAACGAGGAAGGAGTTCGTTACCCCCAGGGGCTTGTCGGGCTCGAGCAGGTAGCTGAAGCTGCCCTCCCTGTGGGGGGTGAACCGAGCGTGCAGAGCCCGGAATACAGACGCCTCCACTGCCGCCTCATGCAGGCCGAAGCACGTGAAGAGCACCGGCACCCGCAGTAGAAGCAGCTGGCCGAGGGTGGACGTCCAAGACTTCATGTGGGCCACCACGCTTGCCCCAATGCCAGTGTTGAAGGCACAGATGAAGGAGGGGCTCGCCAGGTGCTCTGGGAGGCTCGCCTCGTGCATCAGGCAGGCGAACGTGTAGACGCGGCGCCCGGGCTTCACGTGCACGCCGCTGTCCTCCTGCAGCTCGGGGCCGATCAGCGCCACGTCCCAGCCTACATCGAGCGCCTCGAACAGGGGCTCCCAGCCGCCCTGGACCAGCTGCGACTTCTCGATGCCGTCCCTCGCGCCGAGCACCCAGAGCACGCAGCGGCCGCCCACGAGCTCGAGCGGCATGTCGCTGGGCAGCGCGTGCAGGGCCTCGCGCGCCGCCAGCGCAAAGCACTCCCGCCCCTGGACGGCGCCCGCCTCCCTGCGCGGCACGCCCCTCGCGGCCAGGTGCTCCCGCCAGCCCCTCGGCGCCGCGGGCGCCAGCGCCAGCAGGCCCCGCGCGTCCGACCGGCGGCCTCCCGCCGGCGCGGCCGCCCCCGCGGGCGCGGGCGCGGGCGGCGCGGCGCAGGAGGCCCTGTGCGCCCTCCACGCGAGCCGCTGGCAGGGCTCAGAGCAGTAGGGCGCCCCGCAACTGGGGAGACAAAGAAGCACCCTGCGCCTCCCGGAGCCCTCCTGGGGTGCGCCCCGACCAGAACTTCGAGGATGATGCAGCCGTGGCGACGAGGGCCCTCCGAGCAGCGGCTTCCCCATCCTCCGAGCACCGGGAGCACCGGTGCGGCGCCCCTGGGCGCCCGCAGTGGCCGCAGAGCGGCCCCCCGCCTGGGCTGCTGGCCAGACGCGCCCGCCCCTCTCGGCACCCGTCGTCGGCAGAGCCTGCAGCCCCGAGCGCGGCGACGGGCGCGGCGGCGTCACCGGCGAACCAGGCCATGCGCCGGCCTGGGCGGGCCCCGGTGCGCCGCGGGCTGGCCCCCCCAGGCCTCCAGCATCACGATCGTTTCGTGGCGACCTCGAGCATCGACCCCTGGACCTCTCCCTGGCTCGTGTAGACCCCGGAAGCCCGGCCCCCTTCCCCAGCTTTCGTTCTCTTTTGGATACAGCGAAAGGCGTTCACACCTACACGTCTCACAATCTCAAATTGCCTTAAATAAAGCAGACAACCGTTGCAAACCCCACCCTAAAGACAGCGTTTCGGCCACATCCTGATTCGTTGTTCGACTGCCCCAGGGGGCCCCCAGCAGAGCGCCCCAGAAACCCCACATGGCCCAAAAACCTGCCCGTCGGGATCTCTTCACGACGCGAGGAGGCCTTCGAGGGGCAACGATAGGGTGGGAGACTGGCACACACACACACACATGCTCGCGTCGAGGTGGTGGAAGCACAAACAAACAGCAAGAACAAAGACAACAACAAAAACAATGACAACAAAAACAACAACAAGGTCAAGGCGGTCATGAGGGACTCGTGCCCTGCTTACGCCTTGCCCGCCTTGACTACAGTAGTCAACGCGGGTGAAAAGGACGCGTGGCTACCAACCCTCCCCACCCACCAACCCAGCAACCCAGCAACCCAGCAACCCCAACCAAACAAAAAAAAACAACTCTCCTTAGGGCCTCCTGAGGAAACCCACTTCGCATTTCGATGTCTTCTCTGGCAAAACCCCGTTCCTGCGCGAATCCTGGACTTCCATTAGGAACTCCTATGGGATCCGTATAAAGGCCGTATAAAAGCCTATGAGATCCCTGTAGTGACCCTACCTATGACATCCCTGCAGTGGTCCTACAGGATCCCACCAGTACCACCACTTCCACCAGCACCACCACCACTACCACCATCAGCATCATCATCATAATCAGCATCATCATCATCATCATCATCATCATCATCATCATCATCATCATCATCATCATCATCATCATCATAATCATCATGATCATCATCATCATCATCATCATCATCATCATCATCATCATTCATTCCTTCATCCTTCATCCTCATCCTCATCCTCATCAATCATCAGATCTGATCATGATCATCATCATCATTCATATCATCTATCATCATCATCATCATCATCCTCATCTCATCCTCATCCTCATCCCTATACTCATCCTCATGCATCATGATCATGATCATTGATCATCATCATCATTTAATCATCATTCATCATAATCACCATCATCATCTTCATCATCATCATCATCATCATCATCATCATCATCATCATCATCATCATCATCATCATCATCATCATCATCATCATCATCATCATCATCATCATCTCGTCTCCAGGCGGGGACCTCGCCTCCAGGCGGGGACCTCGCCAGGATCGTCTTCAGTTGAGGCTGCATCTGCGCGCCCGCAGGCGAGTGGGTTCGCAGGCGCGGGCTCCAGCACAGCGCGCACACTAGGCTAATAATCCCACTACGTGGGATAACAGCTTCGGCAACATGCGGCAGCATTCGTGAGGCCCCAGCAATGCCAATCTTATTTTGTTCCATCCAGAGCGTTGCATCGTGGGTTGCTAGCCAGGTTTTGCCCTCGTGAGCAACCGACAACAACAGGCGGCGAGATGGGGCTTCCACAGGTAACGGGCGCAACCCCTTGACAATCCCTAGTTGGTTCAGGGACTGTCCAAAGGCGACCCGCTCGCTGTCCTGGTAGCTTGGTCAATGATCCTCCTCCTCCTCCTCCTCCTCCTCCTCCTCCTCCTCCTCCTTCTCCTCCTACTTCTCATCCTCCTCCGCCTCTCAGCGCAACACTGCGGAACCATAGGCCAAAATAGCGCAGTTAAGGAATCCTTCTGGACCCCAAAGGAACCATCAGGTTCCCCTAAAGAATCGCCGGGATCCCACGGAATCCCCAGGACCCTCTAAGGAATCCTCTAACACCTCGTTGGGGAATCATCAGACCACCCAGGAATCCTCAGGAAACCTTGGAATTTCTTGAAGAACCCTTTTGGAATCCTCAGGAAACCCTCGGGAATATTGTGAACCCTTAGGGAATCGTCGGGGATCCCTGGAGGATCCTGGGGACTCCGTAAGGAATCCTCGGGCATCCCCAGGGCATTCTGGGGACCCCCCAGGAAATCCACAGGATGCCTTACGGAATCCTCAGACAGCCACATGACATCCTAAGGAACCCAATGCGGAATTACCAAAAATCCCTAGAAAGGGGTCCTCAGGAATCCCTGAGGAGTCCATCGGAAATGCTCCAGAATCCTTAAGACACCCTTTCGGCTCCTCAGGAACTCGAAGGGAATCACCTGGAACCCCTTGGGAACCCTTAGGAACCGCAAAGGAAATCATCTGGAAACTGAAGAGAATCCCCTCGAAACCCTCAGGACAGGTAGTCGTGAGGACCAAGAGCAATCCTCGAGGTCCCAAAAGGAAACCTCGGGAATCTCTGGGGAATCCATAGGAGACTATAAGGTTTCCTCTGAGCCCCCGAAGAGGACCCTGAGGAACCCTGAAGAATCACCCAGGAATCTTCGGGAATCCCTCGGAATCCCATGGAATTCCAAAGCATCCCAAAGAAATCCTCAGAAGCCACTCGAGAATCCTCAGGTTGCTGGGTTGCTGGGATGCTGGGGGGGGGGGGGGGGGGGGGAACCTCAACAACAACAACAACAACAACACCAACAACAACAACAACAATTACTAGCACGTGGGGACACACCGTTCTCACCAGTGCCAGGGTTTTCATAGGAGGCGGGCAATACCCCCACGTTGTGGGGGGGCCGGTTCAAGCTCTACCAAATTTCCAAACGACTCTTCGCCACCACCCACACCCAGCTTCCCGCCCTATGACGTTCGGACACTTCACTTCGTGGCCTGCGGACGACCTTGGCTACTACACTGGCGCATGGTTACAATGACTTCTTGTTTTTTTTGGATTCGGACAGCGCGCGCGGGTGGAAATTTTGAAAAGTCGTGCAGGTGTTTTTCGAGGACCTACGGTGCGATTCGTGTGATTTTATTATGCGCGGTGCTAAAATTCTTAAGAACCCAATGGTTTTTGGAGATTTCGGCGTGCGCGCGCGAAGAAAAAACGAATGTGTCCCGCATGGTATTATTTGACAGGGATGATGGCCCTGGCAGGTGCGCAACCGTTGTTGCAGAAGTTCGAAAAAGTTGCTCGCACAAGCCCGTTTGACAGAAATGATTAAAAAGTGTTGGGTTTCCTACGAATCCGCAAGAGCGCGCGGGATGAAATTTTGACATTTTTGTTTGAAAAACCATTGGTTTTTTGATGTTTTTATGTTAAAATCGCTACGAAAACTAAGGTTTTGGAAGGATTTCGTCTTGCGCGCGCGAATGTCCACTTTACCTTATTTTTGCAAGGGATTCTTGAAATTTGATTATATTAGAACAAGAAATGTCATTTTCTATTGTTTTTTGCAAGGGAAAGCGGATTACAACAAAACAACCGGATCCTGTACACACCCTCTTTTCTGAGGCTTCCTCACGAAAGTGATGAAAATGTAGCTGCGGCCTAGGCGGCGCAGGGGGGGGCGCGCACCAGGGGGCCCAACAATAATTATTCTTTAGAATAAATAATGTTCAACAACAACAACAACAACAACAACAGCAGCAGCAGCAGCAGCAACAACAACAACAACAGCAACAATAACAACAACAACGACAACAACAACAACAGCAAAAGCAACCACAACAACAACAGCAACAACAACAGCAACAACAACAGCAGCAACAACAACAACAATAACAGCAACAACCACAACAACCACAACCACAACCACGACCACAACCACACTCGCAACAGCAGCAACAACAGCAACAGCAACAACAACAACAGCAAGAGCTACAACAACAACAGCAGCAACAACAGCAGCAACAACAACAACAACCACAACCACAACCACAACAACAACCACAACCACAACAGCAACAACAACAACAGCAACAACAACAACAACAGCAACAACAACAACAGCAACAACAACAACAACAGCAACAGCAACCAAAACAGCAACAACCACAACAGCAACAGCAACAACAACAACAACAATCACTTTACCCGAACGCTCAGTGTTCTCACCAGTGCCAGGGTTTTCATGCGACGCCAGCCAATACCCCCACTTTGTGGGGGGGCAGTGCAAGCTCTACCAAATATCCACACGACTCGTCGCCACCACCCACACCCAGCTTCCCGCCCTATGACGTTCGGACACTTCACTTCGTGGCCTGCGGACGACCGTGGCTACTACACTGGCGTGGAGTACACACCGACAGAAGTTGTTAAGCCTCCTGGCGCCGCTTGGGGTCCTCTTGAGGGGCTTTGGGGGGCTTCTTGGAAGCATCTTGGGGCCTCTTGGGGGCTTATTGGGTCCTCACGGCGGGCTCTTGGGGCCTCTTGAAGGCCTCCTGGGGCAACCTATGGCGCAACCAGTAGGGGGACGTTTATTCTCGGCGGCCGAGGGCGCAACCTATGGCGCAACCAATAGGGGGACGTTTTATTCTCGGCGGCCGAGGGCGCAACCTATGGCGCAACCGCAAGGGATTCTGGCCCCTGGCAGGCGCGCGAACCCCGTTGCAAGAGCGTGCGAAAGTAGCTCGCGCGAGCTCATGTCACATAAATGTTGGAAAACCATTGGTTTTTTTAGGATTCGGACAGCGCGCGCGGGTGGAAATTTTGAAAAGTCGTGCAGGTGTTTTTCGAGGACCTACGGTGCGATTCGTGTGATTTTATGATGCGCGGTGCTAAAATTCTTAAGAACCCCATGGTTTTTGGAGATTTCGGCGTGCGCGCGCGAAGAAAAAACGAATCTGTCCCGCATGGTATTATTTGACAGGGATGATGGCCCTGGCAG
>CAUYUJ010019802.1:62500-65000 GCA_963575745.1 Prorocentrum cordatum
ACGGGGGGGGCCCTGTACTCGCTCTCGACCACCCTCGCTTCCAAATAAAAGCCAGGCGATGCTAAACTACCCGCGGGGCGGCCCGCAACGGTCAGGCTGCTTGACGGGGGGGCGCGTGGCACTGCTTGGCTATGCCTGGAAGCGAAGGCAGGGCCCCAGGCCTGACAAAAAAGGACGCCGGCCGAGAAACTGGCCCCCGGGACTGGGTCGAGGCCTCCAGGGGTCCCCGCTGCGAAAGAAATCACGACGTTTGGGGTCCAGGAGGGTCAGACGAGACAGCAGCGGCCCTCCTGGGCGTTCCTCGTCCTTCTCGGGGCTCCGGCTCTGGCCCCCGCCCCAGCCACGGCTCGTGGAGGTTGAGAGATCTTGAGGCCCCCTTTGGTGCCACATTTGGGCCGTCGTGGAGCGATGCAGCAGTCACGGCTCTGGCTCCAGCCCCGGCTCCAGCTCCAGCTTGGGCTCCAGAGTCGGTATCGTTTAACCAATCCCCATCCCCATCCCCATCCCCTTCGAGACCCCCACCAAATTACCACCCCAGTTGGGGACACACCCCTCGAAACCCGAAGGGAGCGACCTACGTCCCCATCCAGGGGGGGTAAATCGGTCAGTGGGGCCCAGGCCACGCCGCTGGGGACTGGGATCGGTTATGGGGGAACAAGGTACCGATACCGCTACTCCCCGGACCTCTCCTGGGGTGCGTTCTAACCAGAATTTCGAGGCAAATCCAGCGGTGGCGACGAGATCCTCCGAGGAGGCCCAAAACGGGGAAAACGGCCGAAGGGTAGAGGTATGGGTACCTTTTCCTCCTCTGAGGTTAGACGATAACTACGGACTGAGGGCCCCAGAGGTCTGCGGGGCCGCCGTCGAGCGGAGTGCGGCCTGGGCGGAGGAGCCGCCGCTGCCTCCGCCAGGCCCCCCCCCGTCCGAAGGGAAGCTCGGCTCCGCCCGCGGCCCCCCGGGGCCCGCCCACCGAGGGCTCCCGCGGCCGGGGGTGAGGAGCCAAACTCTCCACACCGGCGCTTTCTCTGGCCCCGCACTGGCACTCGCACAAGAAAGCGGATCCTGGTGTATGCGGGGTCCTGGTGTGTACATTTTGCCTTGTTTCCCCCGTAAAGCGGGGAAACGAGCATACACCACACCACCCCGACGTCGTCCCCGCCCCTCAAAAATCCGGGGATTGAAAAACAGCCCGCCACTGGTAATGTATACGTTCCAGTTTCCGAAGGGGGGGGGCGAGGGGGGCGAGCCGAGCGTGCCGCCCAGCAGCGCGGGACGCCGCCTCCAACGAGCCCGCCTCGGGCGGGTCGAGCACGCGCGAACCAGGCGCAGCGCCGTGCGGGTTGCAGCGACGGAGGTGGCCAGGGCGAGGGAGAGGGTGGCGAGGGCGGGGAGGGCGGCGGCGATGAGGACGAGGACGAGGACGCGCAGAGCGAGAAATGGCGAGGCATGGCGAGAATGAGGACGGGCTAGGAGGACGAGGACGTGGAACGAGGTCGTACTGGCCCGACACTGGCAAATCACTAACCTTCTAGCGCTTTTTGTCAATTTCGTTTTGCGCCCCATGCAAATAGCAACTGTCGTGCGGTCTTTCGCTGTCGTCATCCTAGATACAACTCGATAGCGACACTTGTTTCCAATGTTCCTCAGCATTGCTCAGAGCGCCCCAGAAGATATGCGTCATTATGCCTCCTTCTTTCTTTGCCATTGGCCATCGGGAGCCCTCAGGCCCTTCCCACATTCCTCCTCGTCCTTCTCCTCCCCACGGCTCCCATAACATTTAACGTTGCGGTATTTTCTCAACGTGGACCCCCGCAAGTCTGGACCCCTTTCCTGGGGCCGGCTTTGCATCCTTAGTCGTTGTTTGACGGCCCAAGGAACCGATCTGAACAGCTGGGCGGCATCAAGGGGCCCAGAAAGCGCACAAACAAGAAGCGGAAACTGCCAAAAGCAATCCATCATGTGTTCTCACGACTCGAAGGTGCCGATGCTGCTGAGATAATCAGAAGGATGCTCATAGTAGTGATCACAATACTGATGATAGGAATACGAATAGGAATGGGACTGACAATAAGTTGTTGAATGGGATAATAATAACTATCCTGATATTGACAACACCAATAAAGAGATCTTAATGAAAATGAAAAGAAGAAGAAGAACAAGAAGAAGAAGACGAATCACAACCGACAGCAATAATAGTACTACCAGTTATAAAAGTATAGTAATGATGGTATTAAGACAACACTATTTTTGGAACACCAAACACATTTGACATTGTTTAATACTCGACCAATACTAGGAGTGATAAAGAATCGCAAACAGCAACATCACCATCATCATCATCATCATCATCATCAGCATCATCATCATCATCATCATCATCATCATCATCATCATCATCATCATCATCATCACCAGTACCATCGTCAATAGAATTCTCATTACCAGCACCATCATCATCATCATCATCATCATCAGCATCATCATCATCATCATCAGTGTC
>CAUYUJ010019802.1:70000-75000 GCA_963575745.1 Prorocentrum cordatum
AGCGATTAAAGTCGGCAGGCACCCTGCGAGCCCACGCCGAGGCAGGGCTCGAGGATGGATGATGAGATGGAGGATGTGATGAGGAGAAGGAGAAGCATGCATAAGGCATGCTAAGAGCGGCTTCGCGCATTCCGCGGGCTCAAAATAGGCCCGAAGAGGACCCGAAGAGAGCAGCCGCACCTCCATTCTCCTTTCGACGCGTGAATATACGCGTGATCTGTGCTCTCAGGCTCCTGGAGCACGTCAAATATATGAGTAATCCAGGCTCTGAGGGCTACGAAAGTCTTGTCTCGGCGCACCGCTCACGCATTCCCTGTTCGACATTACCCTGGGACCTGTGAAAATACTCCTGATTTGCCGTCGCAGGCCGCGAAAGCTTGAACTCTGTGCACCCCTCACGCGTTTCCTGTCTCATACTCCCCATGGGATGCCCACGAGGCCGTTCGACCCCCCAAAAAAACGTCAACATGGCCCCAGGAAACATTGCAACGAGTGGTACCGAACCTCGTCGAGGCAGCACCCCTAACACCCAATGATTGCAAGATCTGCGTGCAAGCTTCCCCCTGGGGGCCCGCCGTGACTCCCACTCTGCGGGCACAATAAGGATACACGATAAGGATGCAAGGGCCCTGGACGGCCATGTCGACACTTGTCGAGCGGGGCGCGGCCAGCGAGAGTGGCCAAGGATGGGCCGAAGGAGAAAGATGCAAGGATAACATTGGGAATTCGCTACATCCTCAATATCCTTGCTGACTGGCTCTCGGGGGCCCCTGGTGTCGTCTTGGAACCATGCCTGGCCTTCCTAGGGCCCTCCCTCTTGGGCGATCTTGGAGTCAGTAAGTTTGAGGACTCAAATGCGAATAGAAAGCGAAAAGGCGAGAACAACCATAATTGAAAAGCATCAGGTTGTTGGGTGTTCGTTGCCTCTCGGCTAACCCCAAGACGGGCCCAAAAGGGATGCAAGACTGCCACCCAGAGCCACCCAGAGCACACCAAGAGCGCTACAAGGCCCCCAGGTGCGACAGTTACCGGACGCCCACGGGGCGACGCTGACGGAGCCCCCCCCCTCGGGGGGTGCTGAAGGTGCCCCTGGCCCGAGGTGCCCCCAGCTTCTCGCTTCATGGTGGAGCCCCTGGGGCCCTCTGGGTCTCGTCAGTGGTCCTCTGGGAGGCCGTGGGGGGCACCTTGGGCCAGGGGCACCTCCGTCAGCACCCGACTCCTGCTCGTCGATGGCCTCCCGGATCGGCCCCGGGGGAGCCCCACGGCAGGCTCGTGCGGCGTCGGCGCGAGCAAGAGTTCACGACACTACCTCGATCGTTCAGCCCTGAATCGATCGCGGCCACGATCGTTCGTGATTAAATTCCGTCGGGGGCCCATGCTCTTGTGGCAACTCATGTGAGCCTCTCATGCCATCTTGCTGGCTCTTGCGAATCGACGCTAATCGGCGCTAACCGACGCTGAATCGACGCTCATCGACGCAAGGTCGGCGCTCTCTTGGATGACGACACACCAAAATCGACGCCAGTGCACCCTAAAAACGGAATTACGAGGGTATACTTGGGTCGGGCGTGTCCCCCTACAGGCAAATTTTCGACGAAGAATAATCATTACCAAAAAAGTACTCCAAAATGATAAAACATAGTCAAAACATCGTCCCCTGACGCTCGTTTTGCTACTTTTGAACATTCCCCCTGTAGAGCTGTGGATGCCACGACAATAGACACCCTAACAGTCCTATCATTGAATGTAACATGTATTTCAAATATCGGAAAAATGCTCCAAAAAAAATCAAACATGTTTTTACATATTTAAAACATGTTTGAAACATGTTCTAGACATCTGGAAAATATTTGGCAGCATGCTTCCTCTCCCTTAATCGTCCTCCACAACTGCAGAGGTACAGGCCCGACGTACGGGCACGCGAGGCCCCCGGGATCTGCTGCCGGAGAGCCCACGAGGGCCCCCGGAAGGCCCCGCACGCGGGCCCCGAGGGAGCCCGCACGAGAGCCCCCGACGAGCTCCGGCACGGGCTCTCGCGGTTGACCTTCGTCTCCTCGCGCCTCCCCTCATATTGCTCTTAAGTCGGGGCCTGTCCTCCTACAGGGGGGGTTCGTACGAAAAACTGGAATAAACAAAAAAAAAAAAAAATGATCCAAAAAATACTCAAAAATACTCAAACAATCGTCCCACAAATATTTGTTTGACTATTTTTGAATGTTCCCCCTGTAGAGGGACGGGCCCGACTTCATGTTGCTCCCATCGTACTTAAGTAGACAAGCGCGCTCCACTACTCGCAAAGTAACTGCTCGCAAATGGCCTGGATCTGCCATGAGAGACTTATGACACACCACGTTGGTGCAGACGCGTGTTTTTGTCGGATGTTTGCGAGTAGGCACTTTGCGAGCAGTGGAACGCGCTCGGTGAGACTTCCCAAACTTGTTTCGAGCACCCAGAAAACTATCGAAACGGTGTCGAACGAGTATCGCCTGCCAGAGCCCCACACGCGGAAACCTTCCAGTGTTGGTACTTTCTCGGGGCTCGAGATTCTTTCTGGTGCTTCAGGCTAAAACAAGTTGTAACATCATAAGGCTCTCCGGTGTCACGACAACCTGAGAAGGGCCTCCGCCACGCCCCTGCGGGAGGCCCTTCCGCCTGCCAGAAAGCATGCGACGGGCGAACGCGCAAGCGACTGGGCGGCCTTCTCCCCAGCGGGCAACGCCCGCGGCGACGCCGGCGGCGGGCCCTGCGCAAAGTGGGCGGGCACCGCAGTGGTTCTGCGGGGGGCCTCCAGGGGGGCAAACAGTGATTGAAGGCTCGAGGGAGTCGCGCCCGCGGCGACACCGACGGCGGGCCCTGCTCAAAGTGGGCAGGAGCTGCCATGGTGCTGCGGGGGGCTCCAGGGGGCCAAACACTGGTTGAACACTCGAGGGGATCGCCCCGACGCGGGAGGCCTCTCAGACGGGGTCCGAGTAGATGGGGTCGGAGGATCGCGCCGCATCGCCGATACACCGACGATGCATCGACGACGCATCGGCGATGCATCGGCGATGCAGCGGCGATGCATCGTCGTCGACGTCGGCGATGCATCGGCGCCGTCGGCGTGGCGAAAGTCGGGCTGCACATCGAGCCGCATCGGCGATGCATCGGCGATGCAGCGCGATTCTCCGACCCCGTCTACTCCGACACCATCTAGGAGGCCTAGGGAAGCATACTCCAGGAGCCTCGAGTTCTGATATTCACATTGCGGCGACCCCTCCCTCTCCGACGAAAAATAACGCCTGGAAGACCCGAGAGAAGGGCGGGCTCCGCAGGGTGGCGCCGGGGGGGGGGGCAAAGATTGGCTTCAAGCATGTGGTCTCCCTCTGGCCCCAGAGGCGGCGCGGGTTCAAGGGGATAGGGGGCGGGGGGAATGCGTCTTCAGGGAAAGAAAACATTTTATATTTATAAACAAAAACATTTGGCGCTCCGCGCGGATTTCGCGGATTCGCGCTGCACCCCCATCCCTGGCGCGCGGAGCGCGCCAGGGGCGGCGCCGGAGGCGCCGCCGGGGAGCCCAGGCGCGGATCCAACGGAGGAGACCCCCGGCGAGGGGCCCCTCGGAGAAGACCCCTGGCGAGGGTGCCGCGGCGGCAGACCGGCAGGAGAGCGGCCGCGGCGCCTCGAAGCGCTCGGTGGGCACCCCCTTCGGGGGCTCCCGCAGCGCGTCCTGCCCGGCTCTGTCGGGGCGGCGGCAGCGGCGGCGGCGACGAGGAGGACGAGGACGAGGACGACGACGAGGTCCTCTTCCTCCTCGTCTTCCTCCTCCACCTGCACTTCAACCTCCACCTCCTCCTCGTCTTCTTCCTCCACCTCCTCCTCCACCTCCTCGTCTTCTTCCTCCACCTCCTCATCCTCCTCCTCCTCCTCCTCCTCCTCCTCTTTCTCCTCCTCCTCCTCGGGCGAGGACGCCAACGGTGGGGACGACGATGGCGGCGGCCGCTGCGACAACGACAACGAGGGCGACGGCGAGGGTGGAAGAGGAAGACGAGGTGGAGAGTGCGGACGGGAGAGAAGGGAGGGAGGTGAGGGGAGGGAGGGAGGTAGAGAGAAGGAGGAGGGGAAGAGGGAGGAGCAGGAGGACGAGGCCGAGGAGGACGAGGAGTGGAGCCACGATCACCCGATCCCGCCCCCATTTGTCCCGTAGAGGGGCCGAGGCGGCAGCCAGCGCGGCCAGGCCAGGCGCGTGATAGGCATCAACGTTGGCAACCTTATACACTTCTCTCGTCCCAAGCATGGAGCCACGCCGACAGCCACGACAAAAACCAGATCCAGATCACCCGCCTGGCACAGGCGCCTTCGTCAGCAGCACGCTGACGCCCGAGTCCTACTGCGCCTACACGTAGCACGGGGACTACCGCAAGCACATCACAGCGCACAGCAACCACCACGACATCCACCACACGCTCCAGCAATGGCAGCATCGTGGAGAGAAGCATCGAGCCGTACGCCGAGCAGGGGCCCACCAACGCGGCCTACGACACCTGCGCTCAGCGCGGGATTGGACAGTTGGGAGAGCGACAAAAGGGCAACACAATGGGCAGCCCAACAACCCGACACCTACTGAAACAAGGGTGCGGGGAAGAACAATCAAGGCGCAAACGGCAAATGCAGAGGCAGCTTTCCCAAGCCCAACGACAACGACATCGACGACAACGACAGGTCGCAAAAGGGCAAGCAGAAAGACAGCAACGGCAAGGGGAAGAAACAGGCCCAAAAGAGGAGACAACGGCCAAGACGAAGCAACGTGAGTCCAACAGGGACTACAACGACCACTGCACCAGGACCATCAACAACGTCATGCCAATGCGCAAGGTCTACGCTACCAGAAGGCACCACTGGGAAACACCACCGAACGACCCCAAGCTCAGAGAAGAGTGGAAGAAGATCAAGGTCGCAGAACAACGAAAGGCAGCCGCAACCATCAGGAAGAACAGCGCCGCCGGGCTTCACACTCTATTGAC
>CAUYUJ010019802.1:85000-106481 GCA_963575745.1 Prorocentrum cordatum
CCACTACAACCACAGCCACCACAACAATCACAACAACCACAACAACAACAGCAGCAACAACAACAACAATAGCAACAGTTACAACAGAGAGCACTCACAAAAACAAACGAACAAACAAACAAACAAGCAAACAAACAAACAAATTACATGTTGTTCCGAACTATGCCCACCCGACAAAGCGCGGCGGGATACCCAGGGAGCACCGGCACCCTTGCGGCCTGGCGGCCATGGAGGGTCAACCTGTCGAGTGAGGAGTTCAATGAAACACTCCGCCTGATAAGGAAAATCCTGGCGGCCTCGCGCAGCATCTTGAGACCCCATCTACGTCGGGTTCACGTCGGAGTGACGTCGCGCCTACGTCGGCACATCGCCGCGCGAACGTCATCTCACGTCTGACGGGGCACGCGTGCGGACGAGGTAACACGACCACTGCACGCCGCGCGAGGCCGTCTCCCCCCTCGGTCTCACAGTGGCACGTTCGTCCTCATCTCGACCTGCTGGTCGGAGGCGGGGCTGACCTGCCGGTCGGAGGCGGGGCTGACCTGCCGGCTGGGCAGCCTCGGGTCGCTGACCCGGCGGACCAGCGGGGCGGACGGCGGCGAGAAGGGGCCGTCCTCGGCGCAGGGAGGAAGCGAGGAGGGGAGGTGAGGGGCGAGGTGAGGGGTGAGGGAAAGACGACGACGACGACAACGACGACGAAGAGGACGAGGACTCAGGGGTCCCAGAACCGCGCGGTGACAAGCCGCGCGGTGACCTCGAAACCCCGAAAGACCTCATCGCACAGCCCGTCACCGCACGGTTTTGGGATCCTGGAGGTCCCAGTCGCCCGAGACATCCCTGGAGAACGACCGGGGTCCCAAAACAGAACGGTGACCCCCGAATCCCCACTGACTCACCGCATGGAGTGGTCACCACACCGTTCGGGCCCTCGGGACGACGACGAAGAAGAATAGGGAAGGACGACGACGACGGCGAGGAGGGAGGCAGGGAGGGGAAGGAGGAGGGCGGGAGGGAAGGAGGGGAAGGACGTCGACGACGACGACGTCGACAACGGCAACGACGATGAATGATAATAAGAACCATAATTAAAATTCGAATAATACTAATAATCAGAAGAAGAAATAGAATAAGTATAAGAATATAACAAAAATCAGAATACGAAAACAAATCCAACTAATACGAGTACTGATAATGAGAATCCGAATAATAACAACAAGACTAAGAGTAATACGAATCATAATACTGTTGACAAATAAAGGAATCATAATAACAATACGAATGACTAAGAATAAGGACGATAAACACAATCAGACTGAACAATAAAACTGAAGGCAAGGAGGACAATTATGAAAGTACGAGTAATACGAATAGCAATCAAAAATGAGACTGGAATAATACGAACCAACAAAAAATAGCAAGAATACTGAGAAGAAGGAGTAAGAAGAAAGACGCCGACGATGGCGAGAAAGGGCCGTCCTCGGCGCAGGGGGGAAGAGAGGAGGGAAGGACAACGACGAAGAGAACGAGGATTCTGGTGACGGATACTAGTCTTAGCCAGCATCCGATGCAGGACACCCGCTCCGCCATGCCGAGAATCGAAGCCAACGGCAGATCAAAGCAGGCCCCGCAAAACTGGACAGTTCGCGCAAGACACTCATGTTCTAAACAATGAAAACCGACAAAGTCCCGTAAAGCGCCACCAAGGGGACGAGGAAGAGACCGAGGGGGGCGAGAGGCAGGGGAAGGAGGAGGAAGGGGGCAGTGGGAAGGAGGGAGGAAGCAGGGAGCATCTGCGACGAGGGCAAAGTGGCGATCCCGTCTCTCGGGCCGCCAAAATAACTGTGGGGAAAGACTCCACACTGCTCAACATCGGAGGCGCGCCCAGGGGGGGCGACGCAGGGGGCGGGCTTCTGACAGCCCCTGGCGGCCCACGACGCCCCCAAAGGGCCCCAAGAGAGGCCCGATAGAGGGGGAACTCGCAGTGGGCCCGGGATCCCTCCCCCAAACATGCCCCCAAAGGGCCCACCAGAAGCACCCAGGGGGCCTCAGAAGCCCACAAAAGCATGGCAACGAACGTGGAGGAAGAGAATCACACAAGCAACAACGCCACGTAGAGAGCTCCACGGGAGGCGGCAAAGAACAACTACTTGCACGAAATCGGAAGCCGCACATCGCCTCTTCAGGGGGTCGGCGGAATGGCGCCAGCATATCGAGTAAACACCTGTTGCGCTCCTCCTCAAGCGACCCACCCCCCCACATGCTGATCAACCGACTGGGAGGTGGACGGCGTCCTCAGCGAGGGGGAGAGGAGGAGGAGGACACGAGGAGGAGGAGGAGGAGGAGGAGGAGGAGGAGGAGGAGGAGGAGATGACGCTCTCCTCCGCAGCCATTGCAGCTCAAGTTCGAACCCCGTGTCGCGGGGGCTCGAGCTTGGAGGCTTCCCGCCGCCGTCCGACAGACCACCGAGGGGGCGCCCGACGCGCATGCCATCCCGTTCCAGCCCATCGGCAGGCGGGCGAAGCGCACGCTCCCCGCGGTGTCTCGGGCCCCCCTCGTGTCGGGCGGTGGCTGCGCCGTGGGTCCGGCACGCGGTGCGTCTGCTTGCGAGCGCAAGCCTGTTGGGCTCAAATCTCGCTGCCACGGCGGCACCGATCTTCCCAGAGCTGCCCCCGCAAGAAGCACTCCCCTCCAGAGGGGCCTGGACACGTCAGTCATGGGCGTTTCAGGGTCCAGGAGATGGCAGGAGGAGGAGACAGCGGAAGTAAAGACTGCGAAGGTGGGAAGGGCGGCAAAGGTGGGAAAGGTAAAGTACGTGGAGGAGTATGGGTAGGTCAAGGGCCTCATGGAGGAAAAGTCGGAGGTGAGGAACTGGGACGTCCAGGTCGTGTTCCCCCGACAAGGCGCGAAGATGACAAGCTCACCCCTCACAACGAACTCCACAAGATGTTTCAGGTATCCCAGGGAAGAACAATCCGTTCTCAAAGGAGGAGGCCTCAGCGTTGGCTTCAGATGGGCAGTCTCATCAGCAGGAGAAGCAGCAGCCAGTCCCCACTTCCAAGCCCCCTCGAGAAACTTGAGCAGGACACTGCCCGACGTGGGAGGATAACTGGAGACGTCCGAGCTCGACGGCGCCAGCTTGCTGTGCAGGTGGAGGATATGCAGGACGAGCAGGAGGAGCTGCGGCAGGAGCTGGGGGAGAGGGAGCAGGAGCTGGAGGAGGCGGGGGAGGCGGCGGAGCTGGCCGTCTCCTCCACGGTGCCCTGGGCCTTCGCCGACCCCTGTGCGTACCCTCCTCGATTCCTCGGCAGCGCACGTCCCCGACATCTCGGATCAGACGGTGCAGGCCGAGCTTCTGTCCGAGTTTGAAGCTGCGCGTGCCCGTGTCCCAGATCGACCAGCCCCTCCCGCCGACCGCCCTGTCCGTCTGGGAACTGGAGGAGGAGGAGCCCCTGAAGCAGGAGAGTCAGCAGGGAGTGCCATGCAGGTGGACGATCAGGAACTGTTGGAGGCATTCACTGCAGCAGGGATCACAGAAGCTCAGAAGCGAGATCTCGCGAGTGCGTTCGAGAAAGTTGCGACCCGTCGTGCCAAGGCCTTCGTTGCATCCGCCCTGGAGGCGCGAAGTGGGACGATCCTGATGATTGTTGTGCAGCTCCTGGGTCCCCAGCTCCCGACTCCCCAAGGTCTTCCGGGCAGCAAGGTCAAGTCACCCAGTGCAGGAAAGTCCCTCCGGCTCGTGACTTGCAGTGGAAATTGTTGGAGAACAGCTGACGATTGGGTCGTGCCCTGCACCGCGGATGTTGCGCTCACTCAAGAGCACAAGCTACCCAGAACACGTCAGGTCAGCTCGGGACAGTGGATGCTGCAGTGTGGCTGGCGTTCTTTCTGGTCAGGACTAGGTGTGAGCGAACAAGGGAATTGATGTGGTGGAGCCTGCATCCTTGTTCGACACTATCTAGACGCATGGACATCGCGAAGTGGTGCCTCTTTGAGAGAGCAGCATCTTGCACACTGGTTTTTGCGCACAGCGGAGCTCGGCATAGTCAGTTTGTACCCCATTCGTGTGCAGGATAGCATAAAAAATACAGGTGTCAACGTGGAGATACTAGATTTGTTTGGCCAACATGTTCTAGGACAAGGAATCCCGTTTCTAGCAGGAAGGGACTGGAATCTGGAACAAGGTGAACTCCGAGAAGGCCTCCACATGGGTATCATGCAGGGGGCCTTCAGGTTCGATGTCGAGGCCCACTCACACGTGTTCGACGGGAGAGAGGGATCTAGCAATCTGGACTATTTCCAAGGACCCGCTTTGGAACCTCCGAGTTATGACCGACTTAATGCTCGAGTAGATGAGTTCTTGGGACGGTATGAGGGCGACTAGGGTTTCCGCATGCTCTTGGGTGATCAGAAGATTCAAGGACAACAAATACTGGACGAGGTTACCAGGAATGAGCTGAGAAAGCTTGGGTGGAGCTGCAGCAGGAAACGAACGTCGATCCCCCCTCCCACCTGAGGGTGGGAGGGGCCCCACTCAAGGTGCAAAAACGGCCCCAGAGAATCAGCTTAGCCACCAAGCAAAGTTTGAGGAGACTGCCTGCTGTGGCCTTACCTTGGCTGCGAATGAGACTCCAGGAATTACGATCCCAATTCAGGAAGGTCCAGTCAGGTGGTCGTCCCGAGTATTTCTGGAAACTGGTGAACGCTACGCGGCGTATTGAACAGCGTGGAGGGCCTCTCCGTAAGCATCTTGGCTTTGCTGGTGAAGGCTGGCAGGGCATATTGCAACATTTGCGTTTGAGGATTTCGAGAGCAACCGGTCAGGATGATGGCCTTGTTGCTGGCTTTGACGCATGGCGTCAGATGCTCACGATAGTTGAGAGGAACGAGGTCAGCACGGCGAAGAAGCAGAAGCTCAGCGACTGAAGTCTTGGTGTGAGGGGGCTCTCGATGGAGGCAGCAGTCAAGCACATCGGTATACTAAGCTCAAAGCCCCTTTATCAGGAGGAGATGTACATTCGGGGTGATGAAAACAGAACGGCATCACTGGATGGAATTCTGGAGCAGCCGGTGGCAGCGTGGACCAAAGCTTGGGATGCACAATCGTTCTAGAGCTTGACCATAGAAGCCCCAGCTCGAGTACCACCACGAGTACGACCATAATTACTTCGACGCATATCATCCAAGTTCAAGGTGAACACCAGTGCCATGGACGGCACTCATCCCAAACAACTCAGCCTCTTGTCGAGTAGTTGTCTTCAAGTCTTGACTGGAGTAAATACTATTATGAACATGGTGGCCAATGCACCGACGCCGCTCCAGCAGGTTATCTTGGCTTCGTTCAGGAAACCACAAAGAAAAGTAGACGGCCCATCGGTTTCTTCACAGGTACGGTTCGACTTCATGAGAGACTGCTTGCATGGGAAAATCAAGAAAGTGGGAGCGAAGTGTGGCTGATCACCCTTCGTTCAGCATGGGGCCTGGTCGTGGGCCTCTTGATGCAGTGTGGAGGCAAGCGACGCGAGGAGAAGCACTGGCAGGTGACGGCTACCAGATCCGTTCAGTGCTGTGGGATCTCAGGCAATTCTACGACCATGTCCAACACGAACGTATGCGGCGTTGAGTATCCTATAGCAGCTACCCAATACAGTTTGAACACGTACAAGTGGCCGAGGCGGATTGCATTGGATGGTTTGATTTCGGATCCGATATGTGCACATCGAGGCGTTATTGCAGGAACGGCGACGGCTACATTCGAGGCGGAATCGTACGCAATACCGTGTGTCAATGCGTGACATGAACATGATATGGAGGAGGTGGCAGATGTGGGTTTGAGCACGATCACGCTGCACATCGACGATGTTGGACTGAATGCGGCAACCCCGTCTTTCTATAACTGTGTGCAGACCAAGTACCAGAAGGCGGTGTCGCTGGCGTTTGATAAGTTCACATGTACTGGGACGACCAGACTTTTAGTTGTTGCCTGTAAAGCTTCCCTGGGAGACCTGGCATGGAGGACGCAGGTGGCGGTGAGTAGCTTGGGTGCGGATTATTCAACAGGGTCTCATCGGGCCAAGGCTGGACACGGACGCGTGAGAAGGAACATGCTCGCAGTCATCAAACATCGCATGCGGAAGCAGAAATCCAAGCTTCAGCTACATATGGAGGCGAGGTGGTAGGCAATTCACCATCGGAGATATTGGTCTTGACACGTGCTGGAGCCAGGGCCTTGGGCTTCTTGGGCGGTGCTCTTGATGCTGGCTGGACTCGATACCCCAACAAGGACCCGAAATCCAAGGCAGCTGATACACTTCAACGTTATGCGAAGGAATAGTGGCAGGCATCTGATCGGGATCGACTGCAAGGAGATACACTCACGGTGCAGGAAGTATCCAGATGTTTCCATCTTACTATTGGTAAGCTCAAAGATGTACTAAATTAGGCCTGCTGGAGGAAGAAAGTCACGGGACCCCTTTTCCGACATGCACTTGTGGATGAAGGAGGCAGGCTGGGAGGCTGTGAATCCTGCAATTTTTGTGGTAGCGGATGGTACGCATCATCATCTGACCACCCCGCCTAAGCAGATAGTAGAGAATTGTTATCCAGGACTTGAGGAAACGTGCTGTGCAGCCTGCGGTGGCCAGGCCTCTTGCGGAATCTACCGATCCCAGAGCCCTGGAGATCCGCAAGCAAGGCTTGTGGTCCCCGGGTCCGCGCAGGTTGCTTACCAGCAAGACGCTTCCGAATCACAAGAAATGTAAAGGTTTACTTGCTCAAGTTTTTACGGGCCGGTATCCCACAGGCCGAACTCTCCAAACATGGGGGGGTCCGACCGATTGAGACTGCCCGAGATGTGGGAGACCCGATTCGATGTTCCATCGCACCTGGGAGTGTCCAAGTTCTCAGGCCGAGCGCGAAGGCCAGGACGAGGAAATTAGGACCATGGCCCTCCACCACGGGAAAGGACACCCCCTCTTCTCTTCCCTTTGGATGGCCACCCCTCTCGTCACCGAAAAGCCCAAGGAGGAGCCTGAGGTCCTGTTGTTTGATTACAACGACGATGGTGAGCCGTTTGTCTCCAGCAGGGCAGGAAGGCGCCATTACAGGGACAGGAGCTGCTATGACGGGGCTGTTCCAGGGGTTGCTCGAGCGGGCTGGGCTTTGGTTGAAGCGTCGGCCGAGGGGTCTCCATCAAGGGAATGTGTGGGCCTGTGCCAGACGGGATCCCGCAGACATCCTCGGCCGCCGAACACCGTGCCACCACCTGTATGGTTCAGAGGTTCTTGGAGCCCCCCGACCCTCTGAAACCCGTCCAGGATCCTTCTTTGATCGCAGCCTGTCTCGGCACCGCCCTCCGTTCAGATTGCTCGGCTGTAGTGTGGGAAGCCACTAACTACATGATGGCCAAGCGCCACTCGCCACACGCTGGGTACTGGCGAATATCTGGCGAGCCCTCTTTCCTGTGAGTTAAAGTGAAGGCTCACCGACAAGAAGAGCAGGCCACCTGTGCTGAAGACCTCTACAGCATCAGAGGCACTAGTTTAGCCGACCAGCATGCCAAGGTGGCGGCCAGATCCAACATTATGCGTGCTGCAGATTTGAAAGCCTTCGTAGATGCATGAAAGCTGTATGAGAAGGTGGCAATCAATATGCTCCAGATCCTTGTGGAACGGCCTCCCTTGAAGGACCTCTGTGGTGCCCGTTCGAGGCCGCACGGGGCCCGTGCTTTCCCTGCCCCTCCCGGGCCTCACGACCCCGTGGGGGTGGGAGTCCGATGGAGGCGCAGGCGATGCCGCAGGACTGGAGCGCGTCCGCTGGCCAATTCCAGGTGCTTTGACTTGTGCCCGTCCCTTCGGGAGTTGGGCATCTCGGCTGCGAGGCCTGGATGTCCTCACTCCCCGTGGGCTGCCATCATCGTCAAGTCAGAGGTGCCTCGAATTGCTTGAGGGAGGCGTGGGTATATGAGCGCCACGAGAGCTGTGAAGCTTAAGGGGCCGTGCCACCCTACCCCCTCCTCTATGAAGGCCCTCAAGAAGTTGTGGAAGGGTGCAGGGGCAGGGTCTCCGCACAGGATCTCAGACCCATGGCCCATCCAGGCCCCCTCGGTCCCCTTTGTTTCAGGCGCCTCACGGTCCAGGCTTCTGTTGTGCCTCAAGGAAGGCATCCCCTGAACTGCGACGTCGAGGCCGCCTCTCTCTCTCTCTCTCTGCCTGCTTGTGAGCATACTCGAAGCAGACCTTGAATGGTGTAATGGTGTAAAAGATAACGCTCCATGCTGCTGCCTTAAGTCCGCGCAACATCAATGAAAAGGAGGAGGATAACGACGAGGACCAGGAGGAGGGAAACGAGAAGGAGGAGAAGAAGAAGGAGGAGAAGGACAAGGAGGAGGAGGAGGACGAAGAGGATTGTGCGTGGGCGACTTCCCCGAGTGGCACAAGGAAAAAGGAGGAACCAGGAGGAGGATAGAGGAGGAGAAAGAGGGCGCAGATCAGCAGAAAGGACCGGTCGGAGGACTGGGACCTCGGACCCCCCCGCAACACACCCCCGCACCCCGGCGCGCGAAGCGCGCTGGAGGCAGCGCCAAAGGCGCCAGGGTGTTTGTGGGCGGCGCGCCGAAGGGGGAGGCCGAGAGGGGACGGGCCTTCCCCGGAAGGCTCAGAGGAGGCCTCGGGCCCTCTGAGAGGGGCCTGCGCCCTCCCCGAAGGCGCACCGAGCGTCTGCGGAGGCGCGAGGGCCGCTGGGAAGCCCCGCCGGGGCGGGTGGCGCCCGGGGCGGCGCTCTCACCTTGGCGTTCCCTCTGTGGCGCCCCGCGCTCTCTGCGGCTGCGCGCGCGCGGCGGGGCGGGCGGGCGTGGGCCCGCTCCGCTCCGCGGCCTGCGGCCCTCGCCCTCGAGGGCCTGCCCTGCGGGGGGGGGGGGGGGGGCGTCCTCCATGCAGGCCCGCGCACGCAGCTTCCTCAGCAGGTTGCAGCGCGCGGCTGCGCTGGACTCGCTGGTGAGCTTCGTGAGGTACAGGCCCTCCTGAGAGCGGCTCGGGAGGGTCCCCGACCCCTGGCACCGACGCCTCTGGTCCTCCTCCTCCTCCTCCTCCTCCTCCTCCTCCTCCTCCTCCTCCTCCTCCTCCTCCTCCTCCTCCTCCTCCTCCTCCGCCTCCTCCTAGCTATTTCTGTCGGGCAGGGGGGTCCCATATTATAGACGACAAACTTAGAAGTGCTCGTGCCCCCACGAGCCATCCAGAGCGGTGGGCCCCAGCGTCATCACCTCCGAAGGCTGGGGCTCGGCCCACCGACGTGCGCGGGGGGACGGCGGCACCCTCCTCGCGCCGCTCCGGTCCTCTCTTGCCCCGCCGCCCTCGCCCCGCCATCCACGGACTTGCGCACCACCACCCCAAGGCGACCCACTCTCCCTCTTAAAATAAAATGAATCGGTATGTGTATATATATACTCAATATATATATATATATATATGTGTAAATAATAAATCAAACCATGCGGAAACGTGATAACCGACGTTAGCAGCTGCAGTGCTGGAGCTAGTTCGCGCGAGAAAGTGCGGGCGAATATCCTATGCTACAACACAGGAATCAGTTCGTGCGAGACAGATAGCGAGGCACGAGACAAGTATCAGCTACAAAACTGGGGTCAGCTCGTGCGAGGTGGGCAATGACAGAGTATGCAATCATTGCAAAGAAGCGGTGCGAGAGACAATCTTAGCTACAACGTTGGGATCAGCTCATGCGAGAAGGGGGGCAGTGAAAGTGCAAACAGTCATTGCGACACAGCGGGGCGAGAGCCAATCATCAGCTATAGCGCTCGGATCAGCTCATGCGAGAGGGTGGACAATGACAGTGCACGCAGTCGTTGCGAGAAAACGGAGTGTGAGCCAACCACCAGCTACAACGCTGGGATTGGCTCAGTGCCGACGGCATGAAGCGACATAGCAGCCGTGCAAGAAGAGAGGCAGTGGCAATTGGCTGACAAAATTGGAATCAGGGCGTGGACCGCGAAGCTGGAGCCCGACGGCAGCAGCTGGAAGGCGAAGCCAGCGCCCGACGTCGGCAGCTACAGTGCTGACATCAGGGCGTGCGAGAAGGGGCAATGGCAGCAGGCGGCACTGGCACCACCCAACGACAAGCTGGCGGCGAAGCTGGAGCCTGAGATCGTCAGAAACAGTGCTGGCAGTAGCGCGCGCGAGAAGAGGGAGCAGTTGCAGCAGGCTCTTGCGCTACTCGCCGAAATAACGGAGGCGAAGCTAGAGCCCAATTTCATCAGCCGCAGCGTTGATATCCAGGTGCGCGACAATAAACAGCGACCGGCGGCTCCACAACCATCTTGCGAGAAGCGGGAGGCTAAGCTGGAGGCCAAAGTCGTCAGCAGCCACACTGTAAAAACCAGCGCGTGCGCGAAGGGCGAGCTCTGGGAGACGAAACTGGAGCCATCCGCCATCACCTACAACACTGGGGCACAAGGACGTGAGAGAGACGAGCAGTGCGAGAAGTGGGAGGCGAAGCTGCGGGAAGGCAAACCATGGCCGCCGTATCTGGCGCCGAAGGGAAGCTGACGAAGCTGGAGCCCCAGATCATCAGCTACAGTTCGGGGATCAGGGCGTAGAAGGCAAACTGGGGAAGGCGAAGCGAGAACCCGATGTCAGCTAAAATGCGAAGTCGTGCGAGAAGGCGAGCAGCGGCAGCCATCACTGTCGCCACTCTGCGCGATGAGGAAGGCGAAGCTGGAGCCTGATGTCAGCTACAGCGCTGGAATCAGGGCGGCACAGGCGGTCATCAGTTACAAAGCTTGTGTTCGCCACAACTTCGGGGAGAGTAGTTGGAACCAAAAACCTCAGTTTCAGAGCGCAAGGCTTGCAAGACATGCCAATTTGAGGCCGCCCTCATCGCCCAGGAAAGACCTGGTGGTGAGCGTCCTCCACATCGTCGGCCCTGGAGTCGTGCTCCCTGTAGGGTTGATCAGGCCAGTCGAATCACAGTCGAACTCTCCTCCTCCTCCTCTTCCTCCTCCTCCTCCTCCTCCTCCTCCTCCTCATCATCATCATCATCATCACCATCATCAGCAGCAGCATCATCAGCATCATCATGACCACCACCACCACCACCATCATCATCATCATCATCATCAGCAGCAGCAGCATCATCATCCTGGTCATCATCATCATTGTCATCAGCATCACCATCCTCATCCTCATCCTCATCATCATCAACAACATCACCATCATCATCACCACCACCATCATCATCATCATCATCAACATCAGCCTCATCATCCTCCTCCTCATCCTCATCCTGATCATCATCATCATCATCATCATCATCATCATCATCATCATACTCCTCCTCCTCCTCCTCCTCCTTCTCCTCCTCCTCCCGAGAAGTGAGGGACGGAGGGAGGGGGATCGAAGTTTCCGAACGCTTGGACACATGTTGTGCCCCTAGAGGCCTCGAAGGGTCTTTTTTTTTCCTGGCAAGGCGACAGAGATGCACCACTGGAATTCCTAAAACACTTCGGTCAGGAATCCAACTCCTATCGAGCACAACCCTGAGCTGCCGGATGTTATATATCTGACTCTGAGCACCGTGCACTAACACGAAAACTTAAAGTCCGACATTCTGCTGGGGCGGGCCGCAAGCCACAAGAGCAGGCTTCAAAACGCGGATGCCGCCACACACCTAAAGCCGAGTTCAAAGAAAAGTAACGAATTTCCCCCCAGCACCAGGAGGAGGAAGCAGGAGGAGGGCGAACGGGAGGACGAGGAGGAGAGGAGGGGAACACTGGCCCGCTCGCATAAAACGACACTGAGAGTGCCCAGCGTGGACTCGTCGTCCGAACGGCTGGCACGTCCGGCACCGACATAGTGACACCACGATGCCCAGGGGGGGGGGAGGAGGGAGGGAGGAGGGAGGAGGAAGAGGAGGACGAGGCCGAGGAAGCGAGGAGGACAAATTGACAAAACGTATGCCCACACGTCCAGTGTGGAAATCGCGAGGCGGCGGCCGCCGGCGAGCCATTGCCAGGTCCACGTGGCACGATCGAAGCTACTGATTGCAAGCCTGGGTTCGAGAAGAGCGCCCAACGACCTCACTGGCCGGCCCAAGAGGCCCCAGGGAGGGCCCCAAACGGGCACTAAGAGGTACCCAGAGAGACCGAAAAACAACACGCAATTAACACAACAACCTCCCCAACAAGGAGAAAGACGGTGTTAAATCCAGGCTGGATTTCGAGCCGCCCAAGGTACCACTTGGAACCCGGTAGGGGCCCCAAGGGGACCACTTGGGAGCCCTGGGAAGCCTGGACACCGGGCGCCGAGGGGAGGAGGGGGAGGAGGGGGAGGACGACGACGACGAGACAAACCGGCAGAGGGGAGGAGAGGGGAACCATTACCTATTCCACACTGCAGCTACAATGTTCGCCAGGCCGGCGTGTGACGCGCAAGCCTCGCGCGCATACTGTACCAAGGCTTCCTGCGCATCGGCAGTCTGACCGTGGCGGGCGGCGTTTCCAGCAGCGTACACTGCGTACGCGGCCAGGGCGCGGCGAGCAAGTTCACTGGCCGTGTCATCGCGGAACGGAGGGGTTAAAAGAATAAAGCTAGACAAGCGATCAGGACGAGGAGGAGGAAGGAGGCCCAACCGCCTCCGGCTAAAATCCGCGACCCGCGGGCAGAAAGCATAGTGTCGCAGGCTGTCCTCGGCAGCACCGCAACCAAAAACGCAATTCAAGCGTCGTTGCATGCGGTGGCTGGTGTTCCAGCCGGTGCAGAGCGCGCGAAAACTGGACGCCCAGACTCGAGGACGTACCAGGCGCGCCAATCCGCGGAGGGCACAGGTGGCCCGCTCCAGGCGGCGACCCGGTAAGAGCGGAATGGACAGGCGAGTCAGGCAGCGGCTCAGGTGGCGGACCGCCCCAGTCGGGGACGGGTCTTCCAAGAGAACTCGGCAACGCTTCTGCCATTGCTTCCGCGGAGGGGGCTCCGCAGCAGCACCCTGCATCAGCTCAGCCGTCGTCAGCCCTGCGCTCGTCGCCTTCTGCTGAAGCAGCCCGTGGGCCTGGTCAAGGTTGGTGAAGAAATTGTGCTGGTACCAGTCGTGCCATCGTGCCTGCCGCATCACGTAGTCGGAGCTCCCTCGCACGTGCTCCAATGCCCGGGTTCGTCGGCGAACTTGGAGGCCGCCGTGCGCCACGTTCTCCCACTGGTAGACCCGGCACTTCGCCGCCGCCGCAGTCGCGCGGGCGTCAATGAGCGCGGACTGGAAGCCGAGGGTGCGCAAGCTCCGGAGGGCCGCGGGAGGCGCCCACCCCCGCGGACCGGGGAAGAGAATAGCGCACGCCTTTTGCTCATAGTCATCCCAATCAGCGGGGGGCCAGTCAAGTTGAAGCACGAAGCCGAGAACCGGGAATATGTATGTGCGGTAAGCCAGAAGCGTCAACAACAAGCCACATCCAATGTCTCTCCAGATCCGGGCTCGCGTAACGAATTTGTCCAAGGGCTTTGTCCAAGAATGCTCCGCGCGCTCTGGCCCCACAGCAAAACCCAGGTAGGTGGCATAACGACGGATTGTAAAGTCGCTCCAGGCGGGGGCCGCCGCGTGGAGCTGAATCCGCACCTGGTCTAAGTCGCCCAACGACAGTGGCACCCATACCGACTTGCCGTGGCGAAGCCGGAGTCCAGAGAGCAGGGCGCACTCCTCGAACATGTGCTCCAAGATCGGGGCGTCTCTCCTCCCGTGCGAGAGCACGACCGCCAGGTCGTCGGCATAGGCGCGCGGCAAAGCATCAGGAACGCGACGGGCGAGTCTCCGAAGAAGAACATCTCATAGCACCGCGAACAGCAGGGGGGATAATGGGCAGCCTTGGCGCACCCCTGCTGTGAGAGTAAATCCATCGAACTTCGCCCCGCCAGCGACGATATTGCAGCGGTTGTTCCAATAGAGTGCGCGGACCAAACAAGTGCACCACGTAGGCCAGCCACGCGCGGAAATCACCTCCATCAAGAATTCCTGGCTGACGATCGGGAACGCGGCCTCGAAATCGAAAAACACCGCCGCCGAGGACTCGTAGACCAGAGAATTGTGGAGCATCGCCTCCTCGATGTCCATGAGGTTGGCCAGCATTGACCGGCCGCGAAGGAACCCGCGCTGGGATTCGGAGATCCCTGGGGCGACCTCCGGCTCGATGTGCATACGTACCGCACTGCAAATGATCATGTTGTCGGCGTTGGTGATGTTCAAGGGCCGCATGTTGTGCGCAGTGAAGATGTCCAGTCCTTCTGGGGTAGAACCGGACGGCTTCTTGGGGAGGAACACCATCATGCTTTCATTGAATGTCTCCCAATCCGCCTCCAACATAGAAATCCCACTCGGACAGGCAATCGAGCAGAAGGCATCATAGAGCGCCTCCGCGGCAAATCGCCCAAGCTTGCGCCATGCTTTGAAAGGAATGCCGTCGGGCCCCGGCGAACTGTTGTTCGTGGTGCCGACTGCCTTTTCGAAGGTCTCAAACGGGACTATGTTGCCAGGAACGCGGTGAAGCTGCTCAGGAGTAGCGTGCAAAACCTCATCTGCCAGCCATGCTTGTCGAAAATGCCCATCGGCACCGCGACGCCGAAATACTTGAGACCAATGCTCTCGAAGTACACGGGCTTGATGCTCCGGGGAGGTCGACACGGCCCCAGCATTGTCCCTGAGCGCAAAATTGGAACACCCACGACCAGGCGCCAAGCGAGTAAGAAGCCGGTGGTTTCGCTGCCGCCGGCGCGTGGCCTGCTCCTCTGACAGGCCTTTGATGTCCTCGCGCAGCTGCCGCAGCTCCGACACAGCGTGATCACGCGCAAGCTCCGCAACGTGCTGCCGGACGAGACGGAGACGCCGGCCAACGGGCGAATCGAAGTCGCACGGGTTGTCCACGAGGTCTTCGAGGAGCGGGCACCTGAGAATGCACTGACTCACTCTAGTCGCCGAGCCAGCCTCCGAGGAGCGAAGAAACTTCATGGCGACACCAACTCTGTCCTCGAGCGCCGCGGCATCCTCCGGGGGGGACGCCGAGAATGGCAAGTTGTGGGCAGCCGTCCGCATCGCCTTCTTGAGGCACACCAGCCTGCGGAGAGGAGAGGGGTGAGCCTCCTCAGCCAAAATATCTTGCCATGCCAATGCCACTCGATGAGGCCATGCCGGATTCTCCATCACGTCGTCGGGCAGCGGCGCGGTTTCGAAAGAGGAATGCCTAGGTAGAGCGCGGCGAAAACTCACTGCCCGGTGTCTGGAATGCTCGGGCGTCCATGCCAAAGCCGCGCATGTCATCTTCCGGTCGAAACCCTCCACGACGCTCTGGCTGCAATAGAATCTGTCGAGGCGGGAGCGGGAGGTCGGCGAGGCGTAGGTCATGTCGGGCTGGTGAAGCTCATGCAGACCATGAGGAAGCTCAGCCAGACGACGCCAATTAGACGACTGCTCCCCACGGCCCCTCGCGCCCGTCGCAACACCAGTGTTGACGCAGCGACGGTCTTCGGGAGCGGCCGCGTAATTGAAGTCGCCCCCAAGCAGTGTGAGCACCCGATCCTTGGGCAAGATGTGCTGCGCGATGCGCCGGCGCAGAGCATCTCGGAGTTCCACGAAACTGGGAACCCGGCCAAGATGGGAAAGACCTGCCGCGTCGATGTCCTCCTGGGAGGGGGTACTGCCAGTGTGAAAGTACGCGACAATGATGTCCAAGCGACCCTCCGCACCGCGCAGACGAAGGACAGCGGCGCGGCCGGGAAGCAGAATATGCCATCGCGGCCGCGCGGAGAACTTGGAAAGGAACTTGTTCTGAATAGTCACTCCCACCCCCGCGCTGCCCGCTATGGGCCGGGGGCCCACCAGGAAGTGCAGTCTGAGGGATTCCGCCAAACAGCGTTGCCGCCAGCGGTGCCATGCGTCTCTGTCCATAGGCCAATATCGTGGTCCGCCATAAGCCTTCGTACATTGTACGACTTGATCCGATGGCGACCTGCATCCGAGGCCAATAAAGCCTGGCAGTTGCAAGTGACGGCAGAGAAATCCCCTAGGTACGGACTGTCCTGGAGACGGGGCCGGCGTCGACGTCTGGCCGGAGAGCACGGGCAGGTGGGCGTGCGAGGAGCTGGCGGCGCAGGTAGAACGCCGTGTCCAAAATCGTGGCGGATCTGATTCTGCAGCTGGATCTGGTACGGCACATCTGTCTGCGAGTGAGCTGGCATTGGAGCCAGAAGGCCCGGGTCACATTGAAGTAGCTGATCAAGTGGAAAAGCAGGAAGACGAGGTAAAAGCCGGCATGACGACGTACAAGCGAAAGACGAAGAGGTACGAGACGAAGGAGAAGGCTGCGAATTGCTGGACTGGCCGCAGCACAGGGAGCTCGGTCCTGGGGTACCCAAGCGGAGCTCGGAGGCGACGTCCACAAGCCAGAAGGTAGAGCCCATGCACGTAAAAATCTGAATTCCAAAAGCATCCGCGTCGTTGTTCGCTACGCGGCCGCGGGGGAGGCAGCCCCCTGCCCCCCCCGCCGCCTGTTTCCCGAGATGGGCTCAGAATGGTAGAGGTCGTTGGTAACAGTGATGGCCAAGCAGTCGACTCCCACTTGCATAACCTGTCCATGGAGCGCGTTGAACACCTTCCGAACCTCGTCGGGAGAACTAAGAAACAGGCGAGCGCGACCAGGAGGCGCAGCTGCATCCCGAGAAGCGAGGTGCACCCATTGTCCTGGCTGCGGGGCTTGATCCGGAGCAGTAGGCCGCAACTCCAGGCCTGCCTTCGTGCAAGCATGCGTAATCAGCCGTTGGATCAGGGTCCCGTCGGTGTCCCCGAACTTCCCTTTCACGCGGATCTCCGTGACGTAGTTCGTCAGAGATTGATCCCCTTTGGGGCGGCCCCTCCGCCGGCGCGAGGCGGCGAGTGCCGTCGAGGTGGCCGTGGGGATCACCCAAGGGCGGCCACCGCAGCGTCGGGCCTTGTGCTTTAGCGTGGTAACGGCGTGGTCCGCGTCTTCGCGGAGGATCTTGTCGAGTAACTCGACCCACGTCTCTGCAGAAGCCGATGTGTGGAGGAGCACCCTATCAGAAGAGAGGTAGAGCGCTTGAGAGCAAAGGGGCCAGACGTGGCGCATGGCGAGCGGCCCGTGGCACTCCATGATCTTAGCGTCCGGGCAGGTGTAGAGATCCTTACGGCCGATGTACATCTGCGGGGTCAGCACCTGGCGCCGTAGAAATCGAATGACGAGCTCGGTGGAGACCTCCGAAATATGGCTGGGAAGGAGGACCTCCACGACCACACGACGCATCTCCGGTAAGTTGCCCAAGCTCCTCCGGGGTTGTCGGCACAGCAACGGCACAGGATTGGAACGAACCTCCGGGCCCGCCATCCTGGACAGGAACGTGGACAGGAGCTCAGCGGGGATGTCAACCCAGAGGGAGTTTACCGCGGAGACCTGCACTAGCGGCGCCAGCGGGGACAGGATGGCAGGGGTCGTGCGGGCGCCCTCTAGCGATATCGTAAAGCACGCCAGACCTTGACGGACATGTCGTGGAGCGGAGCGGCCTGGAAGGACGTATTCCACCGGCTGCAAGATGAGGTCCACGTTGCGCACCAGAGCGGCGTACTCGGGCTTCTGCCCAAGAAGGGGGTGCCACCATAGATCAAACAACTCTTCGGGAGTACTCACCCCAGGGAAGTGGGGGATCGGCGCCACGAGCGTGAGGCTCACTGGACGCAGCTGCGGATCAGCCTGTCGAAGTAAGGCGGCCATGAGCCTCGTGAGCGCGTTCGAATCGGATGGCGCCCAAGCGAGTACCCGCTGACCTCCCATCATCCCTAGCGCCTGCGTGTCTCCCTTCTCCAGCATGTCCGCGAAGTGCCGATGCTGTGCGACCGTCGCCGAATGGTCCTGAGAGGAGACGTTCAGGAGCTGAGACCACTGAGTCGCCACCATAGCGTGGGTGCAGGCAGGGATCGAACGGACGGCCATCAAAGCGGATTCCCCCAGCTCCTTCCACCGTGGGAGCTTCGAAGGGCGAAGCCGGCGGCGTTCACGGAGAATCTCTGGAAGCTGCTCCGCGCACCGGGTGCCAGCCGCAGCGAAGATCGCTGCGGCCGTGGCCGCACTATCCTTATCCGACTGCGTCCAAGAAGACGTAGAAGCAAAAGAACATAAAGTAGTCGCGGTACGCGTGCGGGTGGCGATGCACTGCTCCGTAGGCTCCGGGCCGTCCAGGGGACCAAACCCGAGCACGTTCCAAGGGTTCGATGTTGAAGAATTGAAGGCGAGCTTCATGAGTATCTTGCGAAGGGTGTCCCAAGAATCCGGTATCTGGATGGGGAAGCTCTGGATGTCGGTTGGCTGTGTCAAGGTACTCGCCTGAATCAACTGGGCGTGGCGGAGTATCTCATCATCCGCAAAATCCTGGAGCCACGCAGCCGGGATAGGAGATGCCGCAGCGGGCACGGCAGCAGCAGCAGCAGCGGCAACCGTCCTCCTGATGTCCTCGTCGTCGACCTCGATGGCATCCAGCTGGTACATCTCGGAACCCGTAGTCGCCTCCACCTGCAGGGCTGCCATGCCCTGCGTGGCGCCGGTGCCGCTGGCCTCGGTGCTCATTATGTCGCTAGCCGTCATGCTGGGGATCGCCGCCGGCGCAGCACCAGCCCCTGGAGCTGAAAGCCCTGGCGGCAGCGGCGGCCCAGCCGCCGTAGCGGCGGCAGCATCAGCGCCGGGTAGCGCCTGGCCGCAGCGCCTGCATCGGCCCTGCTCGTCGGCACTTGCCGGGAGTGCGCCGAAGAACGGGCAGGCCGCATGCCTGCACGCCATGCCGCCGGACTGAGGGCGGCCGGAAAACGAGCGGAAGATGGTGCAGAGAGTGGGAGAAGACGGCACCCCACCCTTGGCAGGGCTCCTGGTCGGGGGCCTTCGGGAGCCCTGAGCCTTGAGCCACCGTGCTTGAGCCAGAGGCCTCGAAGGGTCTACCCAGTCCTCCTCATGCCTGCCTGTCAGGGAGCTGATGCACTACCTTGATTGGTGGGGGGTTGTCCATTCGTGTCCAATCCAATCCTCATCTTCCTCCTCCTCATCCTCCTCCTCACCCAATCCACATCGAAAAAAAACGAGTCTGGGTGGGGTGTCCTCATTTCAAGCGTCCTGGGACCATTTCCAGGCCCTGTGACCGTCAGATAACTACTCGCCACGAAGGGGTCGAGAGCCCAAGGGGCTCGCGACTCGAGAAAGTCTAGTCATCGGAGGTCCCGGTCCGCAGCCCTTTTGGAACGAGACGGCGCGAGCTTGCAGAGCTGTGCGGTCCAGGATGGTCCAAGAGGTCAGCGCCCGACGCGTAACGCCACGCGCCCCCTCATCGGCCTCCCCCTCCTCCTCCTCCTCCTCCTGCTCCTCCTCCTCCTCATCATCATCATCATCATCATCATCATCATCACCACCACCATATCATCATCGGCATCATCATCATCATCATCATCATCATCATCATCATCATCATCATCATCATCATCATCATCATCATCATCATCATCATCATCATCATCATCATCATCATCATCATCATCATCATCATCCTCATCGTCCCCTCCCCCTCCTCCTCCTCCTCATCATCATCATCATCCTCCTCTTTCTCCTCCTTCTCCTTCTCCATCTCCTTCAACAGCATAACCACCACCATCAGCATCAGCAGCATGATTAGCCTCATTGGCAGCAGCCGAATCATCATCGACATCATCGTCATCAGATGCATCGTCAACAGCGCAACATCATCGTCAGCATCGACATCCTCCGCAATCACGATCACAATCACAATCTCAATCAACACCATCATCCGAATAATCGCAATCGTCAATATAATCATCGTCACGCGTGCCATCCTCATTGTTTTCCTTGTTCACCTTCTCGTCTCCTCCGTACCGTCATTCCTGTCTTTATCCATTGTCCCCCTCCTCTTCCACATCCTCATTGTCATCCGTCTCATCACCCTCCTTTTCCACTTCTACGTCCTTTCCCGCCTCCGCCTCCCTCCCGTCCGCCGACTCATGATCGTCCTCGTAATCTCTCTTGTTCTTCTCTATCTCGTTGGCAAGGGACTGTGTGACGATACAGTTCGAACCTAAGGGCAAGCAGCACAAGCAAGAAGACCCTCAGAAACCGTAAAGAAGGGCTCCAACAAAGCAAGTGGGGGTATCGCGCAACGGCTCTACCCTGCCAGTCCGGAGGAGGATAAGTACAGCATGCGGGGCTTCAAGGGAGAGGGGGGGGGGCTGTCTCCGGCTCTCCTCCTCCACCCTTCTTCCTCCATTCCTCTCCGACTGTCCCTACCCTCCTTCCCCCTCCTCTCCATTCCTCGCCTCCTTTCCCTCCTCCCTCTCCCCCACATTGTCACCGTTCTTAACACCAACGTCGTCGTCGTCATCATCATCCTCATCCTCATGTTCATCATCATCACCATCACCATCACCATCACCATCACCATATCACCATCATCAGCATCATCATCATCAGCAGCAGCATCATCATCATCATCACCATCCTTTCCTTCTTCCGTCCTCCCTCCCTCGCTCCCTCCCTCCCTCCCTCTCTCTCCCTATCTCTCCCTCCCTCCATCCCTCTCTCTCCCTTCCTCCCAGCCTCCATCCCTCCGTCTCCCCCACCTCCCCCTCCTCCTCCTCCTCCTCCTCCTTCTCCTCCACCACCACCTCCTCCTCTTCCTCCTCCTCCTCCTCCTCTTCCGCCTCCTCTTCCTCCTCCTCCTCCTTCTCCTCCTCCATCTCCTCCTCCTCCTCCTCCTCCTCCTCCTCCTCATCCTCATCCTCCTCCCTTGTCCTCCTCCTCCTCGTCCTCCACCTCCTTCCCCTCCTCCCCCTCCTCCAACTTCTCCTCCTCCTCCACCTCCTCCTCCCTCCTCCTCATCCTCATCCTCCCTCCTTGTCCTCCTCCTCCTCGTCCTCCCCCTCCTCCCCTGTCCTTCCCCCTCCTCCCCCTCCTCCAACTTCTCCTCCTCCTCCTCCTCCTCCTTCCTCCTCCTTGTCCCTCCTCCTCCTCCTCCTCCATCCTCATCCTCCTCATCCTCATCCTCTCCTCATCTCATCCTCCTCCTCCTCCTCTTCCGCCCTCCTTCTCCCTCCTCCTCCTCCTCATCCTCCTCCTGATCTCATCATCATCATCATCATCATCATCATCATCATCATCATCATCATCATCATCATCATCATCATCATCATCATCATCATCATCATCATCATCATAATCATAATCAGCATCAGCATCAGCGACATCAGCATCACCACCACCAACACCATCATCATCACCAACAATAGCATCAGCATCGTTATCGTCATCGTTATCGTCATCGTCATCATCCTCATCAGCATCATCACCTGAAGCAGCATCATCATCAGCATCATAAGCAGCAGCAGCAGAAGCAGCTTCATCATCAGCATCATCATGATCACCCCATCGCATCGTCATCAA
>CAUYUJ010019802.1:112977-132769 GCA_963575745.1 Prorocentrum cordatum
TCCTCCTCCTCCTCCTCCTCCTCCTCCTCCTCCTCACTCCCAGCTTCCTTCAGTCACCACCGTGGTTTCCCCATACGCCTCCGTATCCTGCTCGTCTCGGGTGGCACAGGAGGCTGGGGACTAGGCTTCTGCAGCGGCGGGCAAGTGCGGAGTGCTGGCGCTTCGGGCGCGCTGGCCCAGGCTTGCCAGGCACCAGCAGCACAGCACATCCAACCCTCGGCTCTCTGACTTCCATCACCACCAGGACGAGCGAATTGAGCAAACACAACATTTCAAAACCAGGCGCTCTCGAAACGGGCCTCCGAACGCCTGGTCACTTTTGTGTCCAGGGTATGCCACCTCACCGTCTGTCAAATTTGATCGGGGCATTTTGGAGCCGCACCGATTTTCATGAAGACGGTGCGTGACAACGCTCGGCATGACCCATCGGCGATCGTTCACACACACACACACACACACACACACACGCGCGGGCAGGACGCTCGACACTGGTCGTTGGGGTCATGGGCCCTCTTTGTCGGCATGTTCACGCTTTAATTTTCACGGATACAACGCCACTCTGCATCCATGACGTTGGTGCTAGGCGCGGCGCCCACTACAATACCACGGAAATGGTGCGGCCCCCTGGGAGGCCCAAATCAGACCCCGATTGGCGCCCAAGAGGCCTCAAAGAGGCCCCAAAGACACCCAAAAACCGCATCCGAGAGGCTCCCAAGAGGCCTCCCAGGAAATTCCCACAGGCAACCAAGAGGCCTCTGACGCGCCACGTAGGCACGGTGGCGGAGGCCACTCGATGAATGCAAATATTATGTATACATATGTATATACACATCCAGAGGGGGCGGAAGAGGGAAGGAGAGAAAGAAAGAGAGAGTGTGAGAGAGAGAGAGCAAGAAAAATGCGATGCAAAGCGACAGAAGATACAAGGTCGCAGATTGGCGCCGGGTGAGCCACACAGGAACGTACAAACTGAGCCGAAACTGCGACGCGCTGTCGATCCCGCAGCATCGGTCCACTGCTGCGGCACGGCTGAACGCGGCATGCCAGCGGCATGCTCTCTGCACACGCGGGCACAGGGCAACCCTCAGACGGGCGACTGCAATCCCTGCACGGGTTACCACGCGAATGAGTGGGGGGGAACTGATCCCCGCGAATCAGCGGGTCAGGGCCTATCGCGAACTTGCCGCGCAGTGGTCCGTAGCTCCTGAGACCTGCGAGGAAGCGGGAGGAGATGACGCCGAGCTGATCCAATCGAATCGGCGACAGTGTCTACCGCGAACTTGCTGCGCAGTGGTCTGGATGAAGAAGAGGAGGAGGAGGAGGAGGAGGAGGAGGAGAGAAAGGAGAAGTAGCGGAGGAAACGGGGGAGGGCCCAAACCCCCCACGCCCTGCTTTTTCCGCAACGTGGCCCGTCGAAGTCTCAGCCCCTTCCTTGGGACCACTGTTTCACCCCGCGTAGTTGTTTGACGGTCCAAGGGTCGGGTAACGTTTCACTGCATCATAACATGAGGTAAATCACACCTATACAGATATGTATGCAAATGTGTGTATGCATGTGTGTCTCTATGTATGTGTGCATGTGTATGTGTATGTGTATGTGTATGTGTACGTGTACGTGTACGTGTATGTGGATGTGGATGTGGATGTGGATGTGGATGTGGATGTGGATGTGGATGTGGATGTGGATGTGGATGTGGATGTGGATGTGGATGTGTTTGTATGTGTATGCGTATGTGTATGTGTATGTGTATGTGTATTTGGATGCGGATGTGGATGTGTGTGTATGTGTATGTGTATGTGAATAGGTGCGTGTTTGTGTACATACATGCATGTATGCATGTATGTAGATATGAATGTGTGTATGTATGTATGTGTATATGTATGGTTGTGTGTAGTTATGTGTATGTATGTGTGTCTGTATGTATATGTCCGTATGTCGGAGGTGAGGGGGTGAGGTCTAAGTGGAACGGAGAGCCCCCCTACCGGGAAATCGATTTCGGTTTCGTGTTCGTGCGTGCCGTGCGTGCGGGCGAGGCGAAGCTGCGTGGGCGGGCGAGAGAAAGTCTCCTGTGGCTGAGGCGCGGCCGGACCAAATGATTCCCTTCCGGGCGGCCGATGGCCCGCGGTGTCCCGCCAGTGTCCCGCGAAAGTCCCGTGTGGCTGAGGCGCGGCCGGACCAAATGATTCCCTTCCGGGCGGCCGGTGGCCCGCGGTGTCCCGCCGGTGTCCCGCGAAAGTCCCGCGGTGTCCCGCGGTGCCCCGCGGTGTCCCGCCGGTGTCCCGCGGTGTCCCGCGATGATGATGATGATGCTGCTGATGATGATGATGATGATGATGATGAGGACGATGATGATGATGATGATGATGATGATGATGATGATGATGATGATGGTGTCCCGATGATGATGATGATGATGATGATGATAATGATGATGATGATGATGATGATGATGATGTCGATGATGATGATGATGATGACGATGATGATGATGATGCTGATGGTGTCCCGATGAGGAGGATGATGATGATCATGATGACTATGATGATGATCATGATGATGACGATGATGGTGTACCGATGGTGATGAGTATGATGATGTTGATGTTGATGATGCTGATTATGACTGTGTCCCGATGATGATGATGTCCATGATGATGAGGTTGATGATGATTATGGCGTCCCGATGATGATGATTATTATGATGGTGATTGTGATGATGTTGATGATGATGGCGTCCCGATGGTGATGATGATGATGATGATGTTGATGTTGATGCTGATGTTGTTAATGATGATGATGGTGCCCCGATGATGACGACGATGATGATGATGCTGATGATGATGTTGATGATGCTGATGATGATGATGATGTCGATGATGAGGATGAGATGATGATGATGATGTGTTCCGATGATGATGATGATGATGATGATGATGATGATGCTAACGATGGTGATCATGATGGTGTCCCGATGATGATGCTGCTGATGATGATGACGATGACTGTGTCCCGATGCTGCTGATGATGATGATGTTGATGATGATGATTGTGATGATGGTGATGATGATGATGATGGTGGTGTCCCGATGATGTTGATGACCGTGATGATGATGATGGTGTTGATGATGAGGACGGTGTCCCGATTATGATGATGTTGGTGATGATGACGTTGATGTTGATGTTGTCGTTGATGATGATGATGATGATGATGACGTTGATTGTGAGAGCGGTTGTGATATCGATAGTGAAATCGATAGTGAGACCGAATGTGATATCGATTGTGAGATCGATTGTGAGATCGATTGTGAGATCGATAGTCAAATCAATTGTGATATAGATCGAGTGAGATTGATTGTGAGATCGATCGAGGGAGATCGATCGAGCGAGACCGATACTGAGATCGATAGTGAGATCGATAGTGAGACCGATCGAGTGAGACGTTGGTTCCTCCCCCCCCCCGAATCTCCTTATCACCCGAAGGGTGGTCGTATAGGTATGTATGTATATGTGTATGTGTATGTAGGTGTGTGTATGTGTGTATGTATGTATGTATGTATGTATGTATGTATGTATGTATGTATGTATGTATGTGTGGATGTGTGTATGTATGAATGAATGAATGAATGAATGAATGAATGTATGTATGTATGTATGTATGTATGTATGTATGAATGAATGAATGAATGAATGAATGAATGAATGAATGAATGAATGAATGTGTGAATGTATATATGCGTGTATGAATGTATGTATATATATATATATGTATATATGTATGTATGTATATATATATATGTATGTATGTATGTATGTAGGTAGGTAGGTAGGTAGGTAGGTAGGTAGGTATGTTTGTGTGTACGTGTATGAATGTATGTATATATGTATGTATGAATGGATGTATGTATGTATGTGTATGCTCCGCCAGACTACGTGCAGCGTGCCGGTCCAGACCACTACACGGGCGATGATTTGTCCGACGAGCGGGAAAGATCATAATAAATCCTAGGGACCAGGTAAAGGCTCCCAGAAGCATAGAACCAAGGCCCCCAAGAGGCCCCCCAAAGCCCCAAGACGCTCCAAGACGGACCCAAATGGGCCACAAAGACCTCAGAAACGTCCAACAAAGCCCCTCAAGAGCGTCAACGATGTCCCCTAGGCCTCTGAAACACGACCCAAGCGCAGCGGCAGGATGTGCCGAAGGCCACTAGATTTCCGCCGCCCCCTGTCGATTCATCGCAGGGGTGCCTGGCGTGCTAAACTACTACGGATTTTGTTTTGGCTCTTTTTCCAAAAGAACTCTCCCTGGGGCTTCGGCCCGTCCCGCCAGCTGCCTGCCTCGTCGGCTTTTTCGCTCAAGATGGCCCAAGATGGCCTCTAAGATGGCCTCCAAGACGGCCAAAATGGCCTCCAAGACGGCTAAGATGGCCCTAAGAGGCCTTCAAGACGGCCAAGATGGCCAAGACGGCTAAGATGGCCCCAAGATGCCTCCAAGACGCCCCAAGATGGCCCAAGACGGCCGAAGATGGCCCCAAGATGGCCCAAGACGGCCCAAGAGGCCCCCAAGAGGCCTCCAAGACGACCCAAGAGGCCTCCAAGAGGTCCTCCAGGAGGGCCCGAAGAGGCCAAAATCAGTTGTTTTCCTTTGGTGTTTGAAGGATTTCGACATTTGCTTCTTTTCTGGATTCCGACGGCCCAAAACGGCCCAAGAGGCCCCCAAGATCGCCCACGAGGCATCCAAGATGGCCCCTTATCACTGCCCAAGAGGCCCCCGAGACGGCCCCAAGAGGGCCCAAGAGGCCTCCAAGACAGCCAAAATGGCCTCCAAGACGGCTAAGATGGCCCCAAGATGCCTCCAAGACGGCCCAAGATGCACCCAAGACTGCCTAGGATGGCCTCAAGATGGCCCAAGACGGCCCAATAGGCCCCCAAGAGGCCTCCAAGACGGCCCAGAAGGCGTCCAAGGTCTTCCAGGAGGGCAAGAAGAAGCCAAAATCATTGATTTGCATTGAGTTCCTGAAAGATTGTGGCTTTGCTTCTTCTCTGAATTCCGACGGCTCAAGACGGCGCAAGAGGCCTCCAAGATCGCCCAAGCGGCCTCCAAGATGGCCCCATGACGGCCCAAAAGGCTCCCAAGACGGCCCCAAGAGGGCCCAAAATCGGCCCAAGAAGCCTCCAAGACGCCCAAGATGGCCTTTAAGAACCCCTGATATGCCCCAAGAGGGCCCCAAGACGACCCAGAGAGGCCCCCAAGACGGCTTCCGACGGCGTCAGGCAAGCCAGGAACGCCCTCCAGCGGCCAAAGGGCCCCCAAGAAGCCCCCAAAGGCCCCCGAAAACCATTCCAGAGGCCCCCAGGAAGCTCCCAGGAGGCCCCAAGAGTGCCCCACGAGGCGCCCAAGAGGCCTCCTCCTCCACCTCCTCCTCCTCCTCCTTCTCCTTTTTTTCCCAACCATCCTGTGGTGTTGGGTCCTCGTTTTGAAGAGACAGCGTCCCGCGTCCCACCTTTTCCCTCCTTCCTCCTGCTCCTCCTCCTCCTCCTCATCCCACTCCTCCCTCCTCCCCCTCTTCTCTGCGCTTCACCCACCCAGGGCAGCGCCTCGTAGCCCCATAGGGAGCTCCACCGAAGGCCCCAGTGGGGGTGCCCGCATGCGGCTCCCCCACCCAGGGCAGCGCTTCGTGGCCCCATGGGGAGCTCCACCGACGGCCCCAGTGGGGGTGCCCGCATGCGGTCCCCCCACCCAGGGCAGCGTTTCGTGGCCCCATAGGGAGCTCCACCGACGGCCTCAGTGGGGGTGCCCGCATGCGGTTCCCCCACCCAGGGCAGCGCTTCGTAGCCCCATAGGGAGCTCCACCGAAGGCCCCAGTGGGGGTGCCCGCATGCGGTTCTCCCACGCAGGGCAGCGTTTCGTGGCCTCATAGGGAGTTCCACCGAAGGCCCCAGTGGGGGTGCCCGCATGCGGTTCCCCCACACAGGGCAGCGCTTCGTAGCTCCATAGGGAGCTCCACCGAAGGCCCCAGTGCGGGTGCCCGCATGCGGTTCCCCCACCCAGGGCAGCGTTTCATAGCCCCATACGGAGCTCCACCGACGGCCCCAGTGGGGGTGCCCGCATGCGGTTCCCCCACCCAGGGCAGCGCTTCGTGGCTCCATAGGGAGCTCCACCGAAGGCCCCAGTGGGGGTGCCCGCATGCGGTTCCCCCACCCAGGGCAGCGTTTCGTGGCCCCATGGGGAGCTCCACGACGGCCCATTGGAGTGCCCGCTGCGGTTCCCCAACCCAGGGCAGCGCTTCGTGGGCCGCCATAGTGAGCTTCCACGAACGGCCCCTAATGGGGGTGCCCGCTGCGTTCCCCCTCGCCACGCAGGGCAGCGTGTCCGTGGCCCCATAGGAGTCTCCACCGTAGGACCCAAGTGCTGTGCCCGCATGCGGTTCCCCCACCCAGGGCAGCGCTTCGTAGCCCCATTGGGACCTCCACCGAAGGCCCCACTGGAGGTGCCCCCATGCGGTTCCCCCACGCAGGGCAGCGTTTGGTGGCCCCATATTGGGCTCCACCGAAGGCCCCAGTGGGGTGCCCGCATGCGGTTCCCCCACCCAGGGCACCGCTTCGCGGCCCCATAGGGAACTCCACCGAACGCTCCAGTGAGGGTGCCCGCATGCGGTTCCCCCACCCAGGGCAGCGGTTCGTTGCCGCCATATGGAGCTCACACCGTATGCCCCAGTGGGGGTGCCCGCAATGCGGTTTCCCCCCACACCAGGGGCAACGCTTCGATCCACCATAGGGAGCTCCACCGAAGGCCCCAGTGGGGGTGCCCGCATGCGGTTCCCCCACCCAGGGCAGCGTTTCGTGGCCCCATAGGGAGCTCCACCGACGGCCCCAGTGGGGGTGCCCGCATGCGGTTCCCCCACCCAGGGCGGCGCTTCGTAGCGCCATGGGGAGCTCCACCGAAGGCCCCAGCGGGGGTGCCCGCATGCGGTTCCCCCACCCAGGGCAGCGCTTCGTGGCCCCATAGAGAGCTCCGCCGAAGGCCCCAGTGGGGGTGTTCGCATGCGTCTCCCCTACCCAGGACAACGTTTCGTGGCCCCATAGGGAGCTCCACCGAAGGCCCCAGTGGGGGTGTTCGCATGCGTCTCCCCTACCCAGGACAACGTTTCGTGGCCCCATAGGGAGCTCCACCGAAGGCCTCAATCGGGGTGTTCGCATGCGTCTCCCCCACCCAGGACAGCGTTTCGTGGCCTCATAGGGAGCGCTACCGAAGGCGCCAGAGGCGCAGGTCGCATGCGTCTCCCCCACCCATGACAGCGCTTCGTGGCCCCATAAGGAGCTCCAGCGAAGGTCCCAATGGCGCAGTTCGCATGCGTATCCCTCGCCCAGGGCAGCGCTTCGTGGCCCCATAGGGAGCTACACCGAAGGCCCCAGTGGCGGTGTCCACATGCGTCCGCGCCACCAATTTCGGCGCACCCCTCACAAGTTTCGTGGCCCCGTAGGAACTTCACCGAAACCGGTACCCACAATGCGGTACTCGCAACTGCACATGGTTGGGTCCTTCGTCAGGCTGATTCCTCATCCTCCCACTCCTCCTCATCTTGCTCCCCAATGCATTCCCCGAAGTCTTTCCAAACCGACTCGGGGAACAACTGGCCCGATAGCTTGGCCAAGCTCTGGCCCAGCTGTCGGCCACAGAGGAGCTTCCAAAAGGGCAGGGGGCGGCGGTGATTCGCCGTAGGCGTCTTCGATTCGCCCTCGCATAAAAATGTGCACTATTCCGTGCCTTCGTCCTCTTTCTGTCCCTTGCGCCCAACCTGTTCTCTTCTCAGGGTCGGCGGAATGGGCAATAAGGCCTTTGCAATAACCAAAAACGCTCCGCCGTCGTGTCGTCGTCACGACACGAGGAGGTATTGGGAGAAGGAAGTGGAGGAGGAAGAGGTGCAAAAGCATTGGATTGGTCGCGTCTCTGCACTGCAAGTCTGAAAAGGAAGAGGTGGAGGAGGTGGCGGCGGCGTTGGAGGAGGTAGCAAATGAAAAGAAGGAGGTAGAGGAGGCGGCGGCGACCGAGGAGGGAATACTCGGTGGAGAGTAGGGTGAGGATGATTTCCTGTCGTGAGATCCACGCCCAACTCCTCCTGACAGCCACGCAAGGCGGAGCTGGATAGATACTGCAAAGGATGGAAGCGCAGCATCCCTAAAAGAGATGGCAACCACAGCGAAACCGTGCCTCAGCGGCCGCCACGAAAAGGCCTGGCCCGTCCGAATCGACAGATCTTTCTCCGACGGCAGGCATGAGCGGAGCACTGTCCCCCTCGAGGGCGAGCGCCGCGCAAACACTCGCTCGTCGGCGGCGGGGCAGAGTCAGTCCGCACCAGCGTTGGGCTGATCGGGGCAACCGATGGGCAAATTGTCCAGCGCGCGAGAGAGAGAGAGAGAGAGAGACGAGGAGGAGGAGGAGGAGGAGGAGGAGGAGGAGGAGGAGGAGGAGGAGGAGGCGTGAGGAAGATGGGGAGTGGAGAGGATGAGGGAGAGGATGAGGATGAGGAGGAGAGAAGGAGGAGGAGGAGTAAGGCGAAGGAGAGGAGGATCAGCAGGACGAGGAGGAGGAGGAGGAGGAGGAGGAGGAGGAGGAGGAGGAGGGCGGCCGCGCTGCGCCGCGCAAGCACGCCCGAGCTGGGCGGCGCGAGAGAGGGGGGGGGCGCCTCGTCGGGCCCTCGGCCGCCGTCAGGCAGCAGCGGGGACTCTTCCCCGCCCGCAGGTGCGCGGGGCAGAGGGGCCGAGGCGCCGACGGCAGCCGCGTCGGCAGCAGCGGGGAAGACAGAGTGAAAGCACACTCTCTCTCTCTCTCTCTCTCTCCCAGCGTCAGCATCGGCACCAGCATGAGCCTGCTAAAGATTTCGGACGCAAGCCCTCACGGGGGTAGCCCCATCCATATTCGGCGGCACGGCTCGGGGGGCGCACACTTCTTGTCAAGGCACCCCACTGGTCCGCCGCTACTGTAGCATTTGCATCGCGTGCAGGGAAAAGGGACGAGCCATCAGAGCATGGGAGCGCAATGCCATGATGCTCCAGCGCATCCTGGTGTGAAGCGTGCAGGGGCGAGTCTCTGCAGCAGAAGCCTGGAGGTGCCTTCTCAACAGTACAACGACCCCGCTCCCAGTGGCTGCGCTTCCAGATTCCTCTCAATATTTCCAAGATGTGTCCGCGATGCCTCAACACACCATCCCGTCGCAAGTCCTGCTCGCCACTTGTCCTTACAAGCATTCGTTGTCATTACGCGAAACGCCCCACTTGAAAGCTGAGCGCCCAATGGACCCACGAGTGTCGTATTCCTTACAGCAGTGTCCAACGACAACCCCACTTTGAAGAGGAACCGCCCTCCATCCGTGTCTCTCCAGCCAAAACTGCTGGTCAGAAACAAAACGAAATCTCAAGCGAGAGGCCGAATTTGAAAAGGAATCGCCCCCCATTCGTGAAACCCGTGGACAGATTCAAGTGGTCGCAAATGTTGAGTGAGTCTCAGGCGAGAGCCCCTTCTAGAAGAGGAATCGCCTTCAAGCCGTGTAGATACTGGATTTGCTGAAATCGAGCGTGCTCGGCGCCAATGCTAGAGCCACCATCTCCTCCTCCTCCTCCTCCTCCTCCTCCTCCTCCTCCTCCTCCTCCTCCTCCTCCTCCTCCTCCTCCTCCTCCTCCTCCTCCTCCTAACGGGCCGCCCTCCATCCGTATGAATGCGAAGCTCCTGGATGTATTTTGAACGGGTGTGCGCGGCGAAGAGGCGAGAGCCCCGTTTTGAACCCGACACGCCCTCGAGAGTTCAGTCCTCGAGGTCGTGAAACGGTGAGGCGGTCTCGGGCGAGACGCGTCTGGTGGCGCGACAGGGAGGAGTTGCTCATGGGGAGGCGGGAAGAGACGGGAGGAGGAGGAGGAGGAGGAGGAGGAAGGAAGAAGAAGAGGAAGAAGAAGAAGAAGAAGAAGAAGAGGCGGAGGAGGCGGCGTAGGCGGAGGAGATGGAGGGCGAGGAGGAGCAACAGCAGAAACAGAAAGACAAGGAGGAGGGCGGGCAAGGAGGAGGAGGAGGAGGAGGAGGAAGAGGAGGATGAGGCAGGACAAGGAGCAAGAGGACGAGGAGGAGGGGGAAGGAAGGAAGGAGAGCAAGGAAGGAAGGAAGGAGAGGAAGGAGCAGGAAGCGGGGCAGGAAGGAGCGGGAGCAGGAGCAGGAGCAGGAGCAGGAGCAGGGCGAGGAAGCTCTGCCTTGACAAAAAAAAAAAAATAAAAAAAAAACAAAAAAAAAAAAAAACGACGAAGAATAAAAAAGCTGAAAAAAAAAAAAAAAAAAAAAAAAAAAAAAAAAAAAAAAAAAACAAAAAAAAAAAAGAAAAAAAAACGAAAAGAAAAAGTGCACAAGTCACAATCACAGCCCATGCGGGGCGGCGCCCCGCCCCGCCCGTGCCGCGAGAGGCGCCCCGGAGCTTCGAGCCCCCCGGCCCGCCGTGCGGCCCAGTCGGCCTGCGGTGACGCCTCCACCTCCTCCTCCTCCCGCCTCCTCCTCCTCGTCCTCCTCCTCCTCCTCCTCCTCCTCCTCCTCCTCCTCCTCCGCCCTCCTCCTGCTCGTCCTCCTCCTGCTCGTCCTCCTCCGCCCTCCTCCTCCTCCTCCTCCTCCTCCTCCTCCTCCTCCTCCTCCTCGTCCTTCTCCTCCTCCTACCCCTCCCTCACACGCCTCGTGGCCCCATAGGGAGCTCTGGCCGAAGGCCCCAGCGGTCCCCCGCTCATGTCGGCACACCCCACGCACGTTTCGGGGCTCCCATCCGCGTGGCCCCGTGCTCCATCCTTCTCGCAGCACGCTACTCAAGATTAGAGGGGCACACCCTGCGGTACTCGCAGCTGAATATGATTGGGAATATGGTTGGGCCCTTCGCCGGGCTCACTGACGGCCCCAAGGCCCAGTCAGGGCCCCCAGGGGCCGAAGACACCCAAAAACCTTCCGTCGTGTCTCTTCGCAACGTGAGGGTGCCTGGGGAGGCCGCGTGGCCCGACGCATCGGCCTTGCAAAGATCTGTGATGGGCCTGTTTTCCACCACAACCACGACCATAAGTTGGAGGGGGAGGGGGTCCTCCTCACCCTCCTCCTCCTCCTCCTCCTCCTCCTCCTCCTCCTCCTCCTCCTCCTCCTCCTCCTCCTCCTCCGCATCCTCATCCTCATCCTCATCCTCAGCCTCGTCATATTCCTCCTTCCACCATCCAAGTAATGGTGGTGGTGGTGGTGGTGGTGGTGGTGGTGGTGGTGGTGGTGGTGGTGGTGGTGGTGGTGGTGGTGGTGGTGGTGGTGGAAAACAGGCCCATCAATCTGCGCGGGTGTGCAGCTGGCGGGCGTCCCTCGGCAGGGGTGGTCTCGGGGGACTTCGCCTCCGGCCTCCACGCGGCCCCTCTTGATCCAACGGCTGCGGGGGCGGTGGCGGCCGACACGGGAGGAGAGGGGAAGAGGAGAAAGGTTGAGCTGAGGACCAGAAATAGGAAGGAGGAGGAAAGAAGGAGGTGGGGTCGGAGGAGGAAAGGAGGGGGAGGGTGGGGGGTGGAGGTGGAGGAGGAGGAGGAGGAGGAGGAGGAGGAGGAGGAGGAAGAGGAAGAGGAGGTGTTTTTTGCTGCATTTACCGCTTCCCCCAGATCCCTACAATTCGGCTTCCCCGCGAGGCAAAAATGTCTCCACCATGATCTCAGGACGCTTCGGAACCCCTTCTTGAAGGATGGGATTAGTGGAACGAGGTTGAGGAATGAGGAGGGAGAGGGAAGGAGGAGGAATACATGGAGCTGAGCTGGCGCTAGCTCATGCGGCGTTCGTCCTAGTAGGCTCACGACCAGGCGCATACAGGAGGGGTGTGCATAGAGTAGCCGCAAGAGCAGAGTAACGCCCGCAAGCGCTGCACACGGCCCCGCGCACACGCTACAACTGCCTGGCCCGTCGCAGAGACCTCACGACATGGCAACCGTGATCTGCATGCCGGCGTGGGACAAGGGATGGACAATTGTCGTGGGCGATCTTTCACGGGAACACATGTTGGAATATATGACTTGTGGCAGGATGCGTAGCGTGGGGTGGCGACGAGAATGGGCCGGGGAAAAAAACGTCCTGGGCTGCATGACTGCGTCTTGGTGTGCCACATGATTCCGGGACCATGGCATGATTAGTACTGTGCACAGGAAACGCGCGATCAAGTTGTGTGTTGTTGGGCAATGCATCCAACCTGTCACGCATGGGGAGTGCTACTGAACTGAAGCCGCAGTGGCGCTGCCATTGGTGATGGTAACACCGCCTGTTGTATTGTTATTTCGCAAGTCTCTGGTCGGCCTCCTACCTGCTCTTGGCCAAACTAAGTCGCGACAACGCCGTGCAAACTGAAAAAGAATGTCAGCTTGTGCTTACGCAACACATGATGGACCCCGGCCTCCAGGGCTGATGAATAGACCCCGCGGGGCGCGAAACTGTTTTTGATCACGCGCGCCAGGGCTCGGAGAGCTCGGGGAATCACCGCGCCGCGAATGATGGCAAACGACATGAACGAGGAGGAGGACGAGGAGGAGGAGGAGGAGGAGAGAAGGAGGAGGAGGAAGAGGAGGAGGACGAGAACGAGGAGGTAGAGGAGGAGGAGGAGTAGGAGGAGGACGACGAGGAGGAGGACGAGGAAGAGGACGAGGAGGAGGAGGGGGAGGACGGGAGTTCCGCTCGACTGAGAAACAGGGAAATAACGAGGCGGTGGCGGCATCGACGATCCCTGGCCCTGCCGCCCTTGCCTCCCGCTCCCCCCCCCTCCCCCAGTCCGTGCTGCTCTTGTCGCCTACTCGCTGGCGGCTGGGCTTCGGCGCTAATCACCGGCGCCGCCGCCGTGTGTTTCGATTTGGCGGGCGCCATCCCCGCGATTCGCACGAGCAGGGAAACCATATTTTCAGTCATACGCCCCGCTTGTTTTTGTTAACCACAAGCTGACATTACATGCGGGTGATTGCGGAGGGCGACCCATTCGACTGCCTGATTAATGAGTTGCTGCCAGTCCGCAGACCCTGGTTGGATCGAATCAACATCGCCCACTTTTATCAAGAAGCTTCAAACGCAAAGGAGATGGAGTAAGACGTGCCCGCTGCGACCCCTCCACGAGGGCTCCACGGGGCTAGACGGTTGACTGCTGAGAGGCTCCAGGGAAAGGCCGTGCATGGCCTTGAGCTACCTACCAAATTGAAAACAAATGGTTGCTTCAGACTGCAGTGTCGGAGATGTTGAGCGATAGATGGCGCAAGCGATGTACGGCTGTGCGCTTGAAGCCCCATCCAGTGTTCAAGACGCGGACGGCGGATTCGACCGCAGAAATTGGATGCACGGGACATGAGAGCGTCAGGCGGGCGTCGCCGCTGCGGCACGCAACCCGACCGAGACGTTCATAGCTGACCGCGCGGCAACGTCGCGGGGCCAAGCTGTGCACCGTGCTTCGTGCACCGTGCCCCGTGCCGCGGGCTGCCCGCCGCCAACTGCCGCATCCGAGGTCTGGCAGCAGCGTCGCCGCGGAGGCGGGCGGCGTCGGCCTGTGGCGGCGCCCGGGCACAGCAACCAGCGGCTCCGGTTGGTGGCAGCGCAGTCCTCGCCGAGGGGGCAGGTTCTGCATCGTCGTACTCGTCCGTGCAGCAGGGTGAAAGGAGCGCAGCCGAGCTCTCAGGAGACGCGCTGGCGGACCTCTGCGCAGATGATGGAGCAGGGGGTCCAGACGCCTTCACCTCCTCAGGCTTTGCCGTCCAAGCCCGACGGTTGGAAACAGCAGCAGGCCGCAGGTTGGTGTCTTGCCGATCATGCTGTGAAGTTTTCGTGCTGGCATGTTGCTCGCCCCCGCTCACCTGCATCACAACTTCGGCATTATTCAAGTTTGGTGTGCAGCTGGCGGCGGTATGTATGTTATGTCTCTCCCTCTGCTATCGGGCCTTCTTGGCTGGAGGAACATTAGCGTTGTCGTGGGCTTCCCAGGCGTGATACATTTCACATTCCTTTTAGCTTTAGGTTGCGCAATAAGGTGCACTGTCATTTTGACTCGCAGCGAATGGTCTGTATTCATCGTCGTGATCACCGCGGAGCTCAGGTGGGAGGCAATGTTTCGATAGTTATGATCTCGTCATGGCGTCCACTCTACTCCACTTCACTCCTCCACCTCCGCCATATTCTCCTCCTCCTCTTCCACCATCACATCCACCATCTCCACCATCTCCTCAATCTTCTCATCCTCCTCCACTAATTCCTCCTCTCAAGCCACGGGGGGGTCCAAGCCTTGAGCCTCTCGTGCCAGGGTTGAATACCCGCATGATGGCGGCTCCGGCTTGAGGACGGTGCTGGACGAGCAGCACCGCAAAACCAGGTTACAAACGTTTGGGCGTGCCGACGCCAATCGTCGACGGTCGTGTGGAGTTAGTTCTTCTCCACTCACACTCGGACAAGCTGGTGTCTGGCTTCCTGGCCACAATGAAGCTCTCAAGACTGGTCTTAAAAAAATCGATAGGGAGCGCAAAGTGCACAAGCTGGATCTTGACAAGATTAGCTGACAAAGTTGCTGACGGACGACGACGAGTACATCATGAAGGAGCAGCTGACCATCCTCATGAAAGAGGAGCTGAAGGTGCACGTAGCCGCCAGACATCAAGAAGCTGCAGTCCTTGATGAAACAGCTGGAGGCCAAGTACGCCACGAAGGAGCAGATGACCGCCCTCACGACAAAGTAGCTGATGGTGCAGTCACCTGCCCTCATGACAAAAAAAAGCTGATGCAGCAGGAGAAAGTCAAGGGCTGCCAGCGACAGCCTGGTGGCAATTACGACGATGAAAAAAGGGCATCAAGAAGATGAACCACGGCGCTGGCTTATCAGAGCCTGCGCCTTCTTGCAGGGCGCCCGAGGCCTCCGCGTGAACGAACATGCGACCAGCTGGGAGGAGCACCTTGCAGTGTGCGAGGTGCCGCTGCCCGCGCCGCCCTACGCCGAGGTCCTCGGAACGTCAGCGTCGCCTTCAGGCACGTCGCTGCGCCAATCATGCCTGGCAAGTGAACTACAGCGGCTGGTGTTGGTGTACTCTTCTCCTCCCCCTCCGCTGTGCCGTTGCCGAGGGCGCGCGACAACCGCAGTGGACGGCAGTCTGGTAAATAGCACAGCTTGGCGTGGGTATGCCCTTGGATCCTACCTCTCTTCTCGCCAGGGTAAGGTTGGAAGGTTCGGGCAAGCTCCTGTTGCGCGGCCACGTGCGCCGTCTAGTCCGCTAGACGTGTCCATTCTAGTTTTTCTTCCTCCTCCTTCTCCTCCTCCTCCGCCTCCTCCTCCTCCGCCTCCTCCTCCTCCCTGCTCCTCCTCCTCCTCCTCCTACTCCTGCTGCTCCTCCTCCTCCTGCTCCTCCTCCTCCTCTTCATCCTCCGCCTCCTCCTCCTCTTCCTCTACCACCGGCCCTCCTCCTCCGCCTCCTCCTCCTGCTCCACCAGTCCTCCTCCTCCTCCTCCTCCTCCTCCTCCTCCTCCTCCTCCTCCTGCCTCCTCCTCCTCCTCCTCCTCCTGATCCTCCTCCTCCTCCCCCTGATCCTCTTTCCTCTTCCTCCTCCTCTTTCTCCTCCTCCTCCTCCTCCTCCTCCTCCGCCTCATCCTCCTCCTCCTCTCTCCTCATCCCCTCCTTTCTCCTGCTCCTTCTCCGCCTCCTCCCCATCCTTCGCCTCCTCCTCCTCCTCCTCCTCCTCTCCTCCTCCTCCTCCTCCGCCGACGCCGCCGCCGCACTCTCTCCTCCTCCTCCTCCTCCTCCTCCTCCTCCTCGCTCCTCCTCCTCCACCACCTCCCCGCCTCCTCCTCTCCTCCTCCTCCTCCTCCTCCTCCTCCTCCTCCCTCCTCCTCCTCCTCCTCCTCCTCCTCCTCCTCCTCCTCCCCCTCCTCCCCCCCTTGCATCATCATCATCATCACACATCATCAGCATCATTCATCATCATCATCATCCATCATCATCATCATCATCATCAATCATCATCATCTCATCATCATCATCATCATCATCATCATCTCATCATCACCATCATCCCATCATCATCATCATCATCAGCATCATCATCATCATCATCATAATCATCACCACATCATCATCATCATCATCATCTTCATCATCATCATCATCACATCATCACAACAAATCATCATCATCATCATCATCATCATCCTCACTCATCCTCATCCTCATCCTCATCCTCATCCTCATCCTCATCCTCATCCTCATCCTCATCCTCATCATACTCATTCTCATCCTCATCCTCATCCTCATCCTCATCCTCATCCTCATCCGCATCCTCATCCTCATCCTCATCCTCATCATCATCATCATCAGCATCATCATCATCATCATCATCATCATCATCAGAATCATCTTCGTGATAGTCATCATCATCTGTATCATCATCGGCAGCATCATCATCATAATCAGTATCAGCATCAGCATCAACATCAGCATCATGTCCTTATTCTTCATCATCATCATCATTATCATAATTAGCACCACCATCATCATGTTGACAATCATTATCATCATCAGCATAATCATCATCATCATCAAAATCATCATCATCATCGTCATCATCAGCATCAGCATCAGCATCAGCATCATCATCATAATCATCATCATCAGCATCATCATCATCAGCATCATCACATTTTCATGTCAGCATCACCATTATAATCATCAGAATCAAGATCATCATCAGCATCGTCATTATCATGATCATCATCCCCATCGTCATCATAAGCAGCATCATCAGCATCATCATCGTCATCAGCATCGTCATTATTATCATCATCATCATCATCATCATCAGCATCATCATCATTTTCAGTATCATCATCATCATCATCATGATCATCAGCAGCAGCATCGTCATCATCAGCATCATCGTTACCAGGATCAGCATCATCAGCATCATCATCGTCATCATGGCAATCATCCTCCTCAGCAGCATCATCCTCGTCATAATCAGAACAATCATCATAAGCAGCAACATCTTCATCATCAACATCAGAAGCAGCATCGTCATCATCAGCATCAGCAGCAGCATCCTTACTAGAATCATCATCATCATCAGCATCATCATCAACGGCATCATCATCATCATCATCATCATCATGAGCAGTATCATCATCAGCAGCAGCATCAACATGATCACCATCATCAGCATCATCATCAGCAGCATCATCAGCAGTATCAGCAGCATCATCATCACCATCATCATCAGAATCATCATTATCATCATCATCATCATCGTCATCATCATCGTCGTCATCATCGTCGTCATCATCAGCATCATCATCATCATCATCGTCATCGGCAGCAGCAGCGTCATCATCATAAAGTTTCCTCCTCTTCATCATCATCATCATAATCCTCAGCAGCAGCATCATCGTCATCGTCTCGTCATCGTCATCATCACCATGAGCACCTACATCATACCATCAGCATCACCAACGTCATCTTCATCATCAGCCTCGACATCATTATCCGCATCATCAGTATCGTCGTCAGCAGCAGCAGACGTCGCATGCCCGGCAGCATCAGCATCAGCAACATCGTCGTCGTCATCATCATCGTCATCATCATCATCATCATCATCATCAGCATCATTATGATCACCATCAGAAGCAGCATCCTAATCATCATCATCATCACCATCATCATCATCATCATCATCATCATCATCATCATCATCGTCATCATCGTCATCATTAACAGCATCATCAGAATCGTCGGCATCAAACTCATTCCCATCATGATCATCATCATCATCATCATCATCAGCATCATCATCATCATCATCATCATCATCATCATCACCAGCATCAGCATCATCAGATTCCTGATCATGAGTATTAGCATCATCCTCATCATCATCACTATCATCATCATCATTAGAAGCGTCAACATCACCATCATCACCATCATCATCAGCATAACCATCATCATCATTATCAGCATCATCAAATTCGTCATCAACATCATCGTCATAATCATCATAATTATCATCACCACCATCATCGTCATCATCAGCGTCATCATCAGCATCATCATCAGCATCATCATCGTCGTCTTCATCATCATCAGCATCAGCATCAGCATCATCGGTATCGACACCCGCATCATAATCATCATCAGCAGCATAACACTACTCCTCCTCCTCATCAGCATCATCAGCATCATCATCAGCAGCATCATCATCGTAATCGTCATCGTCGTCATCGTCATTGTCAGCATCATCAGCATCATCATCGTCGAGATCATCATCACCATCACCATCATCATCATCATCATCATTATCATCATCATCATCATCATCATCATCATCATCATCATCATCATCATCATCATCATCATCATCATCATCATCGCCATATCATCATCAGCATCATCAGCATCATCAGAATCATCATCATCAGCAGCATCCACATCATCATCATCATCATCATCATCATCATCATCATCATCATCATCATCATCATCATCATCATCATCATCATCATTAGCATCATCAGCAGCATCGTCATCATCATTCATCATCCTCATCATCATCGTCGTCATCGCCATCGTAATCGTCTAAAGAGCGTTTTCTGGCGCCACTGGCAGAGGGGGGGAGGGGTTTCCAACCCCCCCTCCCCTCCTCCCCCCAAACCAGGGGGTGGGGGGGGGTCGGGAACCGGGGGGACCCCCCCCCCCACCCCTGAAAAAACAGGGGGGGTGCAATCGAACCCCCCACCCTTTCCCAGGCCTACCTGGTGGGTTCGACCCCCCCCCCCCTTAGCCGCTGGCAGCCGCCGCCGCCGCCGCCGCCGCCGCCGCCGACGACGACGACGACGACGACAAACGACGACGACGACGACGACGACGACGACGACGACGACAACCAAGACGACGACCGACGACGACACATTCTTGCGCCAGGGGCGGGGTTCGAACCCCCCCACCTCCCGAGGCCCTCCCGGGGGGGTTCGAACCCCGACCCCACCCCTACTCCCGCCGGCAGACGACGACGACGACGACGACAACCACGACGACGACCGACGACGACACATTCTTTGCGCCAGGGGGGGGTTCGAAACCCCCCACCTCCCCAGGCTCTCCCGGGGGGGTTCGAACCCCCCACCCCATCCCTACTCGCCGCCGGCAAACGACGACGACGACGACGACGTCGTCGCAGATCTGCGCCATCGCCCGTCCACCCGCGTTGGAGAAGAAGAACGAGGAAGAGGAAAGGGGGAGGAGGAGGAACAGCACCGTGAGGGGGCAGCGGTTCAGGGGTGGGAAGGGCAGTGGGCCAGAGATCGCGAAAAGGAGAGGAAGGAGAAGCAAAGGAGAAAGAGAAGGAGGACGAGGAGGAGAAGAACGAGGAGGAAAAGAAGGACGAGGAGGAGGAGGACGACGACGAGGAGGTGGAAAAGGAGGAGGAAGAAGAGGAGAAGGAGAAGAGAGGAAGCAAACTGTATACGCATCTTTTTTTTATGTCCCGCCCGCCCGACCCCACCCGCCCGATTAGGGTCCGCCCGCCCGACCCGCCCGATAGGGTCCGCCCGTCCCGACCCGCCCGATAGGGTGCGCATATATCACGCTGTATACGCATCAGACTTACGTGTCCCGCCCGCCCGACCCGACCCGCCCGATAGGGTGCGCCCGCCCGACCCGCCCGATAGGGTCCGCCCGTCCCGACCCGCCCGTTAGGGTTCTGATGTGTCATGGTGTATACACATCAGACTTTAGTGTTCCGCCCGCCCGACCCGACCCGC
>CAUYUJ010019802.1:135369-137869 GCA_963575745.1 Prorocentrum cordatum
CATCTTCCTCCTCCTCCTCCTGCTCCGAATCCTACTCCTACGCCTACTCCCCCACCTCGTCCTCGTTCTTCTCTTCCTCCTCCTCCTCCGCCTCCTCCTCCTCCTCCATTCCTTCTCCTCAAAAATAATTTCCCCATGTCACACCCAGATGTCAGTTTTTAGGGCGGGTCGGGCGTTTCGCCTGAGACTTCCTCACCCTTGATGTCTATGAAGCTTAAAAAGCCAGCTTCACAGATGGAGGGCGGGTCGTTTTCAAAATGTGGCTCTGACCTTGGCGCCGCACACATTCGTTTCAAAATTTTGCAAGAGCTTCACGGATTGAGGGCGGGTCGTTTTCAAAATGTGGCTCTGGCCTTAGCGCCGCGCACATTCGTTCTAAAAATTATCAGAACTGTATGGGTTGAGGGCGGGTCGTTTTCAAAATGTGGCTCTCGCCTCAGCGCCGCGCACATTCGTTTAAAAATATTGCAAGAGCTTCACGGACTGAGGGCGGTTCCTTTTCATAGCGTGGCTCTCCCCTAAGCGCCGCGCACGTTCGTATGAAAAACGTGCAAGAGCTTCACGGATTGAGGGCGGTTCCTTTTCAAAATGTGGCTCTCCCCTAAGCGCCGCGCATTTTCGTTTTTCCCAACCCTCCTGCGTTGGGTTCTCGTTTTGAATAGAGCACTCACTGCTCGCGCGTCGCCTTGCCTCCTTCCCGCCCCTCTCTTCCCCATTGCCTTTTGCCCCGCTCGCCGCTGCGTGCCAGCTGGGGGGCTGCGATCTGTGAAACTGTCGCCACTTTCGAGGGCTGTTGGGGGGCCCAGCACAGTGGGTACACACGGCGGACTGAAATGGGACCTCGCCATCCCTGGGGGGCTGCGATCTGTGAAACTGTCGCCACTTTCGAGGGTCGCTGGGGGGCCCAGCACAGTCGGTACACACGGCGGACGCAAACTAAACCTCGCCATCCCTGGGGGGCTGCGATCTGTGAAACTGTCGCCACTTTCGAGGGTTGCTGGGGGGGGGGTCCAGCACAGTGGGTACACACGGCGGACTGACATGGGACCTCGCCATCCCTGGGGGGCTGCGATGTGTGAAACTGTCGCCACTTTCAGTGGGCTGCTGGGGGGCCCAGCACATTGAGTACACACGGCGGACTCAAATTGGACCTCGCCATCCCTGGGGGGCTGCGATTGTGAAACTGTCGCCACTTTCGAGGCCTGCTGGGGGCCCAGCACAGTGGGCACACACGGCGGATTCAAATTGGACCTCGCCATCCATGGGGGGCTGCGATCTGTGAAACTGTCGCCACTTTCGAAGCCTGCTGGGGGGGGCCCAGCACAGTGGGTGCACACGGCGGACTGAAATGGGACCTCGCCATCCCTGGGGGGCTGCGATCTGTGAAACGGTCGCCATTTTCGAAGCCGGCTGGGGGGGGCCCAGCACATTGGGTACACACGGCGGACTCAAATTGGACCTCGCCATCCCTGGGGGGCTGCGATCTGTGAAACTCTCGCCACTTGCGAGGCCTGCTGGGGGGGGGCCCAGCACAGTGGGTACACACGGCGGACTCAAATTAGACCTCGCCATCCCTGGGGGGCTGCGATCTGTAAAACTGTCCCCACTTTCGCGGCCTGCTGGGGGGAGGCCCAGCACAGTGGGTACACACGGCGGACTCAAATTAGACCTCGCCATCCCTGGGGGGCTGCGATCTGTGAAACTGTCGCCACTTTCGAGGCCTGCTGGGGTGGGGGGCCCAGCACAGTGGGTACACACGGCGGACTCAAATGGGACCTCGCCATCCCTGGGGGGCTGCGATATGTGAAACTGTCGCAACTTTCGAGGGCTGCTGGGGGGCCCAGCGCAGTGGGTACCCACGGCGGACTCAAATTGGACCTCGCCATCCCTGGGGGGCTGCGATCTGCAAAACTGTCCCCACTTTCGCGGCCTGTTGGGGGGCTCAGCACATTGAGTACACACGGCGGACTCAAATTAGACCTCGCCATCCCTGGGGGGATGCGATCTGTGAAACTGTCGCCACTTTCGAGGCCTGCTGGGGGGGGGGGGGCCAGCACAGTGGGTACACACGGCGGACTCAAATGGGACCTCGCCATCCCTGGGGGGCTGCGATATGTAAAACTGTCGCCACTTTCGAAGCCTGCTGGGGGGCCCAGCACAGTGGGTACCCACGGCGGACTGAAATGGGACCTCGCCATCCATGGGGGGCTGCGATATGTGAAACTGTCGCCACTTTCGAGGCCTGCTGTGGCCCAGCACAGTGGGTACACACGGCGGACTCAAATGGGACCTCGCCATCCCTGGGGAGCTGCGATCTGTGAAACTGTCGCCACTTTCGCGGCTTGCTGGGAGGCCCAGCACAGTGACGCCACACGCAGATTCAAATTAGACCTCGCCATCCCTGGGGGGCTGCGATCTGTGAAACTGTCGCCACTTTCGAAGCCTGCTTGCGGGGCCCACCCAGCACAGTGACGCCTCCCAAGTAGCTTACACATCAAGT
>CAUYUJ010019802.1:142869-152869 GCA_963575745.1 Prorocentrum cordatum
GCAGCAGCAGCAACACTAGCAACAATAACAACCACAACAACATCTGCATCATCACCATCACAAGCAGCCGCAGCGTCATCATGTTGGCCATCATCATCATCAGCAGCATCATCATCAGTACCGTCAGCAACACCATCATCATCACCATCATGTTCGTACTCCTCATCATCAACCTAGTCACCAGTATCAGTATCATTACCAACGGCAACAACCACGACGACAACAACAACAACAACAACAACAACGTCCGCATCATCATCAGCATCCTCATCAGCATCAGCATCATCAGCAGCATCATCATCAGCCTCATCAGCATCATCGTCATCAGCATTAACATCATCATCATCATCATCAGCATCATCATCATCATCATCATCATCATCATCATCATCATCATCATCATCATCTTTATCGTCACCAACAGTCACAAACGCAGCAACATCAACAACGTCAGCATAATCATCAGCAGCAGCAGCATAATCAAGACTTGCATCATCAGCATCAGCATACCAGCAGAATCAGCAGCACAATCATCCTCATCATCATCATCATCATCAGCATCACCATCATTAACATCCTCATACTCGTCATCGTCTTCAGCATCATCATCGGCATCCACAGCATCATCATCAGCATCATCATCGTAATCGCCATCATAAGCATCGTCAGCATAAAAATTATCATGAGCATTGGCACCAGCTTCAACATCATTACCATCCCCATCCTCATCATAGCCATCATCGTCACCAGCATCATCATCATCATCATCATCATCATCATCATCATCACTTTTGTCACCAACAGCCGCTTCCTCTTCCTCCTCATCCTCCTCCTCAGCATCATTAGCATCGTCACCAGCATTGCCGTTGCCAACAACAAAAACAACAGCAACGACAACAGACAAAAGCAGCAACAGCAGAAATCGAAACGTCAGCCTCTTCATCATCATCATCATCATCATCATCATCATCGTCATCATCAGCATTATCAGCATAATCGTTATCAGCATCATCATTATCATTAGCATCATCCTCGTCGTCGTCACCATGTGTATCGTCATCCTGCTCCTCATCATCATTAGCGTCATCAAAAAACAGCAAACAAAAACAACAACTACCGCAGCAGCAACAACACCCTCAGCAGCATCATCTTCACGATTCTTACCCTCATCATCGTCATCGTCGTCATCTACGTCATCATCAGATTCCTCTTCCTCATCCTCCTCCTCCTCCTCCTCCCTTGCCTCCGTCTCCTCCCCATCATCATGAACAGCATCAACATGATCGTCACCATTGTCGTCAACAACCACAACATCAACAACAACAACAACAACAACAACGTCCACATCACCATCACCATTATCAATTACATCATCGTCATGATAATCAGCAGCATCATCATCATCATAGCCATCACAATCACCAGCATCATCAATCATCAACAACAATAGCAACAAAAACAATAACAGCAGTCACAACCGCAACAAGAACGTCCGCATCATCAGTATCATCATCAGTATCAACAGTATCATCAGTATCATCGACATCATGATCACCATCATCATCATCATCATCATCATCATCATCATAGCCATCATCATGACCAACATCAGCAATAATCACCGGTCTCCTCCTCCTCCCCCTCCTCTTCATCCTCAGTTGCACCATGATTACAGTTAACAACAACAAAAACAACGACGACCCTAACAAGAGAACAGCAGCAGCAGCAACAACAACAACGTCCGCATCATCAGCATCACCAGCAGCAGCATCATCGTCATCCATCATCCTCGTTATCATAATAGCCATCTTCCTCATCCTTTCCCGTCTCATCAGCCTCATCATCACCACGCTGACTAGTACCAGCAACAACAACAACAACGTCCGTGTCACTAGCATCAACAGCAGCTGCATCATCAGAGACATCATAATAGTGATACGAATATCAACATCATCATCTTCATCATCATCATACTCAGTATCATCGTCCTCTTCCGCCTTCTTCTCCTCATCCCCATCAGTTTCACCATGACCATCACCATCACCATCAGCGTCACCATTACCGCTACCAACAACAATAGCAACAACAATGTTAACGGCAGCAACAACAGCAACAAGAACGTCCACATCATCATCATCATCATCAGCATCAGCATCATCATCCTCACCAGTATCATCAGCATCCTCATCATCATCAGCATCAGCATCATCATGATCACCATCATCATCAGCATCATATTCATCTTTATCATCATGATAATGCTCGTCCCCAACATAATATTATTCCTCATCCTCCTCATCAACATTATCGCAATCAAGAACGCCAACAACAACGTCCACATCATGACCACCAGCAACATCACGTGCAGGCTTACTACCATCACCACCATCATCATCATAATAATACTCATCAGCACCACCACCTTATCCCTCCTTATAACCACTACCGTTATCAACAAGGCAACATCAACAACAGCAGCAATAACAGTAACGTCCGCAGCATCATCAGCGTTGCCAGCAGCAGCATCATCATCACCATTATTACCACCGTTACCATCACCATCACCATTATCACGATCTTCATCATCATCATCATCGTCATCATCGTCACCATCGCCATTCTACCCCTTATACTCATATTCATCACCATCACTGTTACAAAGAGCAGCAACATCAACAGCAACAACAACGCTCGCAGCAACACCATCACCATCGTCATAATCAGAAGCAGCATCATCATGAATATACTCATCATCATGGCCCGTGTCATCAGCATCACAATCGTCATCATTGATGCCGTTACCAACATCAACAAAACAACAATGTGTTCAAGATTGATCGCTCTTATCTGCTCGCATGCCATTCAGCACGTATACCCCAACCCCTCGACACCAGCCCTCTTCGTCTTCGATCGTACCCCCTTAGGGGTATTACCTGCAAGGCGCACTTTAGGCAGCCCCTAAGGCATGGAAAGAGAGGGCGGATGGAAGGAAGGGGCAAGCGGGAGGGAGGACGATGGAACACGAGAGGGAGTAGCGGGAGAGGGGGGGCTAGAAACAGCAAACACGTGGCAGAACCAGACGGGCAGATCGGGCGGGTAGACCCTCACGGGCGGGTCGGGAAGGCGAGCCCAGGCGGCAAGGTCGAGCAGGTGGGTTGCTGAAGCGTGCGTCCTGCATGAATCGCGAAGAGATCTCGAGCGGTAGCGCGATCCCCGAAAAAATCGTGAGAGATCCACAGCGAGATCTTGATTATTGAGTGTCGAGGGCGCGGCGTCTGAAAGAACTGCGAGGAAGTCCGTGTATAAATTGTGATGAAGTCCCGCGCGAGAGCGCAATTGGGAAATATATTGTCAGGAAGATCAGGCGGGAGCTGCTGTTGTTGTAAACACGGGGCCAGGGACCCAAGTTGGTGACTCCACATTGCCCCTTGCAGAAAACAGGGTGTGAGCCTCGGAAGGAGCACTCTGACCGAAAATACAACCGTCACCAGAGAGGGAACCAACCACAACGATTCTGTAGAGATGAAAACTCAACAACCACAACAACAACAACAATAACCACAAAAACAACAAAAACAACAAAACAATACCCAAAACGAAAACAATAAAACTGTTCGCCCTTATCTGCTCGCGTGCCATTCAACACGTATATCCCAAACCCTCGATACCCGCCTTCTTCGTCTTCGATCGTACCCCCTTAGGGGTATATCTTTCTTGCTTGCAATGTGTATCTCGTGCAGCCCCTAAGGCAGGGGAAGCGAGGACGGACGGAAGGACGGAACAAGGGGCAGGCGGGTTGCTGAAGCGTGCGTCCTGCATGAATCGCGAGGAAATCTCCAGCGGTAGCGCGATCCCCAAATAAATCGTTAGGAAATCCACAGCAAAAGCCTGATGCCTGAGTGTCGAGGGCGCGGCGTCTGAATAAATTGTGAGGGAGCACCACGCGCGAGCGCGATTCCTGTATAAAATGTGAGAAAGTCTCGCGCCAGAGTGCGATTTGGGAATACACTATGAGGAAGTATTAGGCGGGAGCCGTTGTTTTTGTAAACCGGGGGCCGGGGGCGCAGTTTGCTGACACCTCGCTTTCCCAAATAATGAACAGGGTGCGAGGCCCGAAGGAAGCACTTTAATTAGAAAGTGTAATGGTGTAATGGTTACCGGGCGGGGGGGATCAACAACAAGTATTCTTCAGAAAGAAAAATCATCAACAACAACAGCAAAAACAAAAACAAAAACAAAAACAACAACAACAACAACAACAACAACAACGACGACGACGACGACGACGACGACGACAACGACGACAACGACAACGACAACAACGACGTCCGAATCATCATCATCATCATCATCAGCATCATCATCAGCATCATCATCATCATCATCATCATCATCAGCATCATCATCATCATCATCATCATTAGCAGCAGCATCAACATCATGAATAATCATCATCGTCATCGTCGTCCTCTTCCTCCTCCTCGTCAGCACTTTCGTTATACACACCGATCACACCGTCCGCATCATCATCATCATCATCATCATCATCATCATCACTATTATTTTCACCATCATGATCATCATCATCGTCATCAGCATCATCATCATCGTCATCATCAGATTCCTGGTTCTCATCACCACCACTCTATTCTTCACAGTGGTCACAACGTCCGCATCATCATCAGCACCAACATCATCATCAGCATCAGTATCATCTTCATCATCATCTTCATCATCATGATCATCGTCCTCTTCCTCCTCCTCATAACCTACCGCTATACATCACGATCACAACGTCCGCAAACCATCATCACCATCACCAGCATCACGGTAGTCATCATCACCATCATAATTATCATTATCATCATCACTAGCAACGGCAAAAACAACAACACAAACAACGTCCACATCACCAGCATCATCAGCAGCATCATCATCATCACCTGCGGCATCATCATCATCATCATGATCAGCATCACCATCATCATAATCGTCATCATCATATTCCTCTTCCTCATCCTACTCCTCATCATGCTCATCATGAGCATTACAATGATCTGCAACCGTAAATACATCAAATACAAAAAAACAACAACAACCTCCACATCATCATCAGCAATATCGTCAGCATCATGATCAGCATCATCATGATTATCAGCATCATCAGCACCACCATCGTCCTCAGCGCTATCGCTTATCAAGATTAATAACAAGAGCAGCAGCAACAACAACAGCAGACGCATGAACAGCAACTTCCGCATCATCATCAACAGCAGCGTCACCTCGATCCTGAACAAAATGATTATACTTAGCATCAGCACCATGAGCATCGATATCAACGCCAACTACAACATCAATGGCAACCGACTCGGCATCACCAGCAGCATCATCGGCATCATGAGTAGTATAAACACCGTCACCAACATCTATGATAATCATCACCACCACCACCATCATATCATCATCATCGTCAGCATCGTCAACTTCATCATCGTCGTCAGCATTATCCTGATCATGATCATCATCATCATCATCATCATCATCATCATCATCATCATCATCATCATCATTATTAGCATCATCCTCATCGTTATCTTTACCAAAGATGAATACAGCAACAACAACGTCCGCATCAGCATCAGCAATAACAGCAGCAGGGTGGTCTGCATCATCAGCATCATCATGATCAGCATCAGCATCATCATCCCATGTCCCGTCCGCCTCCTCCTCCCCCTCGTCCTCATCATTATCGTTACCAACGACAACAGTAACGACAACAACCATACCGTCCGCATCTCCATCATCATCATCATCATCAGCAGCAGCAGCATCATCATCATCAGCATCATCATCACCAGCCTCAGAATCATCGTCATTGTCATCATACTCGTCATCATCACCGTGATCAACATCAGCATCATCAACTTCGTCTTCGTAAGCCTCATCGCATCATCCTCGTCATCAGCATCATCCTCATCCTTCTCCTATTCCTCCTCAACCTCATCATCATCAGCATCACCATCATCATCACCAACATCATCATCATCAGCATCACCATCATCATCATCATCAACATCAACATCATCATCATCATCATCATCATCATCATCAGCATCGCTACCAGCACCAACAACAGCGACGACGACACCAACAACAAGAACAACAACAACGACCGCATCATCATCATCGTCGTCATCAGCAGCAGCGTCAACATCACCATCATCGAAATCGTCAGCATCGGCATGATCATAATCGGCTTCCTAACCATCGCATCGTCATCAGCGTCGTCAGTATTGCCATCATCATCACCACTATCAGCAACTACAACATGATCGTCATTAACATCATTAACATCAGCATCGTCAGCATCATCACCGACAGCATTAGCATCAGCATTATAATCATCATCATGATCAGCATCATCAGCAGCATGATCAGCATCATCATCATCAGCAGCAGCATGATCATCGTCACCTATGTCAGCATACCTACTCATCGCCGTCATTACCACCATTTCATCATCAGCAGCCTCATCATCAGCATCATCATCGTCAGTCGTGGCCAGTGTCATCATCGGCATCATCATCAGCATCATCATCGTTATCATCAGCCGCAGCATCATCGTCGTCAGCCTCAGACTCATCACCATCAGTAGCATCAAAGCCGTCATCGTCATCGTCAGCATCATCGGCATCATCATCAGCATCATCATCGTTGTCAGCATCAGCATCGTCATCAAAACCAGCTTCATCAGTGTCGTCACCGTCATCGTCATCGTCATCAGCATCAGCATCAGCATGATCATCATCATCAACATCAGAATCATCATCATCATCAACATCATCATCATCATGAGCAGCAGCATCATCATCCCGTCCCCTCCCCTTACTGGACTGGGATGGGCTGCGCCGTCCTGTCTTCCCGCCGCCCGCTTTGCCCGTGCCGCGCACACGTCCCTCCCATCACCCTTCTGACCGCTCTATCTTCAAAGGTTGGGGTTGAACAACTCTGATTTTCCACGGCGGCTACAATTACGACAATGCGGGAATGATGCCACCAGCGAAATCGAAACAAAGGAGTCGGTAACCAATCCTACCGCTGGACCGTTATCGCAGTCTCCTCCCAGGTAAGACGAAGACGCTGACGGGGAGAGCGGAGGAGCTGTGATAAATGGGAAATATTGGTTGAGCTGAAGCGGGATGGTCTGGGTTGGGTTGGAGTGGCGGTTGGGCCCTGGAGGAGGATCTTCGGAGCAGCCGCTCCCAGATGCGCTTCCCTCTCCCATGCTCCCCATCACACTCCAAGCAAGACGGGTAACGAGGCCCGCGGCCGAGGCTGGGGACTCGTCCTCTTCATTCCTCTCCTCTTTGGCCACCCCCATCGTCCTCTTTATCGCCATCATCATCCTCCACCCCCTAGTCGCCTCAAACCTCCTCCTCAGGCTAGAGCCTGCATCAAGGCTGGCGCCCTTCCGACTGGAGCCCGTAGACGCATCCTCCTCCTCATCATCCTCCTCTTTCTCCTCCTCCTCCTCCTTCTCCTCCTCCTCCCCTCTTCCCCTCCTCGCCCCTCCTCCCTCCCCCCAGCCTCATCCTCATCCTCCTCCTCGTTCTCCTCGTCTTCCTCCTCGATTAGTGACCGTAGTGTGAATAGTGTTAGTCTTCAGTTCAGTCGTAGTACCCTCCGCCCTGTATGAGTATTAATAGAATGTTCAAAACTACCAATCATATAGTATAAGTATGTATAGTACTAGTTTTGCTAGTAGGTGCACTGCCATTCAAAGAATTACTAATCATTAGTATCGTGTTAGTAACATTACTCGTCGTGATGCCATCGGTGTTCGCAATACTCGGAACCTTATATTGGTGGTAGTAGTAGTAGTAGTAGTAGTAGTAGTAGTAGTAGTAGTAGTAGTAGTAGTAGTAGTAGTAGTAGTAGTAGTAGTAGTAGTAGTAGTAGTAGTAGTAGTAGTAGTAGTAGTAGTAGTAGTAGTAGTAGTAGTAGTAGTAGTAGTAGTAGTAGTAGTAGTCGTCGTCGTCGTCGTCGTCGTCGTCGTCGTCGTCGTCGTCGTCGTCGTCGTCGTCGTCGTCGTAGTACTAGTACTAGTATCACTAGTACTGCTTACAGTACCAGTAGTAGTATGGCTATTTGTATCAATAGTGTTTTCATTATCGTTAGTAGCAGTCGAAAGAGTAGTACGACCAGTACCATTATCTCATCAGGGTTATTAATCGTAATAATACGCGTAGTAGTGTTCGTCTTATTATGCCCAGTAGTAGTAGTAGTAGTAATAGTAGTAGTAGTAGTAGTAGTAGTATAGTAGTAGTAGTAGTAGTAGTAGTAGTAGTAGTAGTAGTAGTAGTAGTAGTAGTAGTAGTAGTAGTAGTAATAGTGCTACTCGTATCAGTCTGCTTGGTAGCAGTAGTATTATTATGTTTCGCCTTAATATTATTATTCGTATAGCTCCTGTTATTCGTCGGAGTCGTTGTCTTCTTCGTACTTAGAGTTGGGCTTAGTATGCGTCGTCGGATTAGTATTATTCTGATGAGGTGTACTGTCCATACTATGAGTATGAATATAAGTAATAATAAGATTCAGTTTCGTGTTCGTAGTAGTATTATTATTATGTTTGAGATTCTTAGTCGTATGAATATTAATAACATTATCAGTATTACCAGCACGGTGATTATGATGATTACTGTTAATATTGTGTGTATTCTTAGTACTGTTACTAGACTGTCCGTTGTTGATAATAGTGTGATTATGCTTTGCCATTAATACTATGATTGTGATGCGCATTTCTATTCGGATGAATCGCAGTAGTCTTCTTATATTTCGTCTCCTTCTTAGCATTCGTACTGTTATCGCGTTATTATGACTAGTTTTGTTCGTGCTATTCGTATTATCATTATCATGAGTATTCGTAATATGATTATTCTTCGTCATTATCAATACTCTTCTCATCGTTTTTATTATTAATTACTCACTCCCTCCCTCCCTCCCTCCCTCCCCTCCTCCTCCTCCTCCTCCTCCTCCTCCCCGTCCTCCTCCTCCTCCTCCTCCTCCTCGTCCTCCTCCTCGTTGTCCTCTTACATCCCGACCTCCTTCCGAGGGAGCGTCGAGGTTCGAGGATCCAAGGTTTGGAAATACTGACCGTTCTTTGAGACCGCATTTTCTCGATCCATCCCTCCTCCAAACAAAGAAACAAATCTGAGGTCTGGGCCATGCTTCCCCTCAAGCTCCTCCTCCTCCTCCTCCTACACCTCCTCCTCCTCCTCCTCCTCCTCCCTCATCCTCCTCCTCTTTTCACGTTATGTGTTCTTTACCCTTCTTCGACTTCCGGGAGCCAGGAACCTCTAGCGACTTCTGTAGACGTCTGGGGGCCTCCTATGGCAGTGTGGAGGAAATCGTCGCGTAAAACCGTCGAGACGCAGAATCAGTACACAAAACTATACATCGGCGCATTAAGGACACGATTCCTAGAAAAACAGATGGCATCGCACATGCATGATTTGCGCGTTGCTGGGCCCTCCATGTACGCGCCATCAGGTTACACCTAAGGCCAACTGTAAACTGCAAAAATGGCGCAATTTCCATAGCTCGTCCTCGACATCGCTACGCAGTTCACCTCACGTGCTCTACATGAGGAGCGTTTCTGCTGACGCAGGGACCAGCAGAAATGACCGGTGCAAGGTAGCGCGCAAGCCCTGTCGCGACAGCCATCGCGACTGCACTGGAGAGAACAAGTTCGTTCCCCACAATCCCTACTGCCCCTTAAGTCAGACACCAGCCCCCTCCGTTTGCGTGGAAGTGGTTCAGGGCGAATTTGCCAGAGGTCGAAAACGTTGTCGGGAATGGCCCAACGACCTCGGCCGCCGTCCACTCTTCTCCTGACCCTCATCCTCCTACCCCCTCCTGCCCCTTTCCGTCCTCTCCTTCCCCTCCTCGTCCTCCGTCCCCTTTCCTTACAGGTAGCACCTCTTCATCCTCGCCCGACACT
>CAUYUJ010019802.1:157869-170576 GCA_963575745.1 Prorocentrum cordatum
TCCCCCTATCCCCCTCCCCCTCCCCCTCCCCTCCCCCTCCCTTCCTCCCTCCCGCGGATGTCTGCTGGCGCTGCCTCTGCGCGCCACTGCCCGGTGACGGCCCGACCACCCCGCCCCTCGGACTGCAGGGTGGCCCTCTCGAAGGGTTGTCGGAAAACGCTCGAGGGGCGTGGGGGCCCCTGCGGTCCCAGCCAGCTGGCGTCTCGAGAGAAATCGAGGCGGCGGCTTTCCGTAGCTTTCGGCCTCTCGGGACCCCTTTTGGCGGCGAGCGAGGGGGGAAATGAGAAGGAGAAGGCCTTCTCAGAAGGCGGCGGGACTTCTCAGAAGCCCTCGCGCATTCTGAGAAGTATTTTCTGTATTCAGGGAAGGCTTAGAAAACTTCTCAGAAGGCCGGGGGACTTCCGAACCTTCTGAGAAGGCCTTCTCCTTCTCAGTTCCCCCCCTCGCTCGCCGCCGACCCTTGCTGGGCTCTGCAGCCGTCAAAAGAACGGCCTGGGGCAGGAAGCTGGTCCGGGGGAAGTGGTCAGAAGTGGTCGAAAGGCGTCTGGGCTCTTCTGGTGTTCTCGTAGATTCATGGAGCGTTCAACAAGTTCAGACCGTCCAGAGCTCTCTAGAGGTCTCCAGAGGTGCCTGGACCTGCTCGTCGTGCCCGTCCAAAGACTGCCCCTCGTCTGGAGGAACAAAAATTGCAGAAACCTGAATTGTCAGAGCTCCGTGCGGATCTCTTGGATCGGCGCTGGACCCCCCCTACCTGACGCACGGAGCGCGCAATGGGGGGCACCGCCAGGGGGAGCTGGCGGCGATCCGAGAAATCTGCGCGGAGCTCCGAAAGCTTGTGATTATGCTGCTTATTTCTCCTCGACCGTCGTGCCCGTCCAAAAACTGCGCCTCGTCGCAGATCGACTGGCTCGTTCCTACGACCGATCGGCGATCGGGGCGAGATCCGTGTGCAGCAGGGGAGCCGCCCCCAGGAGTGCGCAGCCGAAATGCTCGACGCCACGCGCGGACATCGGCACGCATCATCAAACCGATCAGAAGCGCAAGAACAAGCATAAACATAAGCAGAAACTTAAACATAAGCTTAGACATAAGCATCGAAACAACGGCATAAACATAAACATATTGGCGCTCCGCGCGGATTTCTTGTGGATCTACGCCGGACCCCCTTTCTCTGGCGCGCGGAGCGCGCCAGGGGCGGCGCTGGAGGCGCCGCCAGGGGGCCCCAGCGCGGATCCAAGAAATCCGCGCGGAGCGCCGAAAGTTTATGTTTATGACGCTTTTCCGATTCGAAAACATGAGTTCAAACGCGCCGGATCATCGATCGCATGGATCCGATCGATCGCATTGTCAAGTCGATCGAGTCGATCATCAGATCGATGGCATCAGGCGCCAGCGAGAAGTCAGGCGAGGGCGCTGCAGCTCCGCTCGCTCATTCTGGCAGGGGGAGCACTGGAAGGCCACAGGATCCAGGGCCCTAAACGTTGTTTTTCGGCTTGCTTTCGTTATGTTGTTCGTTTTGCTCTGCCTCTTCTCCTATACCTCCCTGCCAAAAGGGGGAACAGCGTTTGGGTCCAACCATGATACCAGCAACCCCTCATGGCCCCATCCCTCCCGGACGTTCAGCATGGCGTGGAGCATCTCGTTGTTCGTCTCCTGTCGCACCCAAGACAACGATTGCCAATGCACCCGCGAGTCCGCCGGCAAGTGCGAGGGCCACGAACCTGTCAAAGAACTTGAATCAACACTTTCTCTCATATGATGCTGCATTTTGCCGCGCGGCGTACTGCAACTGCCGTGTAGGGCGGCCCGCCCGCTTCGTCTAAGACTTCGTCACAAGGTTTGGCGTCGTCATCATCGCCGATATCGGGCATCCCAGGCAGCAGGCAGGAAGTCCGAGATTACGTCAGCCATCGGGTCTGGACGGGAGAGAACGAGGGGAGGGGGGCGAGTCGTTAAAGCGTCAAAGATGACCCAAGATGGATCCAATAGGGCTTCGAGTAGATCCAGATAGCTGAAGATGGCTCAATGTGACTTCTAGATGCCGCCAACACACCACAAGACGACGCCAAGACGGCTCCAAGTGGCCACGGAGCGCCCCAAAGGAAGACCTCCAAAAGGCCAAAATCCTTCGAAAACTGCCATGTGGTTCAATATGGTTCGGCTTCTCGTTTTTTCGCGACCGATGGGCCTTAAAGCCTGAAATCGATTGAATGAGGCGTTGGTTCCTCCCCCCGACCCGTACGTATCACCCGAAGGGTGGTCGTACAGGTATGGAGAAGAATAAGAAGACGAAGAAGAAGAGGACGAAGACGAAGAAGACGAAGAAGAAGGCTCAGCACAGGAGAGGCAGCGAGTCCCTCTCGAAGAGGAAGGTGTCGGTGCACATCTGGAAGAGCGTGCAGGCCGCGCTCCAGACGTCTATCTGGGTGCTGTACTCCTCTGCGCGCCCGGCCCGCCACGCCGGCCGCACTGCGCCCGCACTGTTCTGCGCCCGCGAGGCCCGCTCGCGTCGTGCGGGCGGTCCGTCTGTCCTCGTCCTGCGTGGGGGGCTTATCTGTGCTCGGCGTGACGCCTCCGACTCCCTCCCTCCTGCCCGCCTCGTCCCTCTTTCTCGTCACGCTCAGATCACTCGTACTCGGACTCAGTCACACTCAGACTCGCTCACGCTCAGGCGCACTCACGCTCAGACTCACTCACACTCAGACTCAATCACTCAGGCTCGCTATACACTCGTGCTCGCCTTAGTCATACCAGGACTCACACACAGACGACTCACACTCAGACTTACTCACACTCAGAGCCACTCACACTCAGATTTACTCACGCTCAGACTCACTCACGCTCAGGCTCACTCACACTCAGACTCTCTCACCCAAGATCACCGCCATGTAGCAGGCACAGCACTTGAGCACCCCGAGAGGGAGCCGCCAGGGGGTCACGCGGCCAAGCTGTGCGGATGCCTCGGGCGGTCTGATCGTTGCGCGGCAGGGACCCGTCTGCTTTCAGAGCAAATCGTGAAGATGTCTCGAGACAAGCGCTTGTTTGAGCACCCCCAGGGGGGGAGCCGCTAGGGGGTGTTGCATTGGTCCGTTCGCAGCCAGACTGTCGGATGTCACGAAGGGAGCGCCACCGAAGGCGCTCGCGCGATTCCCCCGGGTCGTTCCTCGGCGCTCACGCTGTGGGACGTCCTCGTTTGCTCGTCTCGTGGCCGGGACTCCTCTGATTTCATACCAGATCGTGCGCATGACCACCCGCCCCGAGGGAGAGCCGCCAGGAGGTGTTCCACTCGCCCGTTCGCGGCCAGGTTGTGCGGATGCCTCAGGCGGCTTGCTCGTTTCTGGACCCGTTGCTTTCAGAGCAAATCGCGAGGATGTCTCGAGCGAGGCGTTTGCTTCAGCATTCTAAGAACGGGCCGCCAGATCCTCGCAGGGGGAACTGCCAGAAAATGAGTTGCACACATGGGGACCTCTCGAATAATGCCAGCCCCGGCCCGTTGGGACACCCTTCCTGGGCCATTGGACCGTCGAAAAACTGCCCGGGATGAAAAACCGGCCCCGGGGCTTGGAGGCGGCTGGGGTGTCTCCAGAAAATCGGTCAGGTCAGGCGGGGCGATGAAGCCAAATACGCTCCCAAACTGGTCCCTGGACTAGAGGGCAGAAAATCCACCCCGATGATAACCACCCCGACACGCGAAGCCGTTTAGTAAACGCACCCAAAGAAGAAATCAAACAGGGCAAGGCTGTTTATCAAACGCCCGGGGCCGTTTAGTAAACGCCAATTGTCCGGTCTGGGTGGTTTTTCCTCCGTTGATGGACCCCTCCAAGGGTCCATCCGACGCAGTTTCACCCCGAATCCGTTTTCGACAGTCCTGCGGCCCGAAAACAGCCCCTGGAGGCCGAGCTCACCCCGTCCCGAACCGAAAACCGAGAACCTGCTGGCACTTCCTGCTAGCTGGAACCTTTCTGGGGCCCACGCAAGGAAGAAAGACGCAACGTCTGGGGGTCGGGGGGATCCAACCCAGGGAATAGGTCGAGATCACTGGGGCCCACGCAAGAAAAAAAGCACAACATCTGGGGGTCGGGGGAGGAGGAGGAGGAGGAGGAGGAGGAGGAGGAGCAGGAGGAGGAGGAGGAGCAGGAGGAGGAGGAGGAGGACAGCGTACAGGGGGGGTTCAGCTCTACCCTAAGAAAGAGGCGCAGGGGCGCCAGAGGTCGTTGCCTCGCTCTTTGCGGTGTTAGAACACCAAGGCTGATTATGCCACGAGGAGGGAGAAGCAGGGGAGGAGCACGCAGGAGCAGGGGCAAGGCTCAAAGGAGCGACGGAAGGGGTGGGAGACGGGGGAAACGCCAGCAACATAGCTAACTCCAGGGGAGAGGAGCGAGAGGAGACGGCAGAGGGCAGCAGCAGGGAGGGCTCAAGGGACAAGGGAGACGGAACGGGCGGATGGGCATGCGTAGAGCCGAGCGTGGGCGGGCAGAGCGGGGTGTGCGGGGCAAAAGAGGACAAGGGGGCAGTCGAAAAGAGGCAGCGACGGGAAGGCTCAGGGTAAGGCGGGGTCCTTGGCGCGGACCACGGGGGGGGGGGAGATAGCCTCTGGGTCGACGGGCTGGCCATCAGGGTGCTCGGAGACCGCGAGGGAGTCCATGACAACGTCATCGGGGAACATGACGCCACGGACGAGCAGGGCGCCATGGGAGCAACAGCACGTCCAGGAGTGGTAGCCAGAATGCATCCCTGCCGAGAGCGACGCACGATCAGGGACGGCACAGAGCCAGTGACCTTCCCCTCGGTAGTAGAGCCAGCCTGCTTCCCAGGGCTCGAGGAGCACCCCAGCGCAGGACAGAGCGTTCTAATCGTCATCGGCGGAAGAGACCACACCTCGCAATTTACTCTAGACGCCTGAATCGACGGGCTCGAGGAGCACCCGTCGCCAGGACTTTGCGTTCTGACCTTCCCAGCCTCAACTCCAGGGGACGGCAGCAGCCACTCCTCGCAATTTACTCTAGATGCCTGGACACCTGGGCTCGAGGAGCACCCAGCGCCAGGACTTGGCGTTCTAACGATGTCAGTACCCCATCTGCTCGGCACTGAGGGTTCGGGGCAGTCGATGCCGTCGCTGTGAATCTCTCTGGTAGGCGTCGCAATCAGAGTAGCTGGTGTACCAGGAGCGGAGGGGGAAGAGACTCTGTCATCATCGGTGTGGACCGAGTGAGGCACGGTGATCGGTAATCATTCTCGACCACGTCAGGACCAGAGCTCGGTACTCCATCAGTGTCGACGCAGGGCGGGCTGTCCGAGGTCTTGCCCACAGATGTAAGACCATGACTACCAGCGGCCAGTTCATCACCGTCTTGGGGATCTCCAGGGGGGTCGGGCAGCAGCTCGTCGTCCTCGATATCGCTAGATGATGTCGATGAGGTCGACGTGGGTAGAGGAAGGCGGCGGAGAATCAGTGCCTCTGGGGGCTGCCATTTCTTTTGCCATTGGGAATCGGGCTTGGCCAATCTTAGATTTCTGACCGCCGCTCTCGCACCCGATCGAAGGTCATTGGCGGTGACGTACAAACGAAAGCGCATGTTGTGGTAGATGTTGAAGGCAACTGTCACGGCTTCGACATGCTTGATGTCAGGGAGCCGCAGCCCCAATCGGTCAGGGAGGAGTGGGAGCATCTCATATCCTAGCGCTTGGTACACCGCTGTCCAGAGCGGGCGGCATCGCATGTAATGATACTGTCGGTCATCGTGAGCTCGGCATCCAAAGATACATGAGCGGGAGCCTCCAGCATATTTGATGCGCGATGAGGTAAGCCATCCAGAGCAATAAGTCTTTATAACAGGCATGGCCCAGCTCATGGGGACCAGCGATAGAAGTCCACCAATCTCTGTCCAGGCCACACGATCCAGGAACGGTTCCCATTCATGTACATATTTCAGAAGACGTCTCTGCACCAGCGAGGCAAGTGGGAAGGGTGTCACCAGCAACTCCCGAAGGGCACGGGTGGCAGCACGTTGAGGCTTGGGCTTCCTGTCGGTGGCCAGGAGCTCCTGGGCGATGGCCTGCACGCATGTGTTATTGATCTCGGTGGTGTACGCTGCCTCCCTGCTTGGCTGGAGAATTGATGCGTATCCGAGCAAGAAGGAAGGGGATCGCCAGTGCGTGCCAGTATGGTCGAGTGCATCTCCACGCGTCCGAATCGCCGCCAGAGGCGCATCATCATATCGCCCCGCCATGAGGGAACATCTCCATTCAGATTCCAGCTGTCGGAATCGATCGTTAATGGTAGTGTGATCAGAAAACGTGACTAATGCAGCTCGAGCATAGGCAGCGGCGCACGAGTGTAGCAGCAGAGGGATACGAGGGCCTCCCCATTCTCCAATTTGGGCCCATCCAGCTAAGGTGAGCATTCCAAGAGGGGCTCTGAAGACTTGCGCCAGAATCCCCAGTTCCAGAGCGGCGAGACGTTGAGGAAGAGGAACGAATTGGGCCACATATGAGACCACTGAGAACACCCTGGACGAGTACAAGACGCCGTTGATACTAGCAGGGGCAGCCCCAGACCCCAGTAGACGAGCCCGTAATTTGAGCTTCTGTAGCGGTGCGAGCCACTGCATGTCGACAGTGACGGCGGGGCCCAGCAGGAGGCCCAGGTAGAGAACGTGGGAGGCCACTTCGAAGGCGTGCCAGGCAGGGACCAGGCGCTCGACCAGGGACAAGGTGTGGAAATGGAGGGACTCAGTGAACTCCCCCTTGAGCGGGACAATTTTGCACTTCGTGGGCTTCAGCTTCAGCCCTGTTAGACACTCCGTAACCACCATCACATCATGTAGCACCTGAAGGTGCCTAGCTTCATATACCACTGCTCCTATATCATCAGCACACGCACGAGCAATACCATATCCAGGAGCCTCGAGGGAGTCCTCCAGCGCCTGGAGAAAGGGGGCCGTGCCGAGGGCGTAGAGGCTCCCAGAGAGCCCACATCCTTGGATAATCCCAGACCGCAGCCAGTATATAGGGATAAGTTGGCCAGCATGGGCCACCGCACCTTGAATAGCGAGGTACAGCCACGAGAGAAACCACATGAGGGGCCTAGGGAGCCCGAGCTTCTTCATCAGAATCAGCAGGTACTCTTGGGAAAGGCTAGGGAACGCCTGACCATAATCGAACGAGATCAGGAGGGGGTCGTACATGTCAGAGCGAGGGTGGGCTGCAGCAAGTCTTCCGATGCCGTCGAGTTCGATCACATTGTATCCAAAGTTACGGCCGACCACGAACCCCCTTTGTGAGCAGGGAACCACCTCCTCGACCACTTTACGGAGCGAGCGATTGACAACAGAGGTCATGATTTTGATGTCGGTGTTTCGAAGCCCAAGCACTCGAGTTTTGTCAGCTGTCCGCGTGCAGCCTCCAGAGGCCTCGCCCTCGTCCTCAGAACCCTTGGGCAGGAAGGCCTGCAGCGTGACACTCGCGGCATCGAAGAGGGACCCCCCGCTGAGCACCCAGTCGAGGGTGTTGCACAAGACGTCGACACAGCAGTCAGAGGCATTCCATGCGGCGTAGGGGACGCCGTCCACCCCAGGGGCAGAGTGCCGTGCGCCTCGCACAGCACGACGGATAGCAGCCTTGGTGGGAGGAGGGACTTCGCATTGAACATTAGCTTTCAGGTGATCCTGGAGGTAGGCCTCAATGCGATGGGTTGGAACAGAGCCTCGAGAGAATACAGGGCGCCAATAGTTACTCAAAGCTTGAAACCGATCTTCGGGCGAGTGAGATAGAGTAGGGCCGGATCGAACCTTCTGCAGGATGAGTCGGCGAGAGAAAGGGGCCCAGATGGCGGCTTTCCTCTCCAATAGCTGCTGTCGACGGCGGGTGGAGATGGGACGGCGAGAAGCAGAGAGACCAGTGGCATGATCGACGTTGGCTTGCAATTCTTTTTCCAGAAGCCGCAGGTGGACTCCGTCGGACCACGAGTGAAATGATTCAGCATGCCGAAGGCGAACTTGTGGGCCTTCAATTAGCAGTGCGTCTGATGCCCACTGCGAAGTGGAAATAAGCCGCCGAGCCAGTGGGACGTCCTGCCGCCAGATAGCTCGAGCGCAGCTGCGGGCCACGATGATCGCCGTCTCGTCACTCTCCGCCTTCAGCGTGAAGAGCATGTCTCGGACCTCCCGTGCAGCCTCCTTGAGCATCTCTTTGAAATGCTCCTGATAAATAGAGCCAGCGTGTGCATCAATGGCGTTCTGGCCATCAGCCACCATCCCCTCGATACGTCTCTTGAAGAGCGGGTCATGGAAGAGGTGCCGCGGTATAGCTTGTTCTCCCCGTGGTCGATGGTGGCGCTGGCGCAACGTAGTCACCAGCGCGGCATGATCAGAGATTTGAGCCCGAGACAACGCTTCTGGCTCGCCAACTGTGGTGGATTCAGCATGAACTTGGCATAGCATCCATCCAGGTAAAGAACAAAAGAACCGATCTATGCAGCTGACAGAGTTGGTGTGCTTCGTATAGTGAGTAGCCGCAGACGATGATACTTCAAGAAGCGCCCCCAGAGAGCGAAGCCAACGGGCAGCTTGGGCACGATGATTCCGCGGATCGGATGCATGCGCGGGAAGTGGGCGATGTAGCACCAGAGCTTCGTCAGGGCCAAAATTCAGGTCACCTTGCACAATGACCAGGTGGTGGGTAGGGTCAGACGCCGCCGCGACCCGATACCTGTCGATCTGCTCACAGACCATGTCCACCTGGTGACTGGAGAGGCCGTGGTTGTGTATATTAAAATGTGTCAACTGATATCCACGTCTATGCACATCAACTTGCAGGACCCTTCCTGGAATGAGCGGCGTGGCACAGCTAGACGAGGCTCCGTCAAGAGCGAGTCGAGGAAGAATAGTAGCAACACCTCCAGCACCCGATCCCCCTTGATCGACTGCACAAAATGAGGCGTGGACTACTGCATGGGCATGAGCTTGGAGCACGAACTGTTCCAATTGGACACGGTCAGCGTGAACTTCCTGCATCGCCAGCAACGTGGATTGCAGGTGAATCTGCTGAAGATATCGTAACTTGGTAGTAGCTTTCGCCCCTTGGTACTGCAGGAGCGCCCTCGCATTCCATGTAGCACATCTCAAAGCGGTGCTTCCATCTTTGGCTTGAGGGAGATTGAACATCTGCATCAGCTCGTTAAAGACACCACTGCGGTGGCGGTGGCGGTGCAATGGTGGACTGGACCAGCTCGCGGACCTCGTGCTTGACAATGCCAACCTCACTGAGGCCCTCGTCGTTGTAGAGGATGTCAAATGGCTGGTCGTCAGGTTGGGCGGAGAGCTTGAGTATATGCGTCCACCCACAGCGAAGGACACCGCGTCCTCTGTCCACGGCCCAACGCCCTTCGTATTTGCCAGCGAGGGCAGCACGTAGTTTCCTGAGCGCCATTTCCGTTTTAACTTGCTTTGGGTTTTTGTCTGGTCCAAGATGTAGGCGAGCGGGAGTTGAGCCTGACACATCTGCCTGGAAGATACGCCATTCATCGTTTTGCCTGAGGTTGGACAGGGCGTTGTTGACACATTTGGACGCGAGTCCCACGCTGCCGTTGAAAGAGATGAGGTACCTTCTGCTTGGAGTCGGACCAGCAGACTTGATAGTGTATGATGATGCGTCCAAGCCCAGCTCCCCCAAGAAGGGAGAGAGCGAAGCACGCACAGCATTGATCCCAACCATCTTCGTAGCCATGGCGACGACGACTGAGGGGTCCTCCACGCGATCGAAGGAGGGTGGTGCCGTGGGAGCCTTCTCGGTGCGCTTGGCGACCATGAGCTCGCCGCGGAGCTCCTCCATCTGCTTACGCAGGTCGGCGATGTCTGCAGTGTGCTTCTCGACATCGATCGAGAGCGTGTTGACATGAGAGCCGAGGGAGTCAATCTTGGACTGGAGGCCGCGGTGAATGGCATCGATGTGCGGGCGAACAGTGGCCATGATCTGCTGGTCGATTTCTTTCGGCTGGGCCGAGATCTGTACTCGCAGAGACTCAAGTGTGTCGAGAATAGATTTGTTTGACGATTGCACAGTTGCGCCAACGGTAGATCCAACCAAAGATTCCAGCTCCGATCGTAGTTCTCCGAATTGTTCAGCAACTGCGTTTGCTGCGACATGCCTGATATAGTCATCATCATATTGGGGCTGCTGCACTGGAGGCTGGGCAGGGTCACGATGGGCGCCTGCAGGTGACGAGCCAGGAGTACACTGAGAATCGCAACGACCGCCGAACAGAGCAGAGCCAACAGCGCCCGCTGCGCGGGCAGCCATGCCAGCAACTCCCTTGCCACTGGAGTTGCCGCCTTTGCCGTCCTCTGTGCGCGGGTACTTGTGCTCAGGTGAGCCCCGATCATGGTGGTCATCGTCATGGTCATCCACAGGAAAGGTGGGCATGTCATCGAGCTCCTGGGCAACTTTGGCGAGCGATGCAGCGTCGGGGAGCCCCATGGCGACTGCGGCGCTCGACAGCACAGGAACGGGAAACACCTCCGTTTACCCGTGGAGGCGAGCGACAGGATGAGAGAGAAACTCTGCCAGACCACAATGGGTCTTGCCAGCCGCGGACTAGCGGTATCCACTTGTTCCCCTGTGGAACCTGGCATCTTGAGCCAAAATGGCTACGGAGCAGGAGGAGGAGGAGGAGGAGAAGGAGGAAGAAGAAGAAGAAGAAGAAGAAGAGGAGGGGGGAGGAGGAGGGAGAGGAGGAGGAGGGGTCTTTTCTTCCTCCGAGGCGCCGAGGCCCTGCCCGCCGCGCTGGCACCGACGGCGAGGAGTGGGGCCCCAGGAGGGGAGGGGAGGGGAAGGGGCCATGGGCCCGAGCGACCGAGGGGGGCTGCACGCACGGGGAGGGGGTCCCGAGGGACGCCCGAGAAGGAGCGTCTAGAGCAGGGCCTGGGGTCATGGGCCTGTTTTCCACCACCACCACCACCATAAGTTGGAAGGGGGAAGGAGATGGAGGATGAGGAGGAGGAGGAGGAGGAGGACGACGAGGAGGAGGAGGCGGAGGAGGAGGAGGAGGAGGAGGAGGACCCCCTCCCCCTCCAACTTCTGGTGGTGGTGGTGGAAAACAGGCCCATCATGGGGGCTGCCGAGGGATGCCCGAGAGGAGGGGGGGCTGCGGGAAAGGGCGACGACGAGGGTAGGAAGCCCGCGGGGGGTGGCCCTGGGGGTCGCCCGGACGGAGATCCAGGAGAGCTTCCAGACGGGTCGCCTCAAGGAGCGTCCAGAGGGGGGGAGGGAGCATCAGGCCGAGGAGTGTCGGACTTGTTGCTGGCAGCCGCAAGTAGAGCGCAGCGGCAGGGTCGAAAAACTGTCCCTGCAGCTCGCGAGACCTGAGGAATGGTGGGGCACTCGAGCGGGGGATCTGAAACGAAGGACCGACGCCCCAGTGGTTCGGCGACGCCCCTACCCTCATACCTCCCACACTTCCCCCTCCCCGGCCTGCCCCATTCCCCAGTTCCCCTCATCCCGCACTCCTACTCGCCGCCGCTCTGTGGTCGAACGAGTAGAGTTTGCTTTCTTGAGCGGGCCCTCTTGAAGCCTTTCAGGGAAGCATGGTGGGGAATCTTGGCGGCGCTATAGGTAGGTTTCCTGGGGACATGCTGGAGTCGCTGGTATCCTGGACCCTCGTCAGACCAGTTAGTGCCTCTTGTTCTGGAAATAGCTTGGGGCCTCGACGCACCATACTATACGTTTGCCCATACTTTTTGGGTGAGGGAGGGAGGGGGAAGAAGGGGGAGGGGAGGCGAAGGGGGGGGGCACGAATGTGCAAGAACCCCTGCGCAAAACCGCGAATTGCTGAGATCTCCTGGAGACGGTGTCAAGAGGCGCGATTGGGGGCCCGCTTGCTCGCGAACTGGTGGTCAGGAAAAACACGCGCGCTCGCGAAGCTACTCCCTCGAAGTTCTGTGAAGTGCTCCCCACCGTGCGCACCCAACCAGAGGCACCCCCAATGCACCTAACACGGAAGAGTGTCGGCGTAACAGGCCGCCCAGTTGCGGCGGCGCGTGGGGCAGGCAGCGGCGGCGGCCGAACGGCAGCACGGCGGCAGAGGGAGGGACGGCTCCTGACCCAGCATTATCTCTGGCGCCCGGTAGTTCCTGGGCGTCATCTCCTCCGTGATGAAGCGCTCCGACATGGTGATGGAAGTTCCGAAGTCGCAGAGCTTGACGGAATCGTTGTCCTGGAGCACCGTTGCGCGGCTTCTATTGTCGCGGCTGCTCCCAATTTCGATACCGTCGACGAGGGAAAACGAGCCACGAGTCGTCGAACCTGATTGTGGCTATCGATACTCGAGCGAGGGACTCCCCTCGAGCCCCCTGGCCCCCAAAAGACACCCCTTCCCATGGAAGGGTCGCCCCCCCGTCGTCGCCGCCATGGTCGACGGCGTTGGCGGCGGCGGCGGCATCGGCGTCATCCTCGCCCTCGTGCTCCTGGCCCATGGAGGATGGGGTCGAGCGGAAGGCGCTGCGCCCCCCTGCCCACTGGCGAACGCCTCGGTGGAGCCTGGCTTGGCGCCGCACCGAGGGAACGGAGAGCAAGGGAAAGAAGGCCAGTCCTCCTCCTGAGATCTCCCGACGCCGCGACACCCAAAACCATCCAGAAAAATCGATGATCGATTCTCCAATCACTCCCCCCATCCCTCCTCCTCCTGATCCTCCTCCTACTCCCCCTCCTCC
>CAUYUJ010019803.1:2500-23336 GCA_963575745.1 Prorocentrum cordatum
CTCAGAAGGTTCGGAAGTGAAGTCCCCCGGCCTTCTGAAAGGTTTTCCAAGTCTTCCCCGACGACAGGTAAAGATTCTCAGAAGGCGCGAGTGCTTCTGAGAAGTCCCGCCTCCTTCTGAGAAGGCCTTCTCCTTATCATTTCCCCACACACACGCCTTCTGAGAAAGCCTTCTCATTATCATTTCCCCCCTCGCTCGCCTTGTAATCTAGGAGGGCAAATCGGCCATTGGGGCCCAGGCCACGCCCATGGGGATAAGGGCCGGTGGAAAGGTGCTCGTGATCGGGCCGCGTCGGCACGAAGTCGGCATCGAGCCTCGGATCGGTCGCGCCAGGATGCACGGCAGCACAACGCAAGCGTGTGGCCGCACGGCTCCGCCGCGGGGCCCGAGCCCCCCCCCCCCGCGCGGAGCGGCGCCGCTCTTTCCGGGCCCCGGGGCCGTGCCTCCGTGCTTTTTTCGGGCCCCGGGGGTGACCGAAACCGATTTAAACCAGAACGGGCCAAACAAAAAATTGCTTTAGTGGCCCCTTACCCACAAACACGCAGGGCGTTTTTTGTGGGCGGCCGACGATGGGTCACCACCGCCAGCCTGGACGCAAGGGTTTCCCCCTGCGCCTGATTCGGCTGACGATGGGTTACCACCGCCAGCCCGGACACAAGGGGTTACCCCTGCCCCCGATTCGGCCGAAGATGGGTTACCACCCCCGGCCCGGACGCAACGGTTCCCCCCTGCGCCCGATTCGGCTGACGATGGGTTACCACCGCCAGCCCAGAGACAAGGGGTTACCCCTGCCCCCGATTCGGCCGAGGATGGGTTACCACCCCCGGCCCGGACGCAAGGGTTCCCCCCTGCGCCCGATTCAGCTGACGATGGGTTACCACCGCCAGCCCGGAGACAAGGGGTTACCCCTGCCCCCGATTCGGCCGAGGATGGGTTACCACCCCCGGCCCGGACGCAAAGGTTCCCCCCTATTGCTGTTTGTTGGGTGTATGTTGTGTTCTGTTGTGTTTTGGTTATTGGTTTGTGGTATTAGTTTGCTTTTGTTTGTAGGGTTGGTTTTTGGATCTTCCTTGTATGCGCCCGATTCAGCTGACGATGGGTCACCACCGCCAGCCCGGAGACAAGGGGTTACCCCTGCCCCCGATTCGGCCGAGGAGGATGGGTTACCACCCCCGGCCGGACGCAAGGGGCTACCCCTCGCCCGATTCGGCCGCCGATGGGTTTTCACCGCCGGCCCGGAGAAAGGGGTTACCCCTGCCCCGATTCGGCCGAGGATGAGTTACCACCCCCGGCCCGGGACGCAAAGGGCTACCTCTGCGCCCGGCCGCCGCTCCGGCCGAGGATGGTGTTACACCCCTGGCCCGGACGCAAGGGTTTCCCCCTGCGCCCGGCCGCCGTCGTCCTCCTCAATTCCTGTTCCTTTCCTCGTCCTCCTCCTCTTCCTCCTCCTCCTCCTCCTCCTCCTCCTCCTCCTCCTTCTCCTCCGCCTCCTCCTCCTCCTCCTCCTCCTCCTCCTCCTCCTCCTCCTCAGAGCACAACAGTGACGACAAGTACGAAAACCCGAAGACTCGTGTAGCTGCGGGACCCACCATCATGACTGGCTTGATTTAAGGCGAAGTTTTCGGGCTCAACCGACTCAACCTGTTTTTGCATCATTGTCATCATCATCGTCATCATCGTCGTCATGATATTCATCATCGTCCGCGTCATCGCCATCATCATCACCATCTCCTCATCATCGCCATCATCATGATATCCATCATCCTCTCCTCGTCATCGTCATCATCATATAGTGATGATGATGATTAAATCAAGACCCGCATGACGATGATGGCGGCGTGAACATGTTGATGCTGATGATGACGATGATGACGACGATGATGAAGTCGATGATGATTGCGATGATGATGGCGATGAAGATGATGATTTCGGACTGCGCGGGCCGTGCTGCCTGTCAATCCGAAAGCACCTCCGTGAGGTCGGGCCACCGCATTTCGTCAAGCACCTCCGTGAGGTCGGGCAGCGCCACGGGGACCCGCGCCAGGTGATCGGCCACGACGTGGTTCACGACGTTGAAGAACTCCTTCGGGCCAGGCGTGGCGTCGATCCTGCGCGCCCTGAACTCCCGAAAGACGTCGGAGCGGATCATGACGGCGATCTGCAGCCTGCTGTCGTCTACGCGTTGTTGCAGCTCGTGGTGGGCCGCGAAACAGTCCTGGCAGTCCGCGGAGGCGTGGCGATGCACGTTGTGCTCGAGGGAGGACAGGGTGCCCATGTAGAAGGACCCAGGCTTTTGCTCGAGGGTGACGACCCTTCCGCAGGAGGCTGTGCTCGAGGGTGACGGCCCATCATGTGCTCCCAGGACCCCTGGGGTCCTCACTTGCACGGAGCGCGTCCCGAAAATCGTCACGGCCGCGTGCAACAGGGAGCATCCGCCATCTGTGTGCCAACCATCGTCCCGTGCGCCTGGTTGCATGAGCTGGATCGATGCGTACGCGAACGCGTTGTCGGCGAAGTGCTCTGCCATGATGGGCTTTCCGTTCTGCTCGACGATGGCAGATGGCATGCCGTCGGCTTTGACAGCCTCGCGCATTTTGTCTCCCAGCTGTTGCAGCCAGGGGCGCATCTTCTTCCGCAGCGCTCGCACGAAGGCGGCCATGTGGGGCGAGGGGGTGATCTGCAAATTCCCATCCTTGTTGAGGCTGCGGCACTTCGGGTGGCTTTCGTCGTCCACGATGCCTGCGACCTCTGTTTTCAAGCCCTTTGCCGCCTCGTCGCCTCGGACGCATTTGGAGACGGTTGCTCCCGTGTCCAGGCGCTCCTCGGCCAAGTTCTGCCAGCACGGGTCTCTCTGCAAGAAGCGGAGCAAGTCTGGGTCCAGCTCCGCCTCCGCTATCGTGCCCGCGCCGGTTTTTCCCTGCGCCATGGAGATGCGCACGACGAGCTGGGCGCCAGCCGGCTGCAGGAAGCGACGAGCCCTTAGACTACTGAGTGTCGCTCTGGCGCCAGGGTGCCAAAACAGGGAGCTCTCGGCGGCCTTCAACAAGTCTGGGGGGCAGTCTGCAAGTTCGTCAACGGGCCAGCGCCCTCGGCCGTCGAGTGCCTTCGCTGTTTCAGCCTTTAGCCAATCCTCGCCCGACCGCTTGAACCACTTCTCAAAGAAAGGCAGGTTGTCCAGCCACGGGGCGGGTTCCTGGTCCTCGTAATTGTAGAAGTCCCCCGACCCTGGCTCCTTGCCTGGGATCCCCAAGACCTCCCTGCAGAAAACCACGAAGTCTTTCGGGTGCCCCCCTGGAGGATGCCCGAGCGCGCCGCAAGGCTCTGGTTGGAACAACACCTTGCGCGTGTACAACTCCGCCATCAGGCACCCGATGGACCACATGTCCAGGTCCTCTGAGTAGCGCTGGTTCCCCAAGAAAACGTCTACCGCTCTGTAAGCGGGCGTGCATACTCCGAGGTCATCGCAGGTCGGGCTGTAGCGCAGTTTCCTTTCAACCTGCCGTGGGGATCCGCCATCTCCACACAGCCGAGGTCGGCGAGCACCACCTGCGGAGAGGGGCGGATGGAGGAGAGGGGAGCTCTAACATGCCATGTTAGAGCTCCCTGGGAGCTCTAACATGGCACGTGATACCATGTTAGAGCTCCCAGGGAGCTCCTTGGAGCTCTAACATGGCATGTTAGAGCTCCATGGGAGCTCTAACATGGTATCACGTGCCATGTTAGAGCTCCCAGGGAGCTCTAACATGTGTCATGTTAGAGCTCCCACTCCATGCTATGTTAGAGCTCCATCTAGAGAGCGTGAGCCCTGACCACTCGGGATCTTAGTCGAAGGAACGACGATGATGACGAGGATGACGACGACGACGAGGATGACGAGGATGACGATGATGACGAGGACGACGAGGACGACGACGACGACGACGAGGAGGACGACGACGAGGACGACGAGGATGACGAGGATGACGAGGACGACGAGGACGACGACGACGAGGACGAGGAGGACGACGACGAGGACGACGAGGACGACGAGGACGAGGAGGACGAGGAGGAGGAGGACGACGACGACGACGGCGACGACGACGGCGACGACGACGTCGACGACGAGCGCCTCGAAGGAACTCGGGATCTGCCAGTCGAACTGCAGCTTGCTCTTTGGGCACGGCGCGACGGGATCCCATTCGCCAAGCTCACGTGGTACAAGTGCCTGCTTCTCGAAGCAGCCGCGCGTCTGCGGCGATCCTCGCATCGGGATGTTCGCGGGCTTGATGTCGCAGTGAACGAGGCCCCTGTCGTGCATGTACTGGAGCCCTTCGAGAACGCTGTTCAGGACGTGGCGCATCCCTGTCTGCGTGAAGGCGGACTTCTCGAGGAATTGGCGGACATCGATCTCGAACAACTCGTACACGAGGCCGATGTGCTCCGTCCAGTTCCTATCTATCCTTGGTGCTGACTGTTGCAGTTCTCGGTGTGCTTTCTTCGGGACTGTTGCAGTTCCTGGGCGCAACCTCCTTAGAAGGCCCACGTCGAGTAAGCGACCGAGACGCGGGCGCGTGCCCACAGCACCGTGGCGCATGACCTCATCCAGAGCCCCTTCCGGCGGCATCCGTATTGCACCCCGTCTGCGCATCGCTGGGGTCGTCCCGCAGCATCTTGATCGCAAGGCCAGTCTTGTCGCCCTGTCGCGTGCCCAAGTAGACCTTGCCGAAAGAGCCCTGACCGAGCTCCCCTCCTTCCCGCTGCACGTCGTACTCGAGCGGCAGGTCCTCGCACTTGCCCTTCTGTTTGTTTTCGCACGCGTGCACGACCGCGTGTAGCTTCAGCGCAAGTAGATTCACACGACCCTCGTCGTGGGACACCGCCCTCGGACCAGCAGGCCCGCGACGAGCAGCTGTCGGTGGCGTGGGCTCCGATACCCCGTCCGCGGCGGGAACGAGAACCTTCCCCAGCGCGTTCTTTAAGGTTTTTTCTCCTGCGACACCGTGGCCCTCGGCGACAGCTGGTTCATCTTCTGCAGCGTTAGCTGTTCCAGCCCATTTCGCGCACCCTGGCACCCCCGCAGGCTTGCTCACATAATCTTTCCAGTTGGCGCCCAGCGCAATCTTGAGGTGCCGCGAGCAGGTGTCATGCGAAACTGGCTTTGGCCACGTCAACACACCTTTGTTCTTCGTTACCTTGTCCAGCGTCACTTTTGCGGTCGGAACCCCTTTTGCCACCCTGGCCATGCTGTTGCTGCAAGTATCCCTCAACTTCTTGTTGATCTTGTCGTTGTTCGACCCGTCACCCTGCAGGTAACAGCCCCACTTATAGAAGAAAACCTTGTTCCTGTCGCGACCGCTGCCGCCCGAGGCAGCCATCGCCGCGGAGGCCCGCTGACGGCAGTGTCGTCCCTGCGGGCCCGTTAAGTTTCAGTGAGCCGAGACGCCTGCGGGCCCCTCCTCCGTCCTCCTCCCCCCCTGCGGCCGCTCCTCGGAGCGTTGCTTCCCGTGTCTTCCCTACCCTGCTGCATCCCCATCCTGGCCCGCCCCTACAGAGCGCCGTAAGGATGCAAGGGCCTTGGCGGCATGGTATCTGTTGTTTATCCAGCTCCCCAGCTTCGGAACGGAAGGCGTAGTATGCAACAAGGGTACCCTTTGGAAAGGTAAGCATCCGGACTCTGCGCCTTGCCTGCGCCGTGGGCCAAGTGCGACGGATGGCGACGAAGGGATGACGGAGGACTATGTTCCTATATGTACGCAAGGTGCCGTGTACTGCACAGGGCAGAATTTGGCGCGCGTCCCATTACGAGAACGGAGGCGACGCCGCCAGCGCGCGACTGTTGCAATCCAAAATCAAACAAGTGACAGCTCCACGCGCGGGAACAGGAGCGCGCGGGCTGGCTCCTGCGTCGGAGCTGTCGAATTCTGTTACAGCCTGTGCTCAAAACTGCGCTCTGTTTCACAAAGTCTTCGACTTCTTCTTCTTCGAGGCCGAGGAGTCGTCTGAGGACCAGGAGTCTGAGGTCGAGGACGCGTCGGCGTCGCGCTTCTTACCCTTCTTACCCTTCTTCTTCTTGCCATCCTTCTTGTCCTTCTTCTTATTATCCTTCTTGTCCTTATTATTGTCCTCCTTCTTGCCCTCCTCCTTGCTGTCGCCCTCCTTCTTCCCATCCTTCGGGCCCTCCTTTGTCAGGCGCAACTGCACAGAGCGCGCACGCAAGTCCTCGTTCACGAACACCATGGTGCTGCTCCCGAGCATGGCCTCGACGGCACGCTCCACGAGAAACGGCTCGAGCACCTTCGCGTGGTGGCCGTCGAAAGTCAAGGCCAACACACTGCGCCCGCTCTCGATGCAGCCGTGCATGCCTGCGCCGCCCGCAGGCGTGCCGAAGTACACCCACCTGGGCTTCCCCGCCTCGTGGCAGAGCTCCTTGAGGAGCTCGATGTCGCTGTCGTGCGGGAACCGCGGCACCTCCGTTCCCGTGTGCTGGCGGTAGAGTTTCCGCTTCTTCACGGCCGCAGTCACGAGGGCCTTATCGGGGCGGACGGCTGTTGCAGCTTCGTCGAGCGCCTCGGCGCACAATCAGCGCCCTTGTCGTCCTCCTGGAGAGGGTGGCAGTACCCCAGCTTCTCTCGCTCCTCGGCCTCCACCTCTGCGACGCACTGGCCGACCATGCTGGCCAAGCTGGTCTCCCGAACCTGCTTGGGCACGAGGGCGTGGCTCTTCTGCGGCAGGACAGGCACGTTCCTCATCACTTCGTTGAAGAGGGGGCTGCCCGCGTCCACGAACTGCCTGAACTTGGCCATTTGCTTCGGCTTCCTCCCCTTGTAGCAGAGCAACATGACCTCGTGCGAGCGCGAGTTCGCCAGGCCTCGCTGCCTCTGGAAGTGGCCGTTCTGCTGCATATGCTTCGTGTTGTAGGCGAGGTGGCATGTGACCGTGCGGAACTTGCTTGCGACGAGGATCGTCTGGATCTTCGGGAGGTTCGACTGCGCGCGGCCCGTCAGCACCCACAGCACGTCCCGTCCACCGACCATCAGCGGTTCCAGGGACTTCAGGTCGCGTGTGAAATCCTGAAATCCTGCTCGTCCAGCGCAGGCTCACGGCGCGCGAGGCCTTGCCCCTCGAAGACGCAGCACAACTTCGCATTCTTGACATCGTAGAAGCCCATCGCTGATGCATTCTCATTGAGGTTCTGGTATAGGCGTGTCTTAGTAACCGAAGCGTTGATATCCATGGCGCTGCCCTCCGCCGCGATCATGACGACCCGCGTATCCAGCACGGTAGAGCACTGCTGCTCGCACAGCGCCTTGAAGTTATCCACGTCGCTCGGGGAGACGTCGATCTTCTTCTTGTCCTCGGAGGCCGCCTCCGCTGTTCCAGCACCGCCCGCTGTTGCAGCACCGACCGTGCCGCTGTCTGCAGGCTTTTCCTCTGACGGTTCCTGGGGGTTTCCCACGAGGGAGTCGTACGCGATCTGGAACCTCTCGAAGAACCTCTTGTTCACTCGCACGCTCCTGTGGAACTTGTCCATGTTGTAGCGCTCGGCGTACGACTGGGCGAGGGCGCCAGAGATCTCCTGCTTGTAAAATTCATGGCCTATTTCGAGGCAGTGTGTCATCGCCAGGCGCAGCGCGTCGGTCGGCAGTGACTGCACCCAGGCCGGGTCCTTGTCAGGCCCCTCAGTCTTCTCGAAAAACTTGAGCGGCGAGCCGAGGTATTGCCTCGCCATGACCATGACTTTTCTCTCGGCGGCGTTCTCCTGTGTGTCTGGTGTTTCAGTGCTGTTGCAGCCAGTGCTGCCTTTGAACAAGTCTGGGTACTGTTTCAGAAAGTTCGCCACGTACTTCTTCGCCCACAAGATCTCGGCCACTACCTGGCCGATGGTGGAGGCGCTGTACGGGTCCTTCACGCTCTTCCGCCACATCCGCGTGTGCAGGCTTTCCAATACGTACCCCAGCGAGGTAGCGTCCGTCTTCGTGATGATCAACCCAAGCTGCGTGGGCTTGTCCAGCAGATTGTCTCGCCCCCAACGGTTCACGGCGGCATCCAAAAGCAGCAATGCCCCTGGGCACTTTTCGAGAGCGAGCCGGTTGACCATGTGCGTCCTGACGGTCCTCAGGCTGGGGCAGGTCATAAGTCCCCACTGTATGTTTTTCTCCAACCACGCCTGCACCTTCTCTACCGAGGGGTTTCCGCCACCTGGCCCGCCGCTCTTCAAGATTTCCGCCGCACGTGCCACGATGCGCATGAGGTTCTGGTTCTCGACACCGAGCCAGGCGCGCAGGCGCTCGTGGCGGGCTCTCTGGTTGACAGACCACTTGAACTTGTTCTCCTCGATCTCCTCAGCCGCGCGCCCGTGGATCAGCACGAAATCGAAGGGCCAATCCAGAATCAAGTCCTCCCCCGCTTGTGCGGCCTGCCTGTTGCCTTCCTCTTTCGCCCAGTAGTAGGCCAGCCAGACAGCGTTGACCACGACGTCACTGCCCAAACGCTTGAACTTGCCGATCTCGGGCACAGCGGTCTGGTTCACGTTGGTGATCATGATAGGGATCTCGAACCCTTTCTCAACCTGCTTCGGGATCTTCCAAGGCCTGCCACCCTTGACCTGGTTTAGCGTCTCCACGATGCGCCGCTGTGGGTTACCCTGGGCTGTGCACTCGACGTCGCCAGCGCCCTCAAGAGAGTCGCTCGCTGTTTCAGCCGCGTCGTCCGTCGGCACGTTCGCCATGAACGTGTCCGCAGCCACGTTCTCCACCTTGCCCACCGTGATATTCTCCTCCAGGAAACTGTTGTCGATGGGCGCCGTATACGCCAGGTTCAGATAGGCATTGCTGCGCTCGCCCTTCTCGTTACACTCTTCGATGATCCTGGCGAGCTTCTCCTGCAATGGAGTTCTCTCCTTGCTGTCCTTCTTCGAGATCTTATTCGACTGGTCCTCCTGCGACTTGTCTGGCTTCTCCCTCTTCGGCTTCTCGGCCCTCTCGGCGACGCGCTTCGGAATGGTCTTGAGAAGCCGCTTGAAGTCAGTCTCGATGAGGGGGGAAACCTTGTCGGCCCAGAAGTCCTTGAACGGCTGCGCCGCGAAGCCGCTCATCGCACTCAGGCGGGCTGGTTCAGCTGCGGGCTGGCCGTTCCACCTCGCGCGCCTGTTGCAGGTCGGGCTGGAGCCGTGGTGGGAATGGAATTGGGCAATGCTGGAAGAACAGGGGCCGTTGTAGCCGATGGAACGTCCAGAGGGCGGATAGGAGGAAGCAGAGCGAAAATAGCCGCAACCAATTCTAGACGAACTCACGGATGTCGGAAGTCGCCCATTCCCTCGAAGAAATGCGAAGATTAATGGATTTTCAGCGAGCGAGGGCGCCAAGTGGTTGTCGAGTTCTCCCCAGATGGCCTACCAGCTCTTGATGGGTGGGCCCAGAGATTTTGCAAGACCCCAACGGCACCAAGAAATTCTAACTACCCTAAGGGCCTCAAGAGGAGATCCCTGAAATTCTATCTCCCCACAGGGCCTCAAGAGAGATTGCCGGAAACTCCTCGCCCCTCAGGGCGTCAAGAGGAGATCCCAATCTTCAACGCACTCATTTTTTGAGTCCTAATAGATCCAGAACCCCATAAATCTGTTATGCTTTCGAGATTCGTTGCCAGGCCGAAGGTTTCGACTGACTGCGCTAGCCGATAGAACAGAGAACAGCTACAGCGCGCCCCCCCTCCCCCCCCGCCCTCGCGGCGGACAGCGTCGGATAATTCATGTAGTCGGGGGGGGGGAGCCCTGGGGGGGCCTGGAGCCATGGGGCGTTGATCCGATCGGCATAAGCCCGACACTTGCGCAAACGTCCAGTGGTGCCAGTGGGGGGGGGGGGGCGCGCGCTGCGGGGCGGGGGATGAGACGGCGCGCATGCTGCAGCCCACGCGGCCTCGCATCGAGCGCGCGCGTGGCATCGGGCCGACGGACCGTGGGAAGCAGCCGCGGGGGCGGCGTCCTGCAGGGCACAGAATGCAGATGAGGCCTAAGGATTAAGGGCGAGTCGGGTCGGGTCGTCGTCGCGTCGTCGTCGTCGTCACGGTCGTCTTCGCGGTCGCAAAATCTCGGATCATATCGCCTCGCCGCCATCTCCCCCCACACCTCCTCCCTCCATTTACTCCAACGCGCGGCGCGTGGCGGGCCCTCATCACCACGCTAGTCGCAGCCCGCAAAATCGCGGTTAGTTTTGGGGTGGTGGCCGACGCGCATGTGAAGAAGGTTGCGCCTGCCATAGTGATCACTGCGGATCCCTGAACAGGGCGCGCAGAGCTTCCTGGAACATACACGCTCAGAGAAGCCGCCACATACGGTGCAGATGTCAACGCTGCGATAGCGGGCCATCACGTGGCTGCTGTGGTACCCGAGCGCGCCAGCCGCGAGGGGCAAGATCCGGCGGAAGTGCGGTGCGATCCACGCGACTCGCAAGGAAAAGCACCACGTATTGAGCAAGCTCGAACGATATCTCGACGAGCGATGGAAACAGCGCTGACGGCCGCGATAACGTGTTGCGGCGTTGCCGACCCCGATCAGCATGCCCAAATGTGATCTCGCGTCGGGCGCTCCCGGCACGCTCCCAATCGCTCGCAGGCGCTCCCAGGCGCTCCCAAGCGCCCCCAGGCGCTCCCAGGCGCTTCCAGGCGCGCCAGAATGCGCCGCGTGCGAGCGGGCACGCGCGGAAGCGCTGTCGAGGCGCGCCAGAGTGCACTGCGTTCGAGCGGGCACGCTCGGAAGCGCTTTCGAGGCGCGCCAGAGTGCACCGAGTGCGAGCGGGCACGCACGAAAGCAAGCTCGGCGCGCGCCAGAATGCGCCGAGTGCGAGCGGGCACGCACGAAAGCAAGTTCGGCGCGCGCCAGAATGCGCCGCGTGCGAGCGGGCACGCACGGAAGCGTTTTCTGGGTGCGCCAGGGTGCGCCGCGTGCGAGCGGGCACGCACGAAAGCAAGCTCGGCGCGCGCCAGAATGCGCCGAGTGCGAGCGGGCACGCGCGGAAGCGCTTTCTGGGCGCGCCAGAGTGCGCCGCGTGCGAGCGGGCACGCACGGGGGCGCTTTCGAGGTGCGCCAGAGTGCACACAGTGCGAGCGGGCACGCGCGAAAGCAAGTTCGGCGCGCGCCAGAATGCGCCGCGTGCGAGCGGGCACGCACGGAAGCGCTTTCTGGGCGCGCCAGAGTGCACTACGTGCGAGCGGGCACGCACGGGGGCGCTTTCGAGGCGCGCCAGTGTGCACCGAGTGCGAGCGGGCACGCGCGAAAGCAAGTTCGGCGCGCGCCAGAATGCGCCGCGTGCGAGCGGGCACGCACGGAAGCGCTGTCGAGGCGCGCCAGGGTGCGCCGCGTGCGAGCGGGCACGCACGGGGACGCTTTCGAGGCGCGCCAGAGTGCACCGAGTGCGAGCGGGCACGCACGAAACGCTATTTTGTTTATTTCGAATGCGCCGGTACCTCGTGTTTCTACGATGAAACCCTATTTCCCAGACCGAGCATCCCGCAGCACACCCCGCAGACCCTAATACGTGCAATACCGCCTCCCTCGCGACTCCGATGGGGCGAAGACGAATAGGAGGTGGAGAAGGAAAAGGAGGAGAGGAAGGACGACGACGAGGAGGGGGAGTGGGAGCAGGACAAGGAGGAGGACGAGGGGGAGGGAGAAAGGGCGAAGGGGAAGGAAGGGGACGGGGGCGAGAAAGAGGCGAAGGGGAAGAAGGACAGGGAGGAGGACGAGGGGGAGGGAGAAAAGGCGAACGGGAAGGAGGGGGACCAGAGGCGCAGGGGAAGGACCAGGAGGAAGGGGAGGGGGAGCAGGAGGCAGAGGAGGACCAGGACATGTTGCTGGGACCACTCGCGGATGTCCACGTCCAAGGGCTGCTGCTCTCTGTCCCTCCCTCCCTCCCTCCCTCCCTCCCTCCCTCCCTCCCTCCCTCTCCTCCGCCTCCTCCTCCTCCTCCTCCTCCTCCTTCCTCCTCCTCCTCCTCCTCCTCCTCCTCCTCCTCCTCCTGCCCCACAGGAGGGCGCCACCCCCCAGGGAGGGCCACAAGGCGCCCTTATGCAGGGCCTCCAAAAAACACCCCCCCAAGGAGGGCTCTCCCTCTTCGCGCGTGCTCTCCGCCGTTCGCTCCCCCCCCCTGTCCCTCTACAGGAGGAATGTTCAAAAGTAGTCAAAAACTAATATGGAGACGATTTGTCCTGTATTCGTTTGCCCCTTATCGACTCTTGTTTGACTATAACTGTTCATTTTTCGTCTAGATTCGCCGACTCCTAGGGGCCCCGCGGGACATGCGATAGCGGCGGGACATGAGATCCCCATCGGTCGTCGGAAGTAGGTAGTTTTGGATGCCCAACTTCCAGATCTACTTGAAGCGCCTTCCTGCTGCAATGATCGATCGGCTTCGCCTTTGCCGTCCTCCTTAGGGGGCGGACGGGACCCAATCTACTTTCAACGCCTTCCTAGTTCGTGTTTCTACCTACTTTTTCCGATCGATGGGTAGTTGCCCCTCCTCCAGAAACTTTCCCCTGAAAGCCCTGTCGGGCAGGGTTGGAGAAGGGGAGCTCTACCAGAGGGTGCCCGAGTCGGCATCCGCCTAGGGACGCGTAAACAATCCACCAGAAGATTCCAATACGGCCCAAGAGGATGACCCCAGGATGGCCTCAAGCCCGCCCGAGAGGCCCCAAACACGCCCCACGACGCTCCCAAGGCGCCCCAAGACGGCTCCCAACAGGCAACAATCGCTGGTTCTCCTCGGGTTGCTCGCCATGTTTGGCATACCTGCTAAGACAGACCAAGAGGCCCGTCATATCGCACGAGGACAACCCGAGGGGCCCCCAAGAGGGCCCCGAAGGACCCACGAGGCTCCCAAGATGGCCCAGGAGGCCCCCAAGACTGCCCCCTAAAAAGCCACGAGGGCTCCGGGGGGGGGGGCCCGGGAGGGGGGGACCCAGGAGCCCTCCCCGACAAGTGGCCTCCAAGATCCCAAGCATGCCCCAAGCAGAGCCCCAAGAGGCCCCTGGGAGGCCACGAGAGGCCTCCGAGAAGCTCCCAGAGGCACCCCAAGAGGCCCACAAGGCCCCCAAACGACCCAACAGAGCTCCTGTTGAGCAATCTAGGTTTCCCAATGTGCGCGCCACGCCAAAACGTTTCTACGACAATGCCCCCCTGAAGAAAGCCATCCGGGGCTCTCAAGGGCCACAGGCTGTGCGGCATAAACAAATGAATCACCCGGCCAGGGCGACGCCGTGCGAAATCACCCTCTGGGACCATGTGTGTGTAGAACCCTACAGGGCACGATCCGTGTGAGTGTGCCGAACTTGGCGTGGCGACGCCACGCAAGTTCCCCCGCTGGGGTCATAGGTTGAGCTTTTGAGCGCCAGCCATCCTGGAGAACGGACTCAGAAGGAGAGGACAACTGAACACCAGCAGGTGCGAAAAAGGAAGGCGACGGGGATGCGGGAAGAAGGGAGACGCGCGGCGCAGCGGCGAGAAACCGACGACCCAGCAACACACACAATGCCTTGTGGAAATCTGTGCGTTTCGCTTCTGAGTCGTCTTGGCTCGGCAAAGCTTCAGAGAGCCTCACGAAGACCCACAAGTGGCCCAAGACGCTCTAAAGAGGGCCCGCCACAAGGTCCCAAGACTGTTGGGAAAATCCCACAAGGTGGCCCAGGAGAGCTGATGGCTCAACCGAGCCTCTTCGGGTCAGCTCGGTAAATGCTTCGTGCCCCAAACAGCCCCGACACCCCCGCGAAGCTCCAAACAGAAACCAACAGGCCCCCCAGATGCCCCACAGAGGATCCCAACAGTCCCACAAGAAGCCCCGAGCAAGCCCCGCACATACTCTCAAGAGAAAACAGGGAGGAGGGGAGATGCGGAGGCGAAGGAGGAGGAAGAAAGGAAGAGGAAGAGAAATAGGCCGCGGAAAGACAGACGTGCTCGAGACCTGCGCCAGTGCAGACGGGGGCCCCGAAGCGGAGCAGGTCTTGAGCCAAGCCTCTCTTTCACAGCGCAGCTGTGCGGGTATGGCGGCGAGGCCTGCCGCAAGCAGCTGGACAGAACGGCCTCCAGGGACAACTTCAGGAGCGCTGGACACGGAGCAGGCAGAAGCGGCGACGAGAACGGTGGCCGGGTCTATGCCAGGCGCGGGAACACCAGGGGGGACCCGGGGGGCGCCTTCGGGGGTCTTCTGACCAAGGTCAATTCAGACCCGGGTCAGTCAGGCCTTGCAAGATCCTGCAGGATCCTGCAGAATCCTGCGCCCAATAATGCGAAGGATCCTGTAAGATTCTGCAGGATCCTGCACCCAGGCCTGGGTCAATGCGACTCTGGCCCTGCAGGATCCTTCAAGATCCGGCGCTTTGTTTGACCCTTGTTTGCACTGACCCCCGTCTTTTGAGCCCCGACGACTCTGCATCCAGGATCCGGAGGATACTCAAAATACGGTTCGAAAGCGGTTCGGAGCTGGACAGGAATTGTGCACCAGACCACGCGGCCCCTCAAAGACCCGACATCGGCAAAGGACGACCGCCAAAAACACGAGCATGAACTACGCTAACTAAACAGAAACGGTGACAACCGCACCCAACTCAAAATGGAAATTTTCAACTGCAGCGGGGATGACAACGAAAGATCGGAATCGCCAGCTCACCCAAACGCTAGAAATGGTAGACTGCCCCGTCGCTTCCGAGGCCCAGGAATGCCAGCAAAGGGCTGCACACCGATCCTTCGCCTGAGATGCGCGCTGCCAGCCCTCGTGTTGCTGCTGAGTTGACGCCCCACAATCACACGCAATTTAGACGCGCAGGCAGGCAAAGTTCGCAATCCGATGATAGACATTACACCTGAGAAAACCCCCATCAGTGGATGATTTTAAAATTAATTCTATGGATCTTGAGATCGATTGTGAGATCGATAATGAGATCGATAGTGTAATCGATAGTGAGGACGATTATAAGGTCGCTCGTGAGACCGAGAGTGAAATCGATTCAATGAGATCGATAGTGAGATCGATCACGAGATCGCTCATGCGATCTCTAGTGAGATCGCTTGTGAGATCGATAGAGAGATCGATTGTGAGATCGATGGTGAGATCGATAGAGACATGGGTAATGAGATCGATGGTGGGACCGATCGATAAGAAGATCGACCAAGAACCCGGGGGAACCTCGCCACCCTCCGAAATCGGCCCGGAACCCGGAACCAGGAACCCGGGAACCCGGAACCGGGAACCCGGGAACCCAGCGTGCGACCAAAATCGGCGGAAACTTTCGCCAACTCCTTCAACTTCCGCGAGAACCCCTTCAGTGCAAGCACTGATTGGGGAATAATCCGTTTGCCAGCATTTGCCCGACGGGAATTCTTGGTCCCTCGATGACCCCACGGAGCCATAAAATTTGTGGGACACCTGGTGCACTGAAAGGCTCGACGCACAATGCGCCTTTAACTACTCTATGCACTTAAAGACTCTACACGGAGGCTGCCCAGATGCGCGGGCGCGACCGCCGCGGCGTGCGGCGTGCGGGGGGGGGGAAAGACTGCGGAGCGCGTGCCATCGGTACAGGGACCGAGAGTCGCCCGACAATTACAAGGACCCCGCGGCCGCCGCCCTCTCTGCCCCGTCCCTCTTCTTTTGTTCCCCATCGCATGTGCCAGCTGTAGTTGTTCAGCCTGCTCTTGGCCCGATTTGCCCGCGTGAACACCCCGCTGACATGTTAGGCATCAGCGCGACAAGCGCGGCAGCAGGGTGCTCACAGGCTCTCAGGCCCGGACCCCCGGAGGTCTCGACCCATTCCCCGGGACCGGCTTTCCATCCCGAATCGTTTTTTGACGGGCCCGGGGCCTGCGACAAACAAACCGTCGTGATGCTTTCATGGCCCGAGGGTGTCTGGGAACCGGCGCACTGGAGCTCCATCGAGCTGGCACGCTACTCAGATCGGCAGCGCGGACACACCCTGCAGTGCAGCGGGCAGCGCGGCCGCTGCGGGCAGCCTGTGCGGGGACTGCCAGCAGAGCGCGGCAACTGTGGTCGGCATTGCTACTCCCATGTGCCTCGGCGTTTCGGATGCAATGGGGGCCAGGGAAGACATGGGAGGGATGGGGATGTCCACGTCTAACTGCGTGTATCTTTATATGTAGACGTTTAAATACACACACGCACACACATCTATGTGTATGTACATATGGCCGTCCCCCAAGGATCATACACGCGGGCTCCACCTCCTCCTCCTCCTTCTCCTCCTCCTCCGCCTCCTCTACCTCCATTTTTCGCTTCCGCCTCCTACTCCTCCTGTCTCCTCCTCCTCCTCTTCCTCTTCCTCCTATCTCCTCCCCCAGGGACACTGCGCCAGGCAGGAAATCGCGAAAAAACATACCTGACACACACACACACACACACTAGTTTGAAAGTTGTGGTAAGAAAGCTCTGTGAAAGCAGACCTCGAACATATGATGTTGACCACTTTCTTGAAGGCTCCTGGAAAAGGCACACACGCACATCACACATAAGTGATTCATTGCTTGCTTAAGAAAAAAAGACAAGCACATACAACTGCATGTATAAACATCCATGCACACATATTTTGTAACAACTGTGCCATTTCTCCTTCTCCTTCCCCTCCTCTGTCCCTTTCTCCTCATCACCTTCCTCCTGCTCCCCCAGGGATGTCACGCCGGGAAGGACACCAGGTAAAACGACACAGTTACAATAAACGCGCTGGAAAATTATGTGAATGCTGATCGGCATGAGGACAGCCAGTAAGCGACACACATACAGCTTATCGCGTTCGCTCTCTCAAGAAGGCCAGACACCAAACATAGACATATGTGTACTTATGCCAATTACATACATATATGTATGTGTGTATACATAGATGTGTATAAACACATACACCGATTCCCCTGTTGGAGCACATGTACGGCATATACCACATATTTTGTTTCCAGTCATACTCTCTCTCTCTCTCTTTGTTTCTCTCTCTCTCTCTCTCTCTCCCTCTCTCTCATCACATGTGTATATATAGGAATAGAAGTTGTAGGGGAAAGACACACCGAGGACTTGGGGGGAAGGGGGGCATTCACGAGCACACTTTCATATGGATACGTATACGCATACACCTCGATCTGCATTGCATGTGTAAGGATGACACTTGTTCCACTGGGCAAGCAATCGCATATACTTGTTGAAACTGCACCTTGGCAAGGACCCCGTTCAACAATATTGCCAGCTTTTGTATGCAGTATGTGGTTGCATGCGGCCCCTCAAGCTTGCTTGATTTAGTTGTGTTTTGTGTGTGCGACCTGGTTTTCTGAATGCAACCTCCAAAATGCCAGTTGTGCTAGCTGCGTTCTGACTTGGCATCCTGGCGACGGACCCAACCATATGTAGTTGTGAGTGCCGCCGTTGCGGGTATCGACTTCGGGGCATCTCCTCATGGGGCCATGAAGCATGCGAAAAGGTGTGCCGATGTGGGTCGGGGCCGCCCTGCGGGCACCGCCACTGGTGTTTTCGGCGGAATGCACCACGGGGCCGCAGTGAGGCACTGGCGCATTCGGTGGAGCCCCCCTTATGGGGCCACGAAACAGCGAAATGGGCGGGGGAAACGCATGCGAGTGCAGCCACCGGGGCCTTCGGTGGAGCTCCCTATGGAGCCACGAAGCGCTGTGCTGAGCGGGGGGGACGCATGCGAACGCCGCCACTGGGGCCTTCGGTGGAGCTCCTGAGGGGGCCACGAAGCGCTGCACTTGGTAGGGAAAACGCATGCGAGTGTATAAACTAGGGCCGTCGGTGGAGTTCTTATGGGGCCACGAAACGCTGTACTGGGTGGGGGGTAACACAGCGGGTGGTGCCAGTGGGGCCTTCGGTGGAGCTCCCTATTGGGCCACGGCGCGTTGCACTGGGTGGGGGTGACGCATGCGGGCGGTGCCACTGGGGCCTTCGGTGGAGCTCCCCATGGGGCCACGGAGCGTTGCACTGGATGGGGGTGACGCATGCGGGCGGTGCCACTGGGGGCCTGCTCCCTATATGGGGCCACGAAGCGCTGTACTGGGTGGGTGTGACGCACGCGGGCGGTGCCACTGGGGCCTTCGGTGGAGCTCCCTATGGGGCCACGAGCTCCCTATGGGGCCACGAGACGTGCGAGGGGCGTGTTGAAGAGAGGGGGTGACGGGAGGAGGGGGTCGGGGGGGGGGAGGAGGAGAGGAGAAGAGAACGCGGGGACCGTCCCTTCAAAACGAGGGCGCAACACCACATGATGGTTGGGGAAAACGACAGGTATCTATATGTATAGACATACATATATATAAATACACTCACCCCCCATCCCTGTCATCATACAGGTTCGTCGTTTCGTCTTCTTCTTCAAAACCATACTAGTATTCCTCATCTCGTTTTGGTATTATTCGCATCGGGCTTCTTATTCGTACTATTCCTCTTTTTGTGCATCGAACTCACGGTTCTTGCTTAGGCGCCGTTCTCATCGTATCTCATCGTATTCCTCGCCTGCTGCTGCCGCTCGTGCCCCTTCCTCTCATGAGAAAATGAGAAGGGGGAGGGGGGGAGATTGAGGAGGAGGGAGGAGGGGGACCAGGACGAGGACGAAGAAGAAGAGGACGAGGACGAGGACGAGAGAGGAGGAGGAGGAGAGGCTGGGGAGGATAAGGATAAGTTGGGGGTGGAAGAGAAATATCAAACCTGTGCAAAGGCGCGCAGGTTCAAAGCTCGGCTTAAACGGCGCTGGTTGGGGCCGTGGGCAACCCAACCAAAGACAGCGAGGCCTACGACGGAAAGGTAACAGCCAACAAGGAACACCAAACCAGAAACCGCTGGAAGCGTTCCCCAAACAGCCACGCATCAAGACGCCAGTGGCAACCTTCCGCCGCGCGGCCTTGGACAAGGTCCGCGCGGCGGCCCGCAAAGCGACGGAGCAACACAACGCGAGAGAAGACGCCCTCAATACCACGATGCACAACAAAAACTCATCTTACAACCCAACACCCACGTGGTACCACGCAGAAGCGGCACGATTCGACAACGCATCATAACACACGAGCGTTACACCGCGTTTCCGTGTCGCGCCGCTTTCGCGCAGCACTAGATCGCTTCTCTCTTTCGTGGCCCATCCACGGAAAACGATCCAACGAGCGCATGCGGAAAGCCAAGAACGCGCGGGACGAGCGTCGTTCTCATCGCACGCCTCGCCTGCTGCTGCCGCTCGCGCCCCCTCCTCCCATGAGAAGAATGGGAAGGGGGATGGGGGAGGGAACCGGGGAGGAGGAGGGAGGGGGACCAGGACGTGGACGAGGAAGAGGAAGACGAGGACGAGGGAGAAGGAGGAGAGGATGGGGAGGACAAGGATAAATGGGATGGAAAAATGCAGCCTGAGCCACGGGCGACGCTGGTTGGGGCCAGGGGCAACCCGACGAATGACAGCGCGGCCTACGACAGGAAGCTGGCAAAGTACCGCGCCGGAAAACGGCTTGAAACTTTCCTCAAACAGCCACGCAACAAGACGCCAGTGGCAACCTTCCGCCGCGCGGCCTTGGACAAGGTCCGCGCGGCGGCCCGCGAAACGACGGGGCGGCGCAACACGAGACACGGAACGCAGAAGCGGCGCGATTCGACGACGCAACAAAACACACGAATGTTACACCGCGTTTCCGAATCGCGCCGCTTCTGCACGGCGCTAGATCGCGTCTCTATTTCGCGGCCCGTCTACGGGAGACGCCCCAACGCGCGCGCGCGGAAGGCTAAGGGGGCGCGGGGCGACGCGCGGTCCTGGAAGGGCGACGCGAAGACCGCCTGGAAGGAGGCCAAGCGCTGGAAGCTAGCCTTCCCGGAGGACCTCGGCGGTAATTCCTGACGCATTGAATTGGCCAGAACGCAACAGCAACAAAACGGCGCCCCGCGCCTGTCCCCCCCCCCCCCCCGAAGAGAGACAGCGGCGCGAGGAACCGGATAATGAGAAGGCCGCGGCGCAGACCGCGCTCGAGACAGCCAAATGGACCCTGCGCCAGAGCTTGGCGCGCGCCAAGGCCGCTGGCATCCTCTCGCCGCGAAAGACCGCGGGCGGCGGACGCGCAGTAGCGACTGTTGGGTGCGACTGGCGCCCCGCCCAGCAGTGCGCTGCCGTAGGTCGTCCGCCCATGGTTTGCAATGGCGGCAGTGGGTGGCGCGCCTGTCATTAGAAGGTGACCAGCACGAAAGGGCGGCGCCACCGCCTCAAGGAGAGGAGCGCGCACCTCGAGGAGGTCGCGAGGCAGCAGGAGTCCTGTGCTGCGGCAGGGCGGGTAGTAAGCGAACGGCGCCACGGGTCGTAGCAGAACAAAGGGCATCGCATTCTGCGATGCCCCCCGGGGGAGCCGCGCCCGTCGTCGCCCGTTCCATGGGTCTCCTCCTGCCTCCTGCCGCGCATGCACCTACCTCTACTACGACTGGTACTGCTAGTATTTCTGCAATTACTACAACTACAACTACAACTACAACTACAACTACAACTACAACTACAACTACAACTACAACTACAACTACAACTACAACTACAACTACAACAACTGCTACTACTGCTACTACTACTCCTACTACTCCTACTACTACTACTACTACTACTACTACTACTACTACTACTACTACTACTACTACTACTACTACTACTACTACTACTACTACTACTACTACTACTACTACTACTACTACTACTACTACTACTACTACTACTACTACTACTACTACTACTACTACTACTACTACTACTACTACTACAATACTACGGCAACCATTATTACCACCACTACTATTACGATTACTACGACCACTGCTACTACTATTATTATTACTATTACTACTACTACTATTAC
>CAUYUJ010019803.1:28436-60936 GCA_963575745.1 Prorocentrum cordatum
AGCGGCTGGGGGGAAGGAGACGTCATCTTTGAAGAACAAATGCAGGGTCCTGTTCGGCATTCTCACGGGGATGACGACAGCGCAGATCCACCAGCACTACGGTACCAACCACAAGATGATCGAGGACATGGCCCGCGCTCTCGACCTGGCCCGCAAGCAGTGCGTAGAGAAGTACGAGACGGACATCGCGCGCGGCGGCGGCAAGAAGTGGGCGGGCGCGGAAGCTTGCGAGTCAGTCTTCGCCACGGCGGCCGCGGAAGACAAGGGGGCGAACAAGTGGGGGCAGTGGGCCGGGGTCGCGCAGAGGGGCAAGCCAGACACGCCCGTCTTTTTCAAGGCGGAGTCGGACCGCCCCGCCACGAACGCACCTGGCCCAGGCGCAACCAAGAAGAGCGACTGGAAGTCGTTCCTCCTAAGCCGCCTCAAGGATCGCACAGTGATCCTGCACTCGGACGGCGCCGGGAGCTACGAGGCGAGGGCCCCCAGCTTGCCCCGCGACGCAGCGACCCGCTGCCGGGGGCGTGCGCGGCGGGGGGGGGCAAGTGGGCGCGGATCACGCCCGCGCGCTTCAACATCGCCAAGCACAAGCCCCCAGGCGGCGACATTAGACGGGCGCGCAGATCATCGACAGGGCTTGGAAGCACGTCAAGAAACGCATCGGCCCTTGGACGTGCAAGCCGCGCGGCAGAGCACTTGCCGCCCGCGTCCGCTCCGCTCAGCAGGAGCACTGGCATCGCGGTCAGGATCTCCGGGCTGCCGCGGGCGCGATGATGCGCGACCTGATGGGGTCCGCGTTCTGAGGTGTGCCTGGGCGGGCGACGCCCGCGCGGGACGCCGCCCCGCTGGCGCGGGGGCGGGGCGCGGCCGCCGCCCGACTGCCACCGCTGCTCCACAGAAGATTGAACAGTTACCAACTCCAGCATATAGAGCCGACTGCAAGCGTGCGAGGGCGTGCACTTCGGTTATGGCGCGCGGGTGTCTCTCACCACGCGGGAGCGCCTTGTTTGCCATGTGTCGTGCCGCATGTGCACGCGAGACTCGGCCGTTTTCTGGTGCGCGTGATGAGGTTTGGTCGCTGCTGTCGTCGTCGCGTCGTCGCCGTCGCCAGTCTAGCCACCTTTCGCCCGCCCGCCCGCCCGCCGGCCCAGTGCTCGCCGTCGCCAGTCTGGCCACCTTTCTCCGCGAGTGCTCGGGCCCCTTCAGAGTCACCTGGCATTCCCGCCCGCCCACCAGCCCAGGGCAAACCTCGGGCAATGTCGTTCGAACTTGCCTTCCCCCAAATGCCGCGCCTGGCAACCTCGTGCCATCCGACTCAGCGTGGCACGAGATCGGGCCAGCGCAGTCTCAACGCTTGGCCGCGGGCAAAGACTGGGGGGGGGAACTCAGCGTCAGTTTTGTCGCGTAGACATTGGCGCTGTCCTTTTTTTCGCATTGAACCTCCAGCCGCCCAACCCCGCATTCCAGCAGTGAGCAGCGAGTTTTCGGTTGGCCCCAGGACAAGTTCACCGTGTGCTTCTGGCCCAACTTCTTCCATTCCTGGCGCCAGGTTTCGCGGGCCCGCTGCGGGTGTCGGGCGACCCCGCAGTGGGCGATGCCATCGTCCGCGAATACCGCTGCTTCGATGCGGTGGCGGAGTGCATCCGCCACGATGACCGCGACCGCACGTGCACCGCGGCGCTCGCCTTCCCCGACTACCCGCGCTTGCGCGACGCGGCGGAGGTCGAGTGGCCCACCACGTGGAACAGGATGGGCTGGATCGCCCAGCAGTCGCTCGGCCTACCCCCCCGCCGCGCAGCGGTCTTTGACGCGGGACGCTCGCCCGCGCGCGCGGCCAATGATGCGGGGGCGATCGGGCCGATCTCGGCGGCGGAGATCGATCGGCGATCGCGGTGCTAGCGATGGTCACTGATGCGCTACTGCTGCTGCCGCCGCGTCGTTGCTCCTGCCGCGACGAATGGCATTGATGCCGCGGCCGCTGCTATTGCGATTGTCTTTGCCACCCGTGCCCATGCCCCCGCCCCCCGGCCTGCCCCCCCCCCTCCTCCCCGCGCCGCCGCTGGGGCTGGCGCCGCCGAGATGGGCGGCGCGAAGCCGGAAAGCCGCGTGCACGTGGGCCAATTGTCCGGTCTCCGTGGATTGCGCCGCCGCCTGCAGTGACTGACCGAGCGGGCGACCACTTCGGCGGGGGGGCAGCCAGCGGGCCAGCGGCCAACGCTGCACCTCCGCAATCATAACTACACATCGGTTCTCCAAGGCCTGCCCCGACTATGCTAGCGACCGGAACCATAGAAACAACCGCAAACGCCATCTTCCAGAAAACGTCGTCGTCGTCATGGCCATCTTCTTTATGCCCCTGTTCTTTCCCTCCCCATCGTCTGCTGTCCAGGTTTGCCAATCGGCTGGTCCAAGGTCTCGTCCAGGGATAGATCAAGCGGGGCGCGGCTCGCTTGCCCCGAAACAGTGCGAGGCAATGGTTGGTCCAAGTTGGTCTACGGTCCCCGGGGGGTCTCTGGCGGGGCAGCCGCTTAGTTGCGCGCGTTTCCTGGCGTTTGTCGCGGCTCGTAGCTGTCCGGGCTCAATAGCAACACCAGGCCAGCGCCTTCTGGCAATCCGTTGGCGTCTTTCGAAATCGCGCCATGTCCGCGTGCGAGGGCCTCAAGGCGGCGACGGAGGGCTGGTTCTGCCGCCCTCTTCCTGCACCAGTGGCGACGGCCGAACTGCCCCATCGCGGACAGGAGTCATTTTTTGAGCTCGCCAACAACGTCGGCGCCAACGAGAACTCACTCGTGCACTATGTTGACTTCATCACTGGGCATGCAGACACGGGCCCCCCCCCCCCCCCCCCCCCCCCCGAGCTGGACGAGCAATGCAAGGCGGCGCGGAAGGGCGACGACTTCCAGAAGATGCCGCCGCCGTTCGGGTTCAAGACGGCGCCGCTGAGCCACGCGGCGCTGCGGGCCCGCATCGTTGACGCCCCCGACGGCGCGAAGACCATCATCAAGCATTGCGTCATCCCCAACAAGGCTAAGACGGCCGTCTTAGTCAGCATGGCGTTCGGCAGCATCGAGAAGCTCTGCCCCCAGCACCCCGAGGCGCGCGGCTCGGGAGAAAAGGATGGCGAGGGTGCGGCGGCATGGTTTTTGAAAGTTGTTCCCAGATGTCCAGAATAATGCAACTTGGCCCAGTCGCCGCAGCGCCCTCGTTCCATTTTTTGTTCGACCGCGTTGCAAGGCGGGGGCCCAGGTGCGGCGGTGCGCCTTTGAGCGCTTTGGCGGGGAGCAGTTTCGCGCGTTTTCTCGCCGCCAGACGCCGAGGCGAGCGCGGAGGCGAAGGAGTTTCACGAGATGTCAGACGAAGACATAAGCGCAGGCTCCAAGTGCATCCCGAAGAACGCGCCCCGCCCCGCGGCCGACCTGAAGCAGTTGATCTGACGGGCGAAGGCGCTGCGCAGGGGCGCCCCCCTCCGCGGCTGGCCCGTCGCCCTGGCGGCGCAGGCGCCGGGCGGGCTCGCGGCGGAGGGCTCGCTCGCGAAGGAGGAGGCCGAGCGGCGCACCACCCTGACGGCGCGGGCGCCCGACGCCATGGCAGACACAATGGGCCCGCTCGGCTCCATCGTGCGCATTGGGGGGCCGAATTTCGGGAAGGCGACCCCGGGGCGGTCGCGCCTCTTCGCGCTCTGCCGCCGCGACGCCCGCATCCGCGAGAGTTGGACCTCGAATCTGCGCGCGCCCGCGAGACGCCTGACATCGATTTCCTGCGCGGGCGGCCCGGTTCTCTCACCATGGGCGGCTTCTTGGAAGATAGCCCCCTCGGCCAGCTGCCGTCGAAATTGGTCGAGGCCTTGCTGGGCGCCGGCCAGTTCGAGCCCATGTGATGGGCGCGGCCGGGGGCTGCCGAGTGGGCGACGGGCGAACCGCGCGCCATCGCGGACCAGGTGCGCGGCCCTGAGGCAGTGAAGAAGGACTGCTGGCCGTCCGTCAAGTTCCAGGACTTCTCCAACCGCGTCGGGCCAGCCTTCCACGAGAAGGCTACTCGCGCTTGCGCGATGGCATTCATGAAGCGCGCGGGCTTCTTCGCGAACACTAAGACCCACGCGCACTGGCGCCCCAGGGACGGACGAGGCCAATGTCCAGCGCAAGTCGATCTGCAGCTCGGACGTGTCCCTGGAGACGGAAGGCAAGCGACTCCACGGCCTGTTCAGAGCGGGGGACCTCACGCCGCCGCCGAACAAGCACGCGCTGCTGCAGAAGGAAGGCCTTTGTGGAGAACGCCATCAGGGCCCAGAGCCGCAGCGACCGCCGCCCCCGCGCGCGCAGATCTCCGCGAAGCGTGAGCATCCGTCTCCAGAGACGAAGAGGTTCAGGAGCTTGGTGGCTCTCTCTGGCACGCTCAACATCGAGAGCCCCCCGTCCCCAGCTAAGCGGCAGGCCGCGGAGGCGTCTTCGGGATCTGCAGCTGCTGCCCCTGCCCGCGAGCAGGTGGACATGGAGCTCTCTCAGCTGATGGACGAGGACGACGCGGCGGCGCCCCCTCGCCTGCCTTCTCCCGCGGAGGAGACGGAGGTCGCGGGATTCCTCGGTGCGAACTGAGTGGGCGGCTGCGCTCGCGCCAGTAACGCTGGCGCAACGCAAACAGCGTTGTCGGCTCGGGCTCGGGCGAGGGCGAGCGCCGCCGAGGCGGCGCGCGCTCCTGAGCCCCAGATGCGCTGGCAGCGCGCTCAATGAGATTCTAGCCTCGAGTACGCACCCCAATTATTGCTCGACTGCGTTGGGAAAGGGGCGTCGGGCGCATGCCGTTGCAGGCCCCCCTGGGTGCTCCTGTAGCCCCTCTGAAGCTTCCTAGAGCCTCCTGGGGTTTCCTAAAGCATCCTGGAGCATCCTGGGGCCTCCTAGGGCCCTCTGGGGTTTCCTGATGCCTCCTGGGGCCTCCCGGGGCCTCCTGGGGCTTCCTGGGGCCTCCTAAGGCATCCTGAAACCTCCTGGGGCTTCCTGAAGCTTCCAGTGGCCTCCTGCGGCCTCCTGAAACCTCCTGCGGCTTCCCGTGGCCTCCTGGAGCTTCCGAAGCCTTCTGGGCATTGAACAACAAAAACATAAGGAAACACAGCAATGACTAAAGAAGCCAAGGACGCAGGGCTGAACAACAACAGAAACCACCAGGACACAACAACACAAACTTAAACAGCCAAAAGTTGCAGCACTTTCTCTGTGACGGCGGCGGGGATGGGGTAAGTGTTGAAACCTTTGGTGTTTTAAATCGCCCCCTCTTCCCCCCCTTTGCCCCCCCCTCGTGGAGGGCGCACCTTTTGTGCTGGAGTCGGAGGAGGAGTCGGAGGAGGAGGAGGAAGAGGAGGAGGAAGAGGAGGGGGAGGAGGAGGAGAGGGAGAGAAGGAAGGATATATATGTGTGTGTATGTATAACATGCATGTTAAATGTGCTCTCTTGTCTGGCACGCCGTCGCTGGGGTCGGGGCGGCGGGGGGGAAGCGGAACAAGAGACATAACATAAAGAGGCAAACAAAGAAATTATCCCAGTGCGACCCTACCTAGGAGTTGGAGCATTTAGGAAAACAACATCTGCATCTACACCGACAGCTACATTTACATCTACACCTGCATCTACATCTACATCAACATCAACAGCGAGACTCACATCTACACATACATCTACACCTACATCTACACCTACATATACACCTACATCTACATCTACATATACATATACATCTGCATCTGCATCCACATCTAAACCTACACCTACATCAACATCTACATCTACACTTTGCTGTGCTACTGCTATGATATGTTATGTTATGCAATGCTATGATAGGATGAGCTATGCTATGATATGTTATGCTATGATATGGCATGCGATGCTATGCTTGGCTATGCGATGCTATGCTATGCTGTGCTAATGCTGCGCTGTGCTATGCTGCGAAGCGCTAAGCTAAGTTAAGGTGAACTAAGATATGTTAGGCAAAGCCACGCTAAGCTAAGCTAGGCTAGGCTAAGCTAAGCTAAGCTAAGCCAAGCCAAGCCAAGCTACGCTACGCTAAGCCAAGCTAAGCCGAGCTACGCTAAGCTAAGCTAAGCGAAGCTAAGCTAAGCTGAGCCAAGCGAAGCTAAGCTAAGCTAGGCTAGGCAAAGCAAAGCAAAGCTAAGCTAAGATGAGATAGGCTAAGCCAGGCCAAGCTAAGCTAAGCTAAGCTAAGCTAAGCTAAGCTAAGATAAGCTAAGCTAAGCTGGGTGAACCCAGGGGGCGCAACTGGGGGAACCGCGGGGCGGATCCTGGGGGAACCGCCCGGGGCGGGGCCCACTGCCCGGCCCTTTAAGCCAAGAGAGTAAGAACCCTTCTAGGCAGAGCCTAAGTAGGGAACGAAGAGGGTGGGCCTGCCAAAGGCCCCCGAGCTCCCTTCCTCCAGAAAGCCCTCCGCCTCTTCATTGCCAGTTGTTCCTGTATTTATAGATTTCTGTATATCCTTTAAATGTCTTTCTCTCTTTCTGTCGTTATTTCTCTCTTTCTCTTTCTCTCTCCCTCTCTCTCTCTCTCTCTCTCTCTCTCTCTCTCTCTCTCTCTTTATTTCTCTCCTCTCTCCCACCTCCCTCCTATAGATTTCCCCATTTGCTTGCTTTGTGCTGTGTTTGTTCGTTATCTCTCGCTCTCTCTCTCTCTCTCTCTCTCTCTCTCTGTATCTCTCTCGTTCCCCCTCTCTCTCCCCCTTCTCTCCCTCTCTCACTCTGCCAACCAGGTATAGAAGAGGAGGGGGAAGAGAAGGATGAGGATGAGGAGGATGGGGAGGAGGATGATAATGGGGAGGAGGAGGAGGAGGAGGAGGAATGACCGAGGAATGAACGATCGGCACCGCGCGCCGCCCAAGAGCTCGCATCGGAGCCCGGCTCTGCCCCAGCTTCCCAGGGGCAGGGGCTCCGCCGCGGCACCCCCGCGCTGGGGCGCCTCCTCGATCACCTCGCGCTGGGCATCCGCCGCTCTGGCGGAGGAGCACGAATTAGCGAGGCCCGCAGGGGCAACATCCACCGCGGAGCGCGCGGCAGCAAGGGGCACCTCGGGGACCCCCTGGGAACAAGGGCGGCTGCTTTTCGGCATGCGGATGAGATCTTGGAGGCCCGTTTTGATCCTGGCCCCCGAACAAACTTTGGACAGGTGACGGCCATCGATAATGACCGTGGAACAGCACTTCATACAAAAGAACGGAGGCTGCGCATGTCATTGCAAGATCTGGCGGCTGGGGCCCAAGCGCCTCTCTCCAACCCACACCCGCCCAAACCGCCCCACAAGCTCGGGCCCCAGTCGTGTTCGGAAAGGACAGGCAATCATCGGGGAGGGAGCATGGCTTGGCACAGGCGGTGAGAAGGCTGGCGTCGGCGACCAGCTCTCCACCGCCCTTGCATCTCCACCTGCCCCCCGAGCGAACCGAGGGGCGAGGAGAGGCAGAGAGCGCCCGAACCCTGCGCGACAGATGGACGCGGGGACAGGCAGGCGGGCGCCATTCTGCCCCCCAGGGATCCAGGACCACAGCGTCGAGCAGCGCACGGGCCGCCCGAACGAGCCAGGCCTCGACGTCGCGCTGGCCCGCGGCAGGGGCGCGACCCCGAGCGGCGGCAAGGCCCCAATCGCGCTCGGCAGCCAAGGGCGCGAGACTGTCAGCAGCAGCGTTGCCCCGGGAACGAAAAGACTGCCTGATGGTTTGCATGGCCCCCTCTTCCCCTTCAAGATGGGGGGGGGGATCCAATCGACAGAAGCTGCGTCCTTCTTCTCGCTGGCGACGGCGCGGATCCTGATCCAGAAATCTGGATTTTGACTCCGTGGGGCCAGGCCCGTTAACCCTGCCTGGCGGCCAGGCCTGGCGAAGGGCCGGGCGGTCAGCGACGTGCATGGGCGGCGCCGAAGTGAGTCCCAAGGCAAGACAGAAAGCAGGCGACTCGGGCCCGGGGGCGCTTTGACGGGGGCCTTCCAAGGGCAGGGGCGCGCGCCCCCCCCCCCCCCGTCCGACATTCCAGGGCAAAGACCTACCAAGGTCGAGCTGTCGAGCTCCAAAACAGCAATGCCCGCACCGCGTCTCCCACGTATCGGGCCCTCGGAGAACTGCCCCCCAAAACCATCTCCGAAAACGACGATGGCCACGAGAAAATAAAGTTACCCGCGACCGCCGCCCAGGGCCCCCCTAAGAGAAGCATGCCTTCTCCAGGAAACCTCAGACCCAGCAAGCGGCGGGGCGGCGCGCTTCTCAGATGGGGCCCCGCGGAGCCAAAAAGAAGGCCCAGCGTCAACAGTGGCCAAGACACGGGGGATGAGACAGTCGCTTTTCTCAAAATCAGAGTGCCCATGTTCCCCGGGCATTCCCGCGCCCCGTGCTCGAGGGTCTCGGGGGTCTGCCAGCGCCTCCTGCAGATGATGTCCGCGGCGCAACCTTGCGCCCGCTGCCTGTTTCGAGTCCGCTGGCCCCCTGCGCGAGCCGTGATAGTGGTTCCCCGCGCCGCCATGCACTGCTGCTGCCCGGGTTCGCGCGCAATTTGGGCGAGGTCGGCGCCTGCAAAGAGGTCATCTGCACCTTCGAACCGAGATGCGCGCATCCACGGTCGCCTGCGTGGACCCAATATATTCTTCAACAATAGCAATGCGATCTACCTCCTTGAATTCTGGGGCGCCACTTTCTGGGAACTGCCACTCTATGCTGCCCTCGGATACTGGGCGCATCCAGTGCGCGGGTGTCGGGCTGCTCCGCCCGCCGTCAACGAAGGCAGTGGTGCGTGCCGACACGGGGCCACTGACTCTCTGCCACCTTATGCTGCCATTGTGCTGGATGGACTGCAACATCGTAGACCACGCCGCACGCGTGGCTGCGTGTGATTACGGGTGCTGAAACCAAACAGTTCGCCATTTCCATGCGAACGGCCTACGTAGTTCCAAGCCTGGGTGCTTGGATGGCATCGTCGCTTCCAATGCCGTCGCGAGGCGCTTGCCACGCTTCGCGCCATAAGCTGAGGTAGCGGCCCGCCGTCTGGTTTGAACCAAGCGACTGGGAGGCGATCCGAAGACGCGGTGGCCACGCGATCCTTGCGGTTGCACGCCCGTCGCCCATGGCGATTGGCAAACTTTGCGGACATCGGGGCCCAGGCGCCGCAAGCGAAGTACTCTGCCGTGCCGACGTAGAGCTGCTTGACGACGCTGGCGCGATCGCTTGCGCGTGCACAACCTCCCTGCTGCCGCATCAATGCCAAGGTCAGTAGAAGCCGTCTTGAACTTCACTAATCTGTCGATGGAATTTAGCATGTTCACGCAAATGTGTTCCGAACGTCTTGAATAACTCATCATCTCTGTTTTGCCAGGGACAACCAATCTGCGATCTTGAAACACCTTCTTGAACTCGCTAGCTGCGATGCTCATCGTACTGACCCCCTGCTCATAATCGCCTGCCTCCGCTCGACATGCAGTGTCGCAGTTGGAAGTCGCCAGCGCAGCCTCAGGAGCAACTCTGTACATGCGGTCCGATACGGGATGAAGGGGCGCCTTCGCCAGCTGAGCGCCCCGCAGGCTGCCTGCCGCAATCGACCTGGCAACCTGGATGGTGCACCCCAACCAGTTCTTGAGCTTCGGGAAGCGAGGGGCTGCATGCATCTGCGCTTGCATGCCACATCGCAAAGAGCGCGCACCAGGACCGCCAGTAAGGCGGACGATCCTTCTAGCGCTGTACCCCACAAAGCGATGCGCCTGGCTGACCATTGAGAGCCGGGGCCTGTGATCGCATGGCTCCGCGACGTACCCGCGGCGGGCAATAATCTGAGCGCGCGATCTCCACCGCGGAGTTTTGCCGCAAGAGCACAAATGATAGAGCGTATGGCTTGGCCACGACCTTGCGTTTCAGCCTGGTTGAGACACTCTGCGAGTGCTTGCCTGCCTTCCAGTGGGAGGCGGGCTATGTCATTAACGCTCAGGTTGTCAACTCCCTTGGTCTTCCTGGAAGACAGGCGACCCGCGCCTTGTCGATGTCCTTCACCGCAAGCGCAAGGAGGTCTTCATCCCGAGCTCGAGCATGGCACCGCTCCATCGCTGAAACAATATCAGTCCAAGTGTCGACCAGACCCATCCAAATGCAGCCCAACATCCAGCGCGCGATTGCATGATGGATTCGGGGACGGCCGAGTACCCGACCTGATTGACGTCTGGAGAAAAGTATTTCACATGCTGGTGAAGTACGCCAGGAGAAGTAGCTCATGTCTTGTTCATCTATTTCGTGAACTTCTGGTGGCCATTGAGCAGGGCTCTCGTCTGAGCCCTGGTAGTGAGGCGCTTCGCGAGATGAAGAAAATCATCCAAGAAGCTCATCGAAGTAGCTGAGCATGGAAGCCCTGCCTCACCCGCTCAATACGACTCATTATATGTTTGCGGCGGCGCTGCCACGAACTTCTGCCCAGCTTATTATTCTTCTTCTTCTTCTTCTTATTCTTCCTCTTCTTCAAATATTGGAGAATCCAGATATCCACCCATGGTCGCGCGGTTCTGCTGCCGCGCTTCAGACGAGGCCCCGCGGGGCGAGGGGTTGAGCGTGGCCGCTGACCTGTGGAGGCGAAACCGTAGCCGAGCAGGTCACTGAGGTGCTGCGGCAGGAAAGGAGCCCCCACTGTCTCAAGGTCGGTGAGGTAGCGCGCGAGGCCATCGTGGTCGTCAAAGATGTCGGAGCTGACGCGGTCACCGAAATCGAAGCCATGGACGTAAACGAAGGGCGCGTGGCGGCGCTCTTCCCCCCCCGGGCCCCCACCCTCGGTCTCCTGCTCTGGGTGAGCGCGCCGTCTCCAGCCACCCTTTTCCCGGCGCAGGACCCTGGGGGTGCTGCGACAGGACAGGGCTCTCTCCTATCTCAGGAAGGGCAAGCGCGCCGCCTGAGGTCATCGGCGCAGTCAACGATGCCAGCGCCAACGAGGTAATCGACGAATCACTGGGAGTGAGACGCCGTCGTAGTTCGCGCAAGGGAAATTAAGCCGAATGGGGCCTGCGCCCACGGGTCGCACGAGTAAGGAGGAACGCGCGTGGCGAGCATCGAGATGCCAGGGCCCAAGTCGGAGCGCCTGTCTATCGCGAGGTTGCGATCGGCCACCTTCGCGGACTCTGGGCGCTCAGACACGGCGCTATCGCTGCGAGAGAAAAACCGCGCGCCAATCCTCAGCTGGGATATTCAAGAGACGCGTGGCCACCTGTAGCCGCGCCTCCCTGTCCTCTGCGCCGTTCTTGCCGAAGTGAGCTTCAGGCCGCGCTTGCTCGATGCGCGGGGTTGCGTCAGCAATGCGCTTGAGAAACATAAAGTGCTGATGAATGTCGACCTGTTTGGCTGCCGACTGTCTGAATCTGGCTGTCGTCGCACAAAGCGCGCCTTGATCTTCCGCAGCCTGATCCTGGACCTGAGCTTCCCCAGGTGCGGCCCTGGATTCTTTCCACTCGACCTGGAAACCACAACGTCGACCTGGGGCCCTGGCGTCTTGGACTTTCTCCTGGGACACTGCGGCTTCTTTCGCGGCCGTAACCCAGCGAGGGCGCGACAAAGGTAGCTGCCCCTGGTGCCCCGGCAACAACCTCTGGGGGTGCGATAATATTTGGAACTGGGCGTCGGGGGGCGCCCAAACCCGCCCCTGCGATATCAATGGCTATCTCGTTTCCTTCTGGCCAAACTTGCGAAAGGATGTAAAAACTAATGGTATCGGGCTCATCCTGTGTTTCCAGCTCGTTATTCATGCCCTGAAAGGCCTGCCGCGCAGCGCAGCGGGGCCGCCCCCGAGGGCCACGAGGAAGCATGCGCCTCCTGATGGATCGCCACCTGGCAGCGCTCGACGGTCGCGCACGGGGGCCCTGCGACGCGCGCGCGCCCTGGGCGCTGCTGACTCGAGCTCTCAAGGCAGACCGACCCCCGCCAGCTGCCAATCGGCGCCGCCGATGCTGTGGACGAGCTCGGGCAGCGCACCGCGCGCGCGCGCGGCGCCGGCGAGGTCGACGCGGCCCGCGGCGAAGGCGAACCGGGGCGCGGCGGCTGGCCTGTTCAACGGTTGGCTCGCCGACCCAGGCGAGTGCTGGCCCTGCCGCGCGCGCGAGGTCCGGGGCTGCAACTGGCATCGCGCGCGGGCAACAGCCCGCATGCCGCGCGGCGGCGGCGCGCGCGACGACTCCCGGGCCCCCGGCGCAAGCGCCTCCTGGGCGCGCGCGGGCGACAAGGCGGCCCATCCGCGCCGGGCGGCGACGCCAGGGGCTCCAGCGGGCAACGCTCGTCGCGAGCGCGCCGACAGCGCCCGGCGGGGAGTCGGGCGGCCCGCGGCCCGCGGCCGCGCCCGCCACCTCGGCCCGCTCGCAAGCGAGTTCGGGGCGGAGTGCGACTTCGACGGCGATGCTCTCTGCGCGATTGAAGAAGCAACTGCCAGCGCGCCCCCCGCCCGCTGGGGGGGCGCCCGCGCCGTCGACGCCGACGGGCGCGGCGGCGCAGCTGGAGCGGGCGGGCGGCGGAGACGCGGTTTCCCATCCCAGGCGCGCACTGTTCGCCACTCTAGCGACTCGCAAGGGCCCCGGGCCACGGCGTGCTAGCTGCTGCGCGGGCGAGGGCCCGCCCGGGCGATCGCGGGGCCCGGCGAAGAATGCCCGCGAGAGCGCGGGGCGGCGGCGCGGCCGCGGCGAGGGTCGGCCCCGTGCCCTGCAAGACTGCCGCGCGGGATGGATCGAGCGCGCGCGCCAGCGTGGGCCAAGGGCCCGCGGCTCCCAGCGCGCGGGCGCCAGACCCGCGGATCGGGGGCGGCGCCGCCCGAAGTGCGAGGCCAGCGTCGCCTGATCTCGCGACGGGGCGCGCCGATTCTGCGAGGGGGCGGGGCCCGCTCCAATAATCCGTGCTCCGGGGCCCACGTTTGCGGCTGTTTCCGCGCTACGCGCGGGCCACTCCCCCGCGCGGGACGGGCGCCCCCTCGCGCCGCGGGCGATCGTCGGCGGCCCTGGCGGGCGCCGCCGCCGCCGCCAGCGGCTGCCCGCCCGCTAGGCCGCTAGGCGAGGCGCAGCGCCTGGCCGGGCGTTGCGCGACGCGATGTTCGCGTGTCGGCGCCGGAACTCGGCGCCTCCGCAGGGCCGCCCAGTCGAGGCACAGCGAGCTAGCGGGCGCGGCAGCCGCCAGCTGTCAGCAACGAAATAAAGGGCATCATGGCTTGCACCCCGGAGCTCAGCGCGCCCCGCGACGCTGCCCCAAGAGAGCGGGGGAAAGGAGAGGGATTCAAAGTCGGCGACCAGAGACGAGCACGCTTTCGAGTTGGCCTCGGCAGCAGAGCGAGGGCGATCCGCCGCGGCCTCGACAGTCAGGGCTGGATGACACGCGGCGGGGGTCAGCGGAGCCCGTGGCCGCCGCGAGGCCGGCGGCGGCCGCTGCGCTCGAGGCCAACGCCTCGGGCGGAACTGGCGGGGCCGCGGCCGCGGCCGCCGGGGGCGGCGCAGCTGGCCCGGGCCCCGCCGCCCCTCGGAGGACCTGTCCGCCGCTGGCCCCGCGCGGGCAGTCCTCTAGCTACGATGCGCGCGCGGTCTTCTCTCGCGGAGAGGTTCCTGACAGCGGGAACTTCGCGCCGCGACGCTTGAACGGGCGCGAGCGGGCGCGGCCCTGGTGGGCCGCCTCTTATGAGACGATCGCGGCCGCCGCGCGCTTCGAGGGGGAGGCCCGAAAGTGGCCGGGGCAAGGTGATCAACAAGTGGATCGTGAAGGTCAGCCTGGCTAACGCGAGGAATACAAACCTGCCGATCACAATGCTGAGCCCGAGGATGATCGGGACGAGCGCGACAAGTTGGGAGACGGCCTGGCGTTGAGCTGGGGCGTCCTGGGACTTGTAGTCTGGGGCGAACTGGTCTCTCAGCGGATCTCGGCCCTGTGCCGCGCTTTGACGGGAAGGCGTTGCTCGCGTCGTGAGCGCGGGCGTCCGCCTCGTCGAAGGCGGGGCTACGGGCAGACCTCAAAGGCCAGGTTGGCCGCGCAGAGATTGCGGGGATCATCGCTGGGAGCTGGAGGGCGCGGCCACGGAGACCGGAGAGCCACGCGAGGACCTAGGACGGCAGCTCGTGGAGAAAGGCGCGCAGCCCGACGACCGCGCAGGTGATCGCGCAGACGGGGTGCGCAGCGGTAATAAACGCAGCCGCGTGCAAAGCAGCACGGGCTCATGGGGCGGTGGACGTGGGGGGCGAGGGTTGGTGTAAACTTCCTCCTCGTTGTCCTCCTCATCGTCGTCCACGTTGCATCCATTGGTCCCATGGCCTTGTAGGCTGACGGAGGGGGAGCAAGCGGAATCGCAACGCATTGGGCAGGCACTGACGTGTCGTCGTTCTCTGTGGCACGAGCTGCAAGGGGGACGACGCGAAGAGCCAACAGGCCCGTGAGGAGCTCTAGGCGGAACTCTTGGTTTTGCGCACAGAGGGCGTGGTACTCTGCTCGAACCTCTTGGGGAAGACTGCCTCTGCGGACGTCTCCTCGTGGGCCACGCGGCAGTGGTGCAGGCGGCTGGTGCGGAGAGGCAGCACTCGCGGCCTGTCTTCGCCAGCCTGGGCGATGGTGACCTCCCCGTCGCATGCAGGAGTGGGCCAGGGGATCTGGGGTGACAGCGGCGATCGAGACGGTCGATGGAGGAGAAAGAGGAGGAGCAGGAGGAGGACGAGGAGGAGGACGACGAGGAGCAGAAGCAGGAGGAAAGGAGGAGGCAAGAGGCGGCGGCAGCACTTCTCGAGTCGGCCGCGTCGCCGCGCGGAAGGCGCGGCCCCCGAAGTAGCCACCGCAGGTTCCCAGGAAACTCCCAGGAGGCCCCAAGAGTGTCCTCATAGGCTCCCAAGATGCCCCCTTTTCCTCCTCCTCCTCCTCTTCCTCCTCCTCCTCCTCCTCCTCCTCCTCCTCCTCCTCCCCCTTTTTCTCCTCCTCCTCCTTCCCCTTTTTCTCCTCCTCCTCCTCCTCCTCCTCCTCCTCCTCCTCCTCCTCCTCCTGCTCCTGCTCCTCCTCCTGCTCCTCCTCCTCCTCCTCCTCCTCCTCCTCCTCCTCCTCCTCTTCCTCCTCCTCCTTCCCCAAGCACGAGGGCGCACGGAACTTTCGTAGCGCGGGCGGGAGAGATGAGAGACGCAGCTCGGCTCTTCCCGAGCGGGGATGAGTCCAGCCTCCACATGGGGACTTTTAGAGGGGCCCTTGGGGGCGAGCGCCCAGTGGCCGCGCTCCCTCGCACCTGCCGGAGGAGCTCGGGTCGAAACTGAAGTGAGAAACAGACAGAGAGAGACAGAGAGAGAGAAAAAAAGAGAGAGAAAGCGAGAGAGAGCGAGAGACATAGAGAGAGAGAGAGAGAGAGAGAGAGAGAGAAAGACCTCCAGGAAGAGATGTCGCTGGCGGCCTCGGGAAGCCCCCAGGGAAATTCCAGAGGCCTCTGGAGGCGTCCAGGGCCCGAAGAGGGCCAAACAGGTGCAACCGTCGATCCTCGAACCTCGATCCTCGCCCTCCTGTGGTCGTCCAGCCTCAGAGAGAGAGAGAGAGAGAAAAAAAAAAAAGAGAGAGAGAGAGAAAAAACAAAAAAAAAAAACGAAACAACCACAACTTTAAAACAAAAAACAACAAAGACCGCCAGAGCGAAATAAAGAGAGAGAGAAAGAGAAAAAACATGTAAGAAAGAGAGAGAGAGAGAGAGAGATAACGAAAGAGAGACAGAGAGAAAGAGAGAGAGAGAGAAAGAGAGAGAAAGAAAGAGAGAGAGCCGGAGGTTGCCAAGCGTGGTTCTGAACTCCGCACGCCACATTGGAGCCCCCGGGGCCTCTCAGGCCCCGCGGGGGGGTCGCTCCGGCCCCCCCCCTGGCAGAGCTGGTGGGCACCCTTCCCAAGCCTCCTGTGCCTTGGGCTTCCCAATGCTGAAGGGGCCCTAGGACACACAAATAAATACACACAAATAAAGGATTTCCACTATTTTCCAATACTTTCTGGGTTTGTGTCTCCCCCCCCCACTTCCCATATTTATTTTCCCACATTTTCTTGGGAGTCGACAGTAAATTGTGGCTGTGTTTGCTTTCCCCTCCTGACATGCGCCCCCCCGAAAGTAGGTCGGGCGTGCCCCCCTACAGAGGGATTTTGGAAGAACAATAAAACATACGTAGAAAAGAACCCAAATATGCTCCAAAATAATCAAAAAATGGTCCCGAGACTACTGTCTTTGAACGTTCACCCTGTAGCGGGACAGGCCCGAATTAACCCCAGAAGTGCCGACCCTTTCCCCGGGGCCGGCTTTTCATCCTGAGTCTCGCCATCGCTCGACCGTCCTTTACCTGTGCACTCTTCGACTTCGGGGGTGACGATCCAGGATGCTCCTCGATGGCCATCGCCGAGGAAATGCACATGTCCGAGCAATGCCACGGATGCGAGGCAAATTTTTATACACCGCCACCGCCCGCAACAATAATTTACCGCAAAAAGGGTTAGGGGCAGGGTCATGCCAGACGACGCTGCGACGCCACAGCGAAAAGGAGCGCGGCGCAGCTCGCAGGCGCCGTGGCATGGGGACTTCCTGGAACAGAAGCAGAACTTCTTGGTGGTGGTGTATAATAATCGCTCCTCTTGGTAACCAGAATCTTATACACCACCACCGCGCGCGCTTTGATGAATTGAGAGGGGGGGCAGCTCGGTTGCCGTTGGCGGCGGGAGGGGGGCTGCGGGCTCTTCACCAGAGCAAAACTGCACCAAATCGCAGCGTAGATTATTATCGATCTTGGTGGTGGTAGTCATATACTGTGCTCGGAACGGAGTCGTTTTTGACGGTCTCGGTGCCCAGTGAAGGCCCCGAAAAAGCAGCGAAACACTTTCGCATTGATGCGTTTCTCGAGGCGTGGGAGGTCTGTGTGTTGGGCCAGGGACACTCCTGGCAACACACACACACAAGAGAGAGAGAGAGAGAGAGAGAGAGAGACAGACAGACAGACAGACAGACAAAGATAGAGAGAGAGAGAGAGAGAGAGAGAAGCGACAGAGAGAGAGAGAGAGAGAGAGAGAGAGAGAGAGAGAGAAAAACAACAACCACAAAAAAACAAAGAGAGACAGAGAGAGGAGGGGGAGGACGAGGAGGGGCCCCACGCCCGTTAGCGCAGCAGCAGGTGCACTCCACTAAGCCCGAATGCAAGACAGCGGGGGCGGCCTCGTACAGCTTGTACTTCAACAGACCTGTCCTGCCCTCCCCGCCTGCGGCACTGGTTAAACGAAGAGAACAGAATGCCAAGAGCGACTGCAGCCGAGGAAATGCACGCGGATGCATGAGGAGCCAGCCCAGAGCAAGGCCAACGAACTGGAGGAAAAAGAAAATACCAGAGCATCCCCACTCAGGCAGGAGACCAGGCACAAGCTCACGAATGGGAGAGACCACCATCGGACAGGCGACATAGGGATAAACATTATCAGAATCTACCTTGCAGCAGCCGAAAACGCAGGCACTGGTTGCCTTTCTATATCTCTTTGTGACCGGCCAAGCATTGAACGCGGTTTTAAAGGGGCGCGAGGGTAAATCTTGGCAGTTCTTCGGCAAGAACAGTTAGCCTCATGATGGTCCGAACGGCGTGCTGTAGTTCGGAGTGAGGGGGCCAATGCCTCAGACGAGCGAGGACGAGAGGATATCCAAAGTAATGGAGCTGACGCCGAACAAGATACTCGGTGATCATATCCTGCAGCATACTTGTGGGACGTGGATCGGGGCATTCGGGATGTTGATATAGGTCAGGAAACCACATAGCATATTCCAGAATTCGGAGTTGCGGGAATTCGGGTTCCACCTAGTGGTAAGCATTTGGTCGTCATCCTCCAGAGCCTGGTTAAGCAGTGAAAGCAGCGCGAGGGACTCCTTTGTCGGACAGAGTAACTGGCCGACAAGGGAGCCAACAGGCACGACGTACGTGTTACACGCCTGGACATACGGGAGGAAGCTGAGGTCGCGGCCTCACAAGTCCTCTGTACGACTCCTAATTATGCTGCTAACTGGCTGCCAGGCCTCGCGATGACCGTAGACCCCGCCATGGATCTCGAGAAGTTTATCCAACGCCCAAACCCAAATTAGGGAGGCACCGAGCCCCTGGGCCCTGAAACCAGCCAGAACTTCCACCTCACAATCCAGGTTCTGGACAACACAATCACATTCCTGACAATTGAGGGGGAGTCCCGTGACCTTTCCTGATAAAACGCTCCCGTGCAAAACAGCCGGCAAGATCTTGAAAAAGGGTTACGTGCAACGAGGTAGATGGCGCCGACTTGAAAGGTGTGCCTATTCGGCAGCTGCACCAAATACCGACGCGCTGGATCAAGCATTCGGGCGAAGATCTCCGCGGCGTGACCCCCCTACTTCATCCCGCGATATGCGAAATATTTTTGCTTCCCCTCCCCCCTGGTAGTCGAGGTCCAAATATCCTCCTCGAGTTCTTCTATGGCGCAGACCACCCGGCATGGCATCTTCATGCGCGGCAGCGCTCGTATGACCCAGCTCCGGAGAAAAAACACATAGGAAGGCGTTCTTGTAATCGAAGAACGTGATGCCGCTCCCCGCGTCGTTAAAAACTGGGCCCCAGATCGCCAGGTGGCCGTCTAGGTTAACGACATTGCCATTCACCCTCCTCCTCTCGCTGAAGCCACTCTGCATGATATGGCGTTTTTCGGCGGCGACGTAGATGCGAACGGATGCGACGGCGGCGTCGATAGCTTTGTTGTCGGTGAACGAAGGCGACTGCGGACGAACAACGTGCGGATCGCGAATCTCCTCCCCTCCACTACCCAGATCTCCTCGAGGTGAAAAGACAGCCTTGCAGATCTTGGAAACTCCAGCTAGGAGGCGCCCAGCAGGAGGTTGGCGATGCCACGCATCAAGCGCGGCGCGAGTCCTCTTGCAGATGCGCAGCCATGCCGAGACGAGCATGCAGTAATGGCCATGGGCGGCGTCGCGCTTGGCATCTAGGGTGTTCGGGGAATGCGCCTCGCAAAGGACTCAGTCAAATATGCGGTGGCACCCGGTGACGCATTGAAGGCCCGAGCCGTCATCCTCCTGGATCATCCTGATCGTTGCGAGTTCCTCGTGAATGTGCGCCTCTTCCTCCGAACCAGAGAACTCCCCCCAATAGGATGCAAAAAGCTGGGCGGCCTCATCGGGCACTGCGTGGACTTCACCTTGGGGGCCCCGAGCACCGATGAGCAGGTCGCGGGGCCGCCGCGCAGCCAGGCAGCAATAAATCCCCTAACTCGACGGATGGCTTGGTCGGCGGCTTCAGATCCAAAACTCATACGCACCCAAATATCCATCTCCTTGGCTCTGCAAAGTTCACGCGCCAAGGAACAAAGATGGAGCTGAACGCGTGCGCGATCAAGCCAAGCCATCGCCGCTGGGTTAAACAGATTGCCCAGCAGGCGAAAGCCTTGACACGTGCGCCGGGCATGGTGGCAGCATGCTGTCCTGGCCGCCTGCGCGAGCTCGAGGCAACGCGCGCATTCCCCAGCGCGTGCACGAGCACCAGCGACCACCACAAAGCGACGGGTGTGTCCAGCAGCGATATGATACGTTTCTTTGATCTCCTCGATATCGGTGGGCGGGCCAGGCGAAAGCCCAATGTTATCCATCAGATCCTCGACAACATCTCCACGCCTCGGATGCTTGGACACACGCGTCGGAAACGAGCACTGGCGTGGCGCAACAGGCTGGGGAACGTGGAGGCAGAGCAAGACGGGAACATGGCCTGACGGTTTGGCTCTATCTGCGATCTCCCAGAGTACTCCAGAATCTAGCCGATAGTCGAATAGCGCAACCGTGTCGAAGTCCGAGTAATAGCGGTCGGTCCGAGCAAAAGAGAGCTGAGAACGTAGGAGAGCACGATGTTTGCATGGGGGTTGTTCGACCTCGGCACATCGAGGAAAGATCTAACCGAAGACAGGGGCAAGGCACGGCGGTGATTTTCTAGGGACTGGTGGTTCAAGATAACGACTGCGTTCTCGATGTGCATGGATATAATCGCCCCCAAGCACGATGTTCAAGGCCTCGGGTTGCGCCGGCAGGGGGTGAGAGAAGGTGGGCAAGATAGGCCGCGTAACTCGTTCAGACCACTCAGGATCAGGATGGGCACCAGTGACCTGAATATCACTTTTGGGGCCCAGAGGAGGGAAGAGAGGGAGGCGACCGGCAGCGCAAGCGTGCCCCTCGATCTGGGCAAACTGCGACGTCAAATCCTCGCGGAAAAGAATCACAACACTTCCAGCGCTCGCCCCCCCCCCCCCCCCCCCCCTCGACCAACCCGAGAACTCGGAGTGTCTGATAGCCGCGGGCCCGAGTCTCTAGATCGCTCTCCTGATCGCGGGTCTCTTGCACACCTATCACGCCCATCTTCCGCGCAATGCTGGCCAGAACTTTAAACGGGGAGGCGCCGTGCCCGAGAGGGGCGGAGAGGGAATGCAAGAGGGCCTGAGCGCCCCAGGTGCAAGCGCGAAGCGGTTGCGAAATACTGAAAGGGTGAGCTGACACGCTTGGTCCACTGAAATCGCCGCTATCTACTGCGCCCCCAGTCGAAGCAGCACTTCGTGATGACGACAAGGGCGATGCAGTGCAGGGAGCAGCCGAGCTAGTAGCACATGATTCGCCGACTACGCTGGTAGTACTCTCATGTTCCCCTGGACTGAACTCCACGTACTCGTCATCCGATGAGTGTGGTGTTTGTAGTTCATAGATATAGGCAGCCTTGTTGTTGATGTCCACCATGATCTTGTTTATCTGATCCTGGTCAATGGCGAAGATCTCACAGGTGGCGTGATCAACGTCGAAGGTGAAGGACGCATGGTTAACGTCGGCGCAGGTGACGAGCGGCCAGACGTCTTCCCCATTGGTCCAGTGGATAGTGCCCTTGTAGCCGTTAACGAATGGTTTCGAGCCAACCGTGAACTTCGGGCTCTGGCTGAAGATCTCGATGATGGGGTCCCAGCACCTGCTGAACGCTCTCTGCGTGGTCCTCACATCTTTGGGCAAGTCGGCTCTGGCCTTCATGATGTCCAGGGTGCCGTCCCGAGGGTCCATCCACTGGTTTTGGGCGTTATTGAAGATCTCTGTGAACTCCTTAGCCATGGCCTCGCTCGAGGAGGTGAGCGAGTAGGACTGGCTGATCCTGTGATACTGCGGCGTGACATTGTTGAGCATGACAGGAGTCAGGATGTCGTCTTTCCAGGATGCGAAGTGCGCCTGTCTCATGCTTGCTAGAACTGCCCGAGGGAAAGTGCCGATCCACCGCCGACATTTGTCATACTGATATGACCTGCTGTTACCAGGTCCTGGCGGCGCCGAGGGATCATCAGCTCCACGACGAGGATGCTTGGGAACGGACCCAAATAGACGACTCGACCAGGTGCCACCGCCTCCAGGATTACTTGCAGCACTGTCAGCCGAAGTTGATGCCGTACATGCCTGCAGACGCGCAATAGCAGCACTGTGCTTCTGCATGGTCTTCCGAATGTCGCAGATATGGGCAGTCTGTGCAGCAATGCCAGCATTCTGCTTCTCGATATGCTTGTTGATGTTCTCTGAGAGGGAGGAAAGCTGCGCGGTGAAGGTGGCGGACAGCGAGTTGCTGAGTGCTTCCATCTGGGTTCTCATAGAAGTTTCCATGGCCGCTTGCACCGGCCTCAGAATCTCGTCCACAATGGCTGCAGAAAACTTGGACTGTCTGGACAAAGGGGAAAAATTGTGCCCGCTCGGGCACGACACCCGAATCGCCCTCAGCAGAGAGCTGCCCACTCAATGCGGTGTAAAAGAGAGTACCCCCCAGTACCCACCACAACCGACTTGAGCCAAAATGGCAACGGAGGAGGACGAGGAGGAGGAGGAGGACGAGGAGGAGGAGGAGGAGGACGAGGAGGAGGAGGAGGGGGAGGAGGAGGGGGAGGAGGAGGGGGAGGAGGAGGAGGAGGACGAGGAGGAGGAGGAGGAGGAGAAGGAGAGAGAAATAAACAAAACAATAACAAACATAGAGAGAAAGAGAGAGAGAGAGAGAGACAGAGAGGGAAAGACCTCTGGCGTCTGCGCGCGGCCTGTGCCGCCCCCCCCCACACACACACACACTGGAGCGCTCGACCGACCCATTCCCTCGCCATCGCTCGGACGTCCATTCCCCGTGTGTTTTCCGGTGTCGTGCGTGTTTGTGTTCGCGGGATGGTCCACGATGCTCCTCGATCTTCCTGGCCGAGATAAAATGCACACGTCCGAGCGATGTCGAGTTCCCTGGGAACTGGCTGCTCTTGAGGGCGGTGATGGACCGTGCGGTGACCTCGAGATCCCCAACGACCTCACCGAACTGTCCGTCACCGCACGGTCTCGGAACCTTGGAGGCCCCCGTCGCCCGAGACGTCCTCGGAAAACGACCCAAGTCCCAAAGCCGTGCTGTGACCCCGAACCCCTCCACACGGTGTGGTCACCGCATCGTTTGGAGGCCCCCGGTGCTCGTCCTGCGTCGCTTTTGGACGGCGCCATGGCCAGGCGAGGGCCCCCCGAGGCCGAAAATAGTATCAGAAACATCCGTCGTGATTCTGCCGTGGCCCGAGGGGGCCCAGGAGAGCCCAGCATCGGATCGAGAAGCGGGATCGGCGATCGAAACGAATCGGATCGGCGGAAGCAGGCGGCCAAGCCGGGAGAAGTCGAATCGGCGGGGATCGGCAGGCCAGTAGGGCCTCCACTTGGAGACCGGAGCCCAGGCCGAACTCCGAAGTCAGATCGAAATCGAAATCGGAATCGGAAGCGAAGCGAATCGTGCCAGAGGAGTCGAAGTGAGCCCCGGGGCCTGCCCAGACATGCGACGTCCTGATTTTTTCAACACGGCGTCCCCGGAAGTCCCGACCCTTTCCCCAGGACTGGCTTCTCGTCCCGAGTCGTTCTTTGACGGCCCAGGGGCCCGGCGAGGGCCCCAAGAGGCCGAACACAGCGAAAAAACTGGCCGCCCTGATTTTTTTACGACGCGATCATGTCTGGGTTTAGGTCGGGCGTGTCCCCCTACAGGCGGATTCTGGACGCCAAAACAAAAAAAGCAAAGAAATACAACAAAAATACTACAAAAAGCGTCCCTGACCATTTTTTGAGTCTCTTTGGATCTTCCCCCTGCGGAGGGACACGCCCGACTCGAGCCCGGGCCGCGCCTCCGCCGCCACGGCTGCGGCGCGGCGGCGCTGGCGGCCCCCAGCTGAGCCCGTCGACTGCGGCAGCGCTCGCCCGGCGCGGTGTGCGCGTCGGCCCTGCGCCGTGCCGAGTGGCGCGGAGGGGCGGCCGCCCTACACGGCGAAGTTCAGCCTGGGAGGGCGAGGAGGGCCGCCCCAGAGGCCCTCGGGTCAGGAAAAAAAAAACCGACGGGGGGGGGTCCGTGGAGTTTCGGGGCCCTTGCCGGCCCCCAGGACTGTCAAAGAACGGCTCGGGGTGAGAAACTGGTCCAGGGGAATGGGTTTAGGTCAGACGTGTCCCCCCACAGGCGGATTTGGGAGGAAAAATGAAAAATACTCAAAAATGGTCCCCTAAAAATCCGAAAATTGTTCCCAGACTATTTTTTAAACTATGTTTGAATACTCCTCCTGTAGAGGGACAGGCCCGACTTTACTCTAGGGGTCGACGCAACGAAAAAATCATGACGTCGGGGGTCTGGGGCTGCACCGCACACACCGGCCCTGGCCAGAACCAACCTCGGGGAGCAGCTCCTGGGAGGCCTCCTCCTCCTCCTCCTCCTCCTCCTCCTCCTCCTCCTCCTCCTCCTCCTCCTCCTCCTCCTCCTCTCAGATCCTGGCGTCACGCGATGCTGTTTCACAATCCGGGCGTGCTCGCCTGCGTTCGGGCCCCGGGGCCCTCACAGATCGATCCGGGTCTCCGGTCGTGACTTCTTGCGATGTTGCAGTTTGTGCGCCGCGTCGAGCCTCAAGGGAAGGCTACAATGCCGGTTCGGGGTGCCACTGGGCCGGATGAGGCAAGACTGAGCCTGAGACTCCGCGGGGTCAAGCGAAAACAGGCGGGACCAAACGGGACTCGGCTGGATTGGCCCCGTCTCCGACCACGGATACAGGTGGAGGCCCGACCCCAAGAAACCTTCCACAAGAAGCCCAACCTGGAGACCCCAGGGCGTCCATTGATTGCTGGTGTGGGAACGTCACGCTTTCCACAGCAGAGCCATCGAAACCCAAGAAGCCCAGGGCACCCTGGAGGTAAGCAGGTTGCTTCTTGGCATGGCCCTCCACTGCACACCAGCGTCGAGATGCTGACTTTGACTTCCCGGGAGCTGCACCCTCACCACCCTGGGCCGTGGTGCGCGCGGCCTCCCGGCCTCTGGCCAGGGAGGCACCTATCGCACCCGCCCTGGGCCAAGGCTCGGCCCGGCCCGCATCGGTGGGTGTGGCCGACGTCGCCCAGCCTCGGGGAGCTGCGGGGGGAGCTGCGGCTGCCATGGCGGGCCGACTGGGGAGCGCGGCCATTGCTGAGTGAGCGGGGCGTCCGGCGAGCGCGGTCGTCGGTGCTCTCGTCCTCCTTCGTCCACTCGATGTCATGGGAGCCACGGCTGCGAGCGGAGCGGCGGGGGCTGGGCTCAGGGGAGGGGGCCCCAGGGGCAGGCGGACGGCGGCGCCCGCTGTTGACCAAGACTCCGTCCTCCCTCGTCCACTCGATGTCAATCCTCCTGTCGTCGGTGGGGTGCTGCCTGGTGCCTTCGTCGGATTTTTCCCGGGAGCCTTTCTTGTTGGGCTCGCTCGTGCGAGCTTGCTTCGCGTGTAGATTCCGAAGGCACCGGAGCACGATGCAAGTCACGATGAAGAACGCAACAACCATCGCACCTACCACGAAAGAGGCCTGTGTTTCGCAGCCCTCGCCCGTGGACACATCAGGGCCGCTGGGGCAGGTCCAGTCGTAGGGGCAATTGGTGTACTTCTGGCATTTCTCAGTGTTGGGCTCGTACGTCTCCATGGTGTAGTCGGGCGGGGCATTCGCGTTGCACAGGTCCACGATGCCGGTCAAGCACTCCACCAGTCGGGTCCGCTGTCCCACGCCGCAGTCCGTGCTGCACTCCGACCATGCTGTCTGGGCCTCCCAGCGAGCCACGGGGACGATGGCGGTGGAGAGCTCTGGCGTCCTCGACGGAGGCACAAAGGGGCGGAGAGCCCAAGGGCTGGCATTGCACGCGTCCGCCCGGGAGCAAGAGCAAGAGCAAGAGCCCGCGTTGAGGCACCTATGAGGGTGCGGCGGGAGGGCGCCGGGGCGCCGGAATGGGCTGGCCGCTCAGAAACTGGAGTCGGACTTTGGGAGCCGGGGTCGGGGAAGCCGGAGTCGGAGAGATGGGGTGGGAGCTGGAGTCGGAAAGGCCCGCGTCCGCCGGGGAGCCTCGCCGAAAACATGGGCGACTGGAGCCCCTGGGTACACCTAGGCCGCCAAAGCAAGGAAACATTCAAGAAAAAAAGTGTTTCGCCGCTTTCGGCCTCTGAAGGTCCTTGCCGGGCCCCAGGACTGGCAACAGAAAAGACTCAGGATGCAAAGCTGGCCCTGGGGAGCGGGTCAGGACTTCCAGGGACCCTGGATGTAAAACATCAAGGCATCGGGTGTCTGGGCATGTACACGTCGTTCAGTTCTAATCGTGCTCATTTCTAATTGTGCTCGTTTCTAATTATTCCTGGCCCCCCAGTGGCCAGGAAGAGGCCCAGGATAGAAGAATTAGAAATGAAAGGATCTTGGCCCCATCGAAAATCAAAGAACCTTCGAATAATTAGAAATGCGCAATGTGGGCCGTCTGCCCCCGTTGCAGCCGCCGGCGTCCCAACGTGGAGCGTGGCGTTGGCGAGGCCTGTCGGGACGGTGATGTCAGCATCTCCTGTAGAGGGATGAAAAAACGACCCTACCACGGGTTACAAGTGCGTGGTCTGTAAACCTCCCAGGACCCCCCAAAGCCTAGAGAGCCGCCAGGACGCCGCACATCACGCAGGGTTTACCCTGTCAGCCCACAAGAGTTTCAGCGCACAGCGCCTCGTAAACCAGGGTGGGGGCGTTTTTTATGCCCTTGATCCTAGGGCCGCGATGAGCGCCTCTGTGAAGGGGCCCCCGTCTGCGTTGAGACTGGCAAGGCTGGCCACAAGGGCTGTCGCGCTATTCGCTGGGTACATCTGGAGCATGACCTTCATCCACAGCCCCTGCTCGGCAGACAGGCGCCTCGACGGGATGCTGGACTCCGAGTCAGAGTTGAGGACTGCGGCCGTGACCAGGTAGACCTGGCCGGTGCTCAAGCTGAGGACCGTGCTGAACGCGCTGATGATCGCAGCCTGTTCTCCCTTGGCACTGAAATTTAAATCAGTTTCGTTTCCGACGAGGGCCGCCTCCACGAGCAATACCTCTGCCGAGTCGAGCGACTGAACGTACGGAGCGGCCACGCAAACCAGCGGGTTGTAAGTGAACTCACCGAAGGTGTCATCGGGATCACTGGTGTCCGTGCAATTGATCGGGGCGACGAGTGTGTATCCTGAGACGCAGGCTGGCGAACAACTCTCGCCCGAGAATATGCCAATGCAGGACGAACTGTCGGCCACGTCCAGCATGTACGGCACCGAGTTCTCGAAACAAATCTTCCTGGTGGTGGTGCTTGACGACGTAGTGCTCGAGTCTGACCAAGTGCTCGAGTCTGACGTAGAGCTTATCGTTGACGTTTGGGTGGCCGTGGTGTACATCCACAATTCCACTACGGGCTGACCCACGTAATCAACCTGAAAGTCCGCAAGATCATAAGCCTGACCTGTCACTTCCTCCAGTATGGCCTCAACCGACGCGGATCCGCCGACCCCCGCATGCCAAGGCCGAAAAGACGTGTGAAACATTTGGGAGTCCCCCACCCACTCCCCCCCCCCCCGGGGACCCAAATCCTGAGTGCAAGGGCGGGGGGGCCAACGAACTCGTCAACGCACCCCGGGAGCTTTCCCGAGCCTCCAGGAAGCCCCGAAACGGCCCAAGCAGGGCGCCGAAGCAGTCCAAGAGAGCGTCGAAACGGCCCAGGGTAACCCCGCGACGGTCCAAGATGGCTTTAAGACGGCCCACGCGGCCCCCAAGACGGCTCCAGAGTGCTACCAGAGGACCGTCGAGAGGGCCACAAGGTGAAAAAATCGTCCAATCCCCGTGGGGAAACGTACATATTACCCGCGTTGTTCGCCTTGACAGCTTCCAATACTGCCCACGGGGTCTCCAAGATCATCCCAAGGGCCCATGAGGGCCCCAAGAGGGCCCGAAGACGGCTCAATACAACCCCAGGAGGGCCTCAAGACGGCCCCAGGGGCCGCTAAGACGGCCAACGAGGGCCCAAGAGGAGCCATACGAACTGACATCTCAAGCCTTTCCCCTCTGTCATGGCCCCAAGCACCCCACGTGGATGAACTTTGGTGTACCTTGTTGTAGCTACTCATAAATATGTACAGCACACATGTTGTTTATGTAATCACCTGATTCTGATCTAGCATATGTATATCCGCCATGGCCCATGTATCACAAGCACGCAAAGCAAGCACCTAAACAAGCTTGAACTGTACATTGCTTTATATATGTTGGTTTAAGAGGGTTTCTACCATTGTAAAGGAGTCTGGCACTGCTTAACCCACACTGCCATACTACGAATGGCGCTGTTCTGAATGCCGAAACTCGTGTCGCCTGACTGTTGCTACGTTGCTCACCCAGGAACGTGCGCGCGTTGGGAAATACATTGCATGTTTTGTAAACCAGCCGACCTAGATATTGAGCACACCAACTTAAATGCGTTACACGTACTGCCAACACAACTGACCTAAACACGATGTAAGACGTACTATTAATCATACGTTCGCTCGTCCTTACCTGTCCCAACGTTGAACACAATGAGCGTTGCCATGGTATGTGCATATCCGCTGCGCCGCTGGCTTCCTTCTTTGTTGTTCCATGGGATAGCGTGTTGCTTCTTGCCGCCATGCTGGCTTAGCGGGTATTGCTATTGTTGTTAGGGTTTTGCTTGGGCATTCGTTTTCTCTACGCGGGAAAGACGGCAATGCGATGCGATGTGAGGTGGAGGGGGGGGGGGTAATGTGCAGTGCTTGGGAGGAGCGATGGGGCACTGATGACGCGGCGGTGGCTGGCGCGACCGCCGAGCAGCATCTCGCGCGCGATCGCCCCCCCGTTCGCGCGACGGCGGTGGGCTGCTGTTCGCGTCTTTAACAACGAACAGCTGCAGCTGGTTGGCTCTCAGGCTATCGAGGTTGGGCCGTGCGCAAGTGGTCGCGGCGCCGTGGCCGCGCCCATTCGGAAGGATGAGTTGACCACCATCATGCGCTTGCACACCGCGAATGGCACCTTGGTGATGTGGTGGGAGGTGATGTACGGGAGCTGATGCACGCACGATTGGCGGAGCTTGGCATTGCAAACCAGCCGCGGGCGGTCCCTAAGTTCCAGCGCCCCCCGGGCCCGCCCGACCAATTTTGTCTGCAGCCCAAACGCGCAAGAGTGCAGCGCGCGCGGGGCGCTATACGCTTCAAGAACCGCAGCGGCGCGACGATGGCCCTGCACGAGTGCCATGAGCATGGCAAGATGATGCACATTCGGTCGCAGCCTATCCCGATTGCGGCGGCGACGATCGCGTCGGCGACTCGGGGCGGTTGTCCCTTATGCGCGTCGGCGCTTTTGTTGCAGCAAGTGGCCGATTCAAGTGCGGATTCTCGTGCGCAAAGGCGTCGAATTGCACGGCGGTGGCGGCGCCGCCTGAAGGGTCGAGCAGACTGGACATGGGCTCGGCTAAACCTCGAAAGATAGCCTCTGCAGGAGGGCGCGGCGCGCGTGTTCACGATAGGCTTAGGTCGGGCATGTCCACATACAGGCGGCTTTTGGGCGATGATGGTTCCCAACCCTCCTGTGTTGGGTACTCGTTTTGAATAAAGCAGTGTGGTCTCCACCTCCTCCTCCTCTCCTCCCCCTTCTCTCCTCCTCTCCTCCTTCTCTCCTGTTTCCTGTGTTCCCTTTTCCTCTTCTCTCGTGCCGTCTGCGATCTGCGCAACTGTCGCCACTTTCGTGGGCTCCTGGGAGGCTCAGCGGAGGTGGGTCCCACGCGGACCACCTCGGGACATCGCCGCCCCCTGGGGGGCTTGCGATCTGCGCAAATGTCGCCACTTTCGGGTGCTCCTGGGAGGCCCAGGCGGAGGTACGTCATACGCGGACCACCTCGGGACCTCGCCGCACCCTGGGTGGCTTGCGATCTGCGCAACTGCCGCCACGTTCGTAGGGTTCCTGGGAGGCCCAGCGGCGGTACGTCATACGCGGGCCACGTCGGGACCTCGCCGCACCCTGGGGGGCTTGCGATCTGCGCAACTGTCGCCACTTTCGTGGGCTCCTGGGGGGGCCCAGCGGAGGTACGTCCAACGCGCGCCACCTCGGGACCTCGCCGTTCCCTGGTGGGCTTGCGATCTGCGCAACTGTCGCCACTTTCGGGGGCTCCTGGGAAGCCCAGCGGAGGTGGGTCCCACGCGGACCACCTTGGGACCTCGCCGCCCCCTGGGGGGCTTGCGATCTGCGCAACTGTCGCCACGTTCGTGGGCTCCTGGGAGGCCCAGCGGAAGTACATCATACGCGAACCACCTCGGGACCTCGCCGCCCCCTGGGGGGCTTGCGATCTGCGCAACTGTCGCCACGTTCGGGGGTTCCTGGGAGGCCCAGCGGAGGTACGTCGTACGCGGGCCACGTCGGGACCTCGCCGCACCCTGGGGGGCTTGCGATCTGCGCAACTGTCGCCACGCTCGGGGGCTCCTGGGAGGCACAGCGGAGGTGGGTCCCACGATGACCGCCTCGGGACCTCGCCGCCCCCGGGGGTGCTTGCGATCTGCGCAACTGTCGCCACGTTCGTGGGCTCCTGGGAAGCCCAGCGGAAGTACATCATACGCGAACCACCTCGGGACCTCGCCGCCCCATGGGGGGCTTGCGATCTGCGCAACTGTCGCCAATTTCGTGGGCTCCTGGGAAGCCCAGCCCGCTCAGCGGCGGTACGTCATACGCGGACCGCCTCGGGACCTCGCCGCCCCCTGGGGGGCTTGCGATCTGCGCAACTGTCGCCACTTTCGGGGGCTCCTGGGAGGCCCAGCGGAGGTACGTCATACGCGGGCCACGTCGGGACCTCGCCGCCCCCTGGGGGGCTTGCGATCTGCGCAACTGTCGCCACTTTCGGGGGCTCCTGGGAGGCTCAGCGGCGGTACGTCGTACGCGGGCCACGTCGGGACCTCGCCGCACCCTGGGGGGCTTGCGATCTGCGCAACTGTCGCCACGTTCGGGGGCTCCTCGGAGGCACAGCGGAGGTGGGTCCCACGATGACCGCCTCGGGACCTCGCCGCCCCTTGGGGTGCTTGCGATCTGCGCAACTGTCGCCACGTTCGTGGGCTCCTGGGAGGCCCAGCGGAAGTACATCATACGCGAACCACCTCGGGACCTCGCCGCCCCATGGGGGGCTTGCGATCTGCGCAACTGTCGCCACGTTCGTGGGCTCCTGGGAAGCCCAGCCCGCTCAGCGGCGGTACGTCATACGCGGACCGCCTCGGGACCTCGCCGCCCCCTGGGGGGCTTGCGATCTGCGCAACTGTCGCCACTTTCGGGGGCTCCTGGGAGGCCCAGCGGCGGTACGTCATACGCGGGCCACGTCGGGACCTCGCCGCACCCTGGGGGGCTTGCGATCTGCGCAACTGTCGCCACTTTCGTGGGCCCCTGGGAGGCTCAGCGGAAGTGCGTCGTACGCGGACCACGTCGGGACCTCGCCGCACCCTGGGTGGCTTGCGATCCGTGGGCTCCTGAGAAGCCCAGCGGAGGTTTTGAACACTTGTTGGTCGCGTTTCTGTCAACGCCCCTGTGTTTTCATTTGTAGATTTGCCGTTCCTCTTCTTGCTGCGCTCTTCTGAAATCACTGCTGGGTGCTCTTCTTGCGCACTGCGGGCCCTTTCAGAATGCCACTCAGCACTGAGTGGTCCTGAGTATAATCGCCGCATGTATAGAAAGGGTTGAGTACGTCACGTTCTTATATAATTATCCCGGCAAAGCAACCTAACAGCGATGTGTAGAAGCATATCTGAAAGCATTCCCCTTAAGATTCAGATGAAAATCCAGTTGTAGAATTCTGCTGTTCTCGCAGTCGTAGTCGCATTCGCGATGACAGTCGCAGCGGCAACGGCAGTCGCAGTCACAGCCTCAGCCTCAGCCTGCCTCAGCCTCAGCCTCAGCCTGCCTCAGCCTCAGCCTGCCTCAGCCTCAGCCTCAGCCTGCTTCAGCCTCAGCCTCAGTCTGCCTTCAGCCTCGGCCTCAGCCTCAGCCTGCCTCAGCCTCAGCCTGCATCAGCCTCAGCCTCAGCCTCAGCCTGCCTCAGCATCAGCCTGCCTCAGCCTCAGCCTCAGCCTGCCTCAGCCTCAGCCTCAGTCTGCTTCAGCCTCAGCCTCAGTCTGCCTTCAGCCTCGGCCTCAGCCTCAGCCTGCCTCAGCCCCAGCCTGCCTCGACCGCAGCATCAGCCTGCCTCAGCATTCAAAATGTGGCCCAGGAAAGGGAGTTCTGGGAAGTCGAAGAGCACGAAGTTGCCTACAGTTGGCTACGGGCATTCAAAATGTGGCCCGGGAATGGAGTTCTGGGAACTCGAAGAGCACGAAGTGGCCTACAGTTGGCTCCGGGCATTCAAAATGTGGCCCGGGAATGGAGTTCTGGGAACTCGAAGAGCACGAAGTGGCCTACAGTTGGCTCCGGGCATTCAAAATGTGGCCCGGGAATGGAGTTCTGGGAACTCGAAGAGCACGAAGTGGCCTACAGTTGGCTCCGGGCATTCAAAATGTGGCCCGGGAATGGAATTCTGGGAAGTCGAAGAGCACGAAGTGGCCTACAGTTGGCTCCGGGCATTCAGAATGTGGCCCGGGAATGGAGTTCTGGGAGGTCGAAGAGCACGAAGTGTGTGACTGTTTGCTTAAAACGACTTCTGCGGCACCCTGTCCGGCACCCGCCCAGACCCCCCTGTGGAGTCATCTGCTGCTCTCTTTTAAGACTACTAGAAACCTATCAGTCTTCGCTGTTAGGTAAAAACGTACAAATACCCCCAATCTGCTCAAACAGAATCAAAACATCGTCCCCAGACTATGTGTTGACTACTTCTGAACAAGTGGCACGCGCAATGGCTCTTGCGCAGAAAGGAAGGGGGGAGGAGGCGGAGGGGGCGCGCTGGCTAGTGAATGGGGTGATGAAGGGGGCGCTTGGGATGGGGGCGTCAAGGCGGAGGGTGCGCGTTGGCTGGTGGATGGGGGGGGTGCGGAATGGGGGCGCTCGGGGAGGGGGGGGCGGTGCCGTGCCGAGATGAATGGGTCAGGGCGGACGGGGGCGGTGCCGCGCCAACACAAAGGGGTCGGGACGGAGGGAACGCGCTGGCTGAAGGGTGGGGGGGATGCGGAGGGGGCGCGCGCGGAGGGGGCAGAGGGGGCGGCGCCGCGCCAAAATAAGGAGTCG
>CAUYUJ010019803.1:65936-98436 GCA_963575745.1 Prorocentrum cordatum
GGGGGTGCGCTGGAAAGGTGGTGAAGGATGCACGGGTGGGGGGGGGGGCGGGGGGCGTGCCGACATGAAAGGTGGGCGACGGGCGCGCTGCTAGTGGGCGGGGGGATGCGACGGGGGTTGTGGCCGTTGCCAGAATAAAGTTGGTCGGGCGGAGGGCGCGCCGTGCCGAAATGAAAGGTGTCGAGGCGGAGGGGCGCTGCTGCGGGGCGGGGGGGGATGCGGAGGGGGTGTGCCGTGCCGAAATAAAGGTGTCGGGCGGAGGGGGTGTGCCGTGCCAATATAGAGGGGTCGGGGCGGAGGGGCGCGCTGGCCTGGCGGGTGGGGGGGATGCGGATGGGGCGGGCCGTGCCGAAATAAAGGGGTCGGGGCGGAGGGGTGCGCCGTGCCGAAATAAAGGGGTCGGGGCGGAGGGGGCGCGCGGGGGGGGGTCGTGCCGCCGAAATAAAGAGTCGGGGCGGAGGGGGCGCGCTGGCTGGCGGGTGGGGGGGATGCGGAGGGGGCGTGCGTGTGCCGTGCCAAAGTAAAGGGGTCGGGGCGGAGGGGCGCGCTGGCAGGTGGGCGGGGGGATGCGGAGGCGGTGTGCCGTGCCGAAACCTGACCGGACAAGAACGGGAAGCGTCGCTTTAGTCCACCAAGCATGTGGAATATGCTCTGTTGTTGTTACGCCGCGAAGGTATGCCGTGGCGCGCGTGTCGGCGTGCGTGCGGGGTGTGTGTTTGCTGTGGTCCTGTGTGTTCTGCCGCTCTCCTGTTCTGCCGTGCTTGTGTTCTGCCGTGCCTCTGTCTGCTCTGTGTGTTCTGCCGTGCTCCTGTATTCTGCCGTGCGGATCGTCGCGGTGGTCGTTTTGGCGGAGCTTCTGGGCGCGCACGGCGGACAAAGACCAGAAGCACGGCAGAATAGGCCCGAGGAGCGAAGGAGCACGGCAGAAAAAGACCAGGATCACAGCAGAATAGACCCCAAGAGCAAAGGAGTACGGCAGAATAAACCCCAAAAGCGAAGGAGCACGGCAGAAAAAGACCAACAACACTGTAGAATAGACCCCAAGAGCAAAAGAGTACGGCAGAATAGACCCCAAAAGCAAAGGAGCAAGCAGAAGAAGACCAGGATCACGGCAGAATAGGCCCCAAGAGCTAAGGAGCACGGAAGAAAAAGACCAGGAGCACGGCAGAATAGACCCCAGGAGCTAAAGAGCAGGGATGAATATGCCCCAAGTGCGAAGGAGCACGGCAGAGAAAGGCCAGGAGCACAGCAGAATACACCCCAAAAGCCAAGGAGCACGGCAGAAAATTACCAGAATAAGCCCCAAGAGCGAAGGAGCACGGCAGAAAAAGACCAGGAGCACGGTATAATAGACGCCAAGAGCTAAGAAGCACGGCAGACTAGGCCCCAAGAGCGAAGGAGCAAACCAGAAGAAGACCAGGAACATGGCAGAAAGACTAGATAACTCGTCATTTTCGGCAGACTCCAGGGCGCTGTTGGAGCCATCTTGGGCTCCTTTGGGGGCTCTCATCTCTTCGTCTTGAAGCACTTCGAAAACGATGTGGAGGCGATGTTGCGATCATCTCATTTGTTGAGGATGTCCCCAGCGAAATGATCAATTTCTGCTGTGCTCCTTTTTTCGGTCTGCCGCGCCCCTCCCGATTTCCTGAGGATGTCCCGAGCGAAAGCGCAATGTTTTATATGAGAAGTGGTAAAACAGCTTTTCTAACAAATCATTTGTTCGAGGATGTCTCGGGCGAAACGCGAATTCTCATGCACAACAAAATCCTTGACATGTTTCGGCATTCCGATGTTCTGAGGATGTCTCGAACGAACATGTCACTTGTTTACAGAAAACGTCTTAAACGATAGCCTCCAACACCTCCATATTCGGAGGATGTCTCGAGCGATATCGCTGCTTGTGGGAATCCGCCAACGAAAAATTCGGTGCAGCGCCGAACCCCATATAGTCCACCAAACATGTGGAACATGCTCTGTTGTTGTTATGCCGCGCAAGTATGCCGTGGCGCGCGTGTCGGCGTGCGTGCGGTGTGTGTTTTGCTGTGCTCCTGTATGTTCTGCCGTGCTCCTATTCTGCCGTGCTTCTGTGTTCTGCCGTGCCTCTGTGTGCTTTGTGTGTTCTGCCGTGTTCCTGTATCTGCCGTGCGGATCGTCGCGGTAGTCGTTTTGGCAGAGCTTCTGGGCGCACACGGCAGACAAAAGATGAGGAGCACGGCAGAATGGGCTCCAAGAGCGAAGGAGCATGGCAGAGAGAAACAGGGAACACGGCAGAATAGACCCCAAGAGCGAATGAGTACGGCAGAATACACCCAAACAGCTAAGGAGCACGGCAGAAAATGACCAGGAGCACGGCAGAATCGACCTCAAGAGCTAAGGGGCAGGCAGAAAAAAGACCAGGAGCACGGCAGATTAGGCCCCGAGAGCGAAGGAGCACGGCAGAAAAAGACCAGGAGCACGGCAGAATAGACCCCAGGAGCTAAGGAGCAAGGCTGGATATGCCTCAAGTGCGAAGGAGTACGGCAGAGAAAGACCAGGAGCACGGCAGGATAGACCCCCAAAGCTAAGGAGCACGGCAGATAATGACCAGAAGCATGGCAGAATAGGCCCCAAGAGCGAAGAAGCACGGCAGACAAAAACAGAAGCACGCCAGAGTAGACCCCGAGAGCTGAAGGAGTGCGGGAAAATAGACCCCAAGAGCGACGGAGCAAACCAGAGAGAGACGAGGAGCACAGCATAATATAACCCAAGAGACAAGGAACACGGCAGAATATGCCCCAAGTGCGAAGGAGCACGGCAGAAAAAAAAAGCAGGAGCACGGCAGACAAAGACCAGGAGCACAACAGAATAGGCCCAATGAGCGAAGGAGCACGTCGTAAACAAACCAGGAGCATGGCATACTAGAGTCCAAGTGCTGCCGAGCACGGCAGAAAAAGACCAGGAGCATGGCAGAATCGACCCCAAGAGCTAAGGAGCACGGCATAATAGGCCCCAAGAGCGAAAAAGACGCCAGAAAAAAGACCAGGAGGACGGCAGAAGATGCCCCAAGAGCTCAGGACGACGACAGAACAGACCGAAACACAGCAGAAAAGGCCCGAGGAGCCAAGGAGTACGACAGAAAAGACCAGGAGCACGGCAGAATAGGCCCGAAGAGCGAAGGGGCAAACCAGAAAAAGACGAGGAGCACGGCAGAATAGGCCCGAAGAGACAAGGAGCACGGCAGAAGATGCCCCAAGTGCGAAGAAGCACGGCAGAAAATGACCAGGAGCACGGCAGAAGAGACCCCCAGAGCTCAGGGGCACGGCAGAAGAAGACCAGGACCACGGCAGAATAGACCCCAGAGCAGAGCTAAGGAGCACGGCAGAAAAAGACCAGGAGCACGGCAGAATAGGCCCCATGAACGAAGGAGCACGGCAGAAAAAAACAAAGAGCACGGCAGAATAGACCCCAAGAGCTGAGGAGCACGGCAGAAGATGCCCCAAGAGCGAAGGAGCATGACAGAAAAAAAAAACAGGAGCACGGCAGAATAGACCCCAAGAGCTGAGGAGCACGGCAGAATAGGCGCCAGGAAAGAAGGAGCATTGCAAAACACGACCAGTGACCAGGAGCACGGCAGAATAGATCGCGAGAGCTAAGGAGCACGGCAAGATAGATGCAATAATACAGCATAATACGCCCCAAGGAAGAAGGAGCATGCAAGAAAAACACAAGGAGCACGGCAGAATAAACCCCGAAAGCGAAGGAGCACAGCAGAATGTGCCCCAAGAGCTAAGGAGCACGGCAGAAAACGACCAGGAGCACGGCATCATAAGCCCCAAAAACAAAGGATTGTGACAGAAACTGGCCAGGAGCATGGCAGAATAGGCTAGAAGAGCGAAGGAGCACGGCACAAAAAAACAAGGAGCATTTCAGAATAGACCCCAAGAACGAAAGAGCACGGCAGAATAGACGTCAAGAGCGAAGGAACATTTTTTCGCCGGCCATGCTCCGCCCAATTGTTTTGAGGATGTATGCAGCGAGAGCGCGATTTTAAACATGACAGGTATTGAAATCGCAACTCCGAGATATCATTGTTGTTAGGATGTCTCAGGCGAGACGCTGGTGTTTGAACATCTGTCGAATTCGCGGGTTCCCATGTTTAAGGGATGTCTCAGGCGAAACGCTGATTTTTGATGAAATCGATGTTGTGAACATTTCATTTTTGTAAGGATGTCTCAGGCAAAATCGCCATTTTGGATCGTCTCGAGGGCGCTCCTTGGGGTCAAATTTGGGCTTGTTTGGGGCCTTTGGGGGCCTTCTTGATGCCTTACAAAACCGTTACAGTCCGATGTTACACACATTCATTGTTTCAGGATATCCCTAGCGAAATCGTCATTTTTAGATGACTGGCTTAAACCATCTAGAAGCCTTTTCAGGAGCGATCCCCAGACGATGTTTAAAACGGCAGTTTTGAAAACGACGTTGTTCGATGTGTTATTTGTTTGAAGATGTCCCTAGCGAAATCACTATTTTCAGCAACCTTAAGGGCGCTCTTGGGGCCATGTTGTGGCCTTATGTTGCTTCCTGATGCCCTCCTAAAATCATTACGATGCGATGTCGCACGCATCAATGCTTTGAGGATGTCCCTAGCGAAATCGACATGTTTTGAAGGCTGCCTTGGGCCGTCTGGAAGCCTTTTCAGAAGCAAAGTCAAAATTATGTAAGAACAGAAGTTTTCAAGTCGATGCTGGTGTATGGTTTCATTTGTTGAGGATGTCCCTAGCGAAATCGCTATTTTCGGAAGTCCCCCAATCGTTCTGACAGCCATCTTGACGTGCTTGTTGGCCTCTCATTTCCTCATCTTGAGGCACTTCGAGAACGATACCACGACGACGTTGAGGACATCTCAGTTTGATGAGGATGTCCCTAACGAAATGCAAATGTTCTGCCGTGCGCTTCGTTCTGGTCCGCCGTGCTGCCGCTCGTTTTCTGAGGATGTCCCTAGCGAAATCGCAATTCTTAACATAAGAGTTACTTAAAGACTTCAGTCGTCATCTCATTTGTTCGAGGATGTCCCAAGCGAAACGCAAAATTTCACAGACGGCGACATTTCGCTGTCATCAACTTTTCGAGGATGTCTCGAGCGAAACGCTTGTTTTGTTAAACGCGATGTCGCGAATATCTCATTTTTGTGAGGATGTCTCACGTAAAATCGCCATCCCGAGGAACCCGCTAAGCCTGGTACACCGTGCGCCCCGCCACACCCTATAGTTAAGAGATCTCTTACTGATATGAGGAGGATTCAGCCAAAACGTCCAACTCGCTTCTCGTTCCTCGAAGATGCTTCCCGTCATTTGTGAGGATGTCTCACGTACAATCGCCATCCCGAGGAATCCGCTAAGCCTGTACACCGTGCGCGCCGCCACCCCCTATAGTTAAGAGATCTCTTACTGATATGAGGAGGATTCAGCCAAAACGTCCAGCTCGCTTCCCGTTCCTCGAAGACGGCGTGCGTGCGGAGTGTGTTTTGCTGTGCTCCTGTATGCTCTGCCGTGCTCCTGTTCTGTCGTGCTTCTGTGTTCTGCCGTGCCTCTGTGTGCTCTGTGTGCTCGGCCGTGTTCCTGTATCTGTCGTGCGGATCGTCGCGGTGGTCGTTTTGGCAGAGCTTCTGGGCGCACACGGCAGAAAACGATGAGGAGCACGGCAGAATAGGCCCCAAGAGCGAAGGAGCACGGCGGAGAGAAACAAGGAACACGGCAGAATAGACCCCAAGAGCAAATGAGTACGGCCGAATACACCCAAAAAGCTAAGGAGCACGGCAGAAAATGACCAGGAGCACGGCAGAATAGACCTCAAGAGCTAAGGGGCAGGCAGAAACAGACCAGGAGCACGGCAGATTAGGCCCCAAGAGCGAAGGAGCACGGCAGAGAAAGACCAGGAGCACGGCAGAATAGACCCCAGGAGCTAAGGAGCAGGGCTGGATATGCCTCAAGTGCGAAGAAATACGACAGAGAAAGACCAGGAGCACGGCAGGATATGCCCCAAAAGCTAAGGAGCACGGCAGAGAATGACCAGGAGCACGGCAGAATATGCCCCAAGAGCGAAGGAGCTCGGCAGAAACAAACATAAGCACGCCAGAGTAGACCCTGAGAGCTGAAGGAGTGCGGGAAAATAGGCCCCAAGAGCGAAGGAGCAAACCAGAAAAAGACGAGCAGCACAGCAGAATAGAACCCAAGAGGCAAGGAACACGGCAGAATATGCCCCAAGAGCGAAGGAGCACGGCAGAAAAAACCAGGAGCACGGCAGACAAAGACCAGGAGCACAGCAGAATAGGCCCCATGAGCGAAGGAGCACGTCGTAAACAAACCAGGAGCATGGCAGAATAGACTCCAAGTGCTGCCGAGCACGGCAGAAAAAGACAGGAGCACGGCAGAATAGACCCCAAGAGCTAAGGAGCACGGCATAGTAGGCCCCAAGAGCGAAAAAGACGCCAGAAAAAAGACCAGGAGGACGGCAGAAGATGCCCCAAGAGCTAAGGACGACGGCAGAAAAGACCGAAACACAGCAGAAAAGGCCCGAGGAGCCAAGGAGTACGACAGAAAAGACCAGGAGCACGGCAGAATAGGCCCGAAGAGCGAAGGAGCAAACAAACCAGAAAAAGACGAGGAGCACGGCAGAATAGGCCCGAAGAGACAAGGAGCACGGCAGAAGATGCCCCAAGTGCGAAGAAGCACGGCAGAAAATGACCAGGAGCACGGCAGAATAGACCCCCAGAGCTCAGGGGCACGGCTCAGAAGTAGACAAGGACCACGGCAGAATAGACCCCAGAGCTAAGGAGCACGGCAGAAAAAGACCAGGAGCACGGCAGAATAGGCCCCATGAGCGAAGGATCACGGCAGAAGAAAAACAAAAAGCACGGCAGAGTAGACCCCAAGAGCTGAGGAGCACGGCAGAAGAGGCCCCAAGAGCGAAGGAGCATGACAGAAAAAAAACAGGAGCACGGCAGACTAGACCCCAAGAGCTGAGGAGCACGGCTGAATAGGCGCCAGGAAAGAAGGAGCATTGCAAAACACGACCAGTGACCAGGAGCACGGCAGAATAGACCACGAGAGCTAAGGAGCACGGCAAGATAGATGCAAGAATACAGCATAGTACGCCCCAAGGAACAAGGAGCATGCAAGAAAAACACAAGGAGCACGGCATAATAAACCCCGAAAGCGAAGGAGCACGGCAGAACGTGCCCCAAGAGCTAAGGAGCACGGCGGCAAACGACCAGGAGCAGAGCATCATAAGCTCCAAGAACAAAGGATTGTGACAGAAACTGGCCAGGAGCATGGCAGAATAGGCTAGAAGAGCGAAGGAGCACGGCACAAAAAACAAGGAGCATTTCAGAATAGACCCCAAGAACGAAAGAGCACGGCAGAATAGACGTCAAGAGCGAAGGAGCACTTTTTTCGCCGGCCATGTTCCGCCAAATTTTGTTTGAGGATGTATGCAGCAAGAGCGCGACTTTAAACATGAGAGGTATTGAAACCGCCACTCCGAGATATCATTTTTGCTAGGATGTCTCAGGCGAGACGCTAGTTTTTGAACATCTGTCGAATTCGCGGGTTCCCATGTTTAAGGGATGTCTCGGGCGAAACGCTCATTTTTGATGAAATCGATGTTGTGAACATTTCATTTTTGTAAGGATGTCTCAGGCGAAATCGCCATTTTGGATCGTCTCGAGGGCGCTCCTGGGGGTCAAATTTGGGCTTGTTTGGGGCCTTTGGGGGCCTTCTTGATGCCTTACAAAACCGTTACAGTCCGATGTTACACACATTCATTTTTTCAGGATGTCCCTAGCGAAATCGTAATTTTTAGATGACTGGCTTAAACCATCTAGAAGCCTTTTCAGGAGCGATCCCCAGACGATGTTAAAACAGCAGTTTTCAAAACGATGTTGTTCGATGTGTTATTTGTTTGAAGATGTCCCTAGCGAAATCACTATTTTCAGCAACCTTAAGGGCGCTCTTGGGGCCATGTTGTGGCCTTCTGTTGCTTCCTGATGCCCTCCTAAAATCATTATGATGCGATGTCGCACGCATCAATGTTTTGAGGATGTCCCTAGCGAAATCGACATTTTTTGAAGGCTGTCTTGGGCCGTCTGGAAGCCTTTTCAGAAGCAAAGTCAAAACTATGTAAGAACAACAATTTTCAAGTCGATGCTGGTGTATGTTTTCATTTGTTGAGGATGTCCCTAGCGAAATCGCTATTTTCGGAAGTCCCCCAATCGTTCTGACAGCCATCTTGACGTGCTTTTTGGCCTCTCATTTCCTCATCTTGAGGCACTTCGAGAACGATACCAAGACGACGTTGAGGACATCTCATTTTGTTGAGGATGTCCCTAGCGAAATGCAAATTTTCTGCCGTGCTCTTCGTTCTGGTCCGCCGTGCTGCCGCTCGTTTTCTGAGGACGTCCCTAGCGAAATCGCAATTCTTAACATAAGAGTTAGTTAAAGACTTCAGTCGTCATCTCATTTTTTCGAGGATGTCCCGAGCGAAACGCAAATTTTCACAGACGGCGACATTTCGCTGTCATCAACTTTTCGAGGATGTCTCTAGCGAAACGCTTGTTTCTGTTAAACGCGATGTCGCGAAGATCTCATTTTTGTGAAGATGTCTCACGTAAAATCGCCATCCCGAGGAATCCGCTAAGCCTGGTACACCGTGCGACCCGCCACCCCCTATAGTTAAGAGATCTCTTACTGATATGAGGAGGATCCAGCCAAAACGTCCAGCTCGCTTCTCGTTCCTCGAAGACGCTTCCCGTCATCCGCCTGGGTCTGACCACGGAGCAACCCTGAGCCCTTCCGCTCCTGGACCTCCCCAGTTGATAATTTCCCTCCAGGTCTGCACCAACGTCCATCGCGCGACTCTTCGAGTCTGAGCGCGCTTCCCGTCATCCGCCAGGCTCTGGACAACGAGGCGGCGCCGCAGGTCCCCCCCCCCAGACCCCCCCCAGTTGATAAAAAAGATCCCTCTGGGCAAACAGACGTCTACAGTATCGCGCGACTCTTCGAGTCTTGGCGCGCTTCCCGTCATACACCCTCACAAGAATCACCCCGACACGCGACGTCGTTTAGTAAACGCACCTAGAAAAGGAATCCGCCGACCTCGGCGTGTGAGATGACTCCCCCTCCCCAAAACCCCTCCCCCCGGGGCCCGGTCCGGTCGGTTTGGAGGGGGGGGGGTCTGGCCGGCGCCGGCTGAACGCGTCACGGGCCTCACGACGGGCCATGAGGGCCACAAGAGGCCCACAAGATGGTCCAAGAGTTCCCCGAGTCGCCGATGGATCGTTCCAAGACGGCCAAGATGGCCGCCAGACGGCCCAAGAGGCCCCCGAGACGCTCCAAGAGACCCCCAAGAGGCGTCCCAAGAGGGCCCTCAGAAGCAAAAATCGCTCCATTCCCTTAGGGAAACGTATGATTTTAGCACATTCGCCTCCTGGGCTTTCACGACGTCCAAGACGGCCCAAGAGGCCTCCAAGATCGCCCCAAGACGGCCCAAGAAGGCTCCAAGGCGGCCCAGGAAGGCACCAAGACGGCCCAAGACCGAACGAAAATTTCGAGCCCTCGGCCCCAAGAAGCCCCCAGGAGGCCCCTAGAGGCCCCAACAGGCCCACAAGAAACCCAAAAGAGGCCCAAGAGGCCCCAAAACGGCCCCCGAAAGGCCTCAAATGTGCTGCCAGGAAACCCCCGAGAGACCTACCAGGAGCCCCCCAAGGGGTCGGCGGTGCGGCGTAAGTTCAAGAATCCACCTCAGGAGGCGACGTGCTGAGCGGCAGCGTTTTTTCGGCGAACGCCTTAATGCAACGTATCCAATGTATCCAATGATTGCATACTTGCCACATATTGCATTGTGTTACATTATTATGTCTCCCCCTAACCCCCCCTGGGAGCCGCGCCAAAAGAACGGACCAAAATGGTCGGCCCTCCTTCTGGGGCCCCAACCTTACAAACACCTATGAAAAATCAACAAATTCCGCCTCTTGGGCCTCTGGGGACTCCAAGAGGGCCTCACTATGGCCCAAGATGGCCCCAAGACGGCCCAAGACGGCCCCAAGACGGCCCAAAATATTCCCAACGGGGGCCCACGAGGCCCCCAAGACGGCCCCAAGAGGGCCCCAAAAGCCCCAAGGACGGCCCAAGAGGGCCCCAAGAGCGCCGCCCCAAGACGGCCCAAGAGGGCCCCAAAACGGCCCAAAGAGACCCCCAAGACGGTCCAAGAGGCCGCGAAGACGGCCAAAGAGGACCCCAACAGGGCTCCAATGCGGCCGCGAGAGGCCCCCAAGACAGCCTCCGAGGAGGCGAAACGGTGCAAAAGCGCCCCAAGACGGCCCAAGACGCCCCGAAGAGGCCCCAAGAGGCCCCCAAGAAGCCTCCAAGAAGTCCCCAGAAGCCTCCAAAAGGCCCCCAAAAAGCCCCCCAAAGGCCACACAGCGACTGGAGTACAATGTTATTTTCCCCCCTCTGGGCGAACTGCGGCGCAGCGCCAGCCAGGTGGAAGTTGGCCACTGCGGCGCCCATGATTAGAGCCGGCGCTGGAAGGGAAGATGGGGAGGGTGTATGAAAAGGAGGGAGGGGGGAAAGGCCCCAAAGAAGTCCCCAAGAGGCCAAAAGAAACTCCCAGGAGGCCTTCAGGAGGCCCCCAAGAGGTTCCCAAAAGGCCCCGCGACGACGTGACTATACGTGCTCCGGACGTGCACCCCGCGAAGCGAGAGGAATCTCTCGGAGCACAATTTTGAGCCTCTTGCGGGGGGCTTCGGGGTCTCTTGGAGAATAGTTTAGGCACTGTTTGGGATTTCCTGGGGGCCTCCCGGCCCATGGGGGGCCTTCTCGGCGGCCTCGTGGACCGTCTTGAAAGCCTTTGTGGCCGCCTGGGAGCAGTCTTGGGCTGTCTTCGAGCGCTCGTGGGCCGTCTGGAGGCCATCTCAGTGCGCTCTTCAGCCATCTTCCAGACAAACTGGGGCGCTTTGGGAGCCTCTTGGGCCAGCTTGGGGGCCTCTTGGGGGGTCCGGGGCCCCTTGTGGGACGTCTCGGAGCGATCTTGAGGGCCTCTTGGGCCGTCCTGAAGGCCTCTTGGGATGTCCTGGGGCGATCTTGGGGTTCTCTGATGCCGTCGTGGACGCTATTCATAACAAAAAAGAAAGGTGCTGAAAATATACGCTTCCCCAGAGATTGGGGCGATGCTTGTATCTCGCGGCCCTCATGGGTGTCCTCTTGGAGCCCTCTTGGGGGCGATATCGGGGGTTCATATATACACATATTTATATATAATTCTATATATATACACATATGTACACATGTATAAATATAGATGTAAAACAGACCAGATTAAACAGGCAAGACAACACGAAACATAAAGACGGAGAGCACGTAAAGAACGGGACAAGATAGGCCAAGGGAGAGACTTGTGATAATGACGAAGACCAGGCCCAGGCCCCGGAAGACCAAAAAAGGAAGAATGGGCAGGTAGGAAGACGGACAGACACAGACGCCAGACGCAAAGACATGGGCGGACGCACGCTTTCCCCTCTGGTGTTAGGTCGGGAATGTCCTCCTACAGGCGGGCTTTGGAAGAAAACTAAATGATAGTCAAAAAAATCAAGCATAGTCACAAAATAATCCAAAAACTGTCACCAGACTACTGTTTGACTATTCCTCCTGTAGAGGGACATGCCAGACTTAACTCTAGTGGCGCCACTGCCGCAGACGCCGAATCCAGGCGCCCGCGCGCGTGAAGGACAATTGCAGCAGAACGTTGCAAGCACACTCAGAGACAGCAAGGCATAGACCGAGACCTGAGACGAAGGACGAGTGACAGGGAGCAAACGGCGAGGTGCATGATGTAACAGACAGATGGGCACTTCAACACTGACCTTCTCCAGTCTCCCATTCACCAGCTCCAGTTCCCCAAATGTTTCTGCCTGGAACGAGGCTCCGATGTCGATGAAAGCTCCGAAATCCTTGACCAAGTCAACCTTTCCATCGATGACATCGCCCTCAGAGAAGTCGCCAGCAAGCTTCCTCGACAAAAAAAGGCGATAGTATGGATCTCACGTGCGTAAGATGTATACATACGTACGCAATTGTGTATATATATGTATGTACATCAATGCGTATGCATGCTTGCGTGTGTATAAACATACGTCAATACGTCAGCGCAAGCATGCGCACATTCTAAAAGCCTGACTGCCGAATGTAAAATGAAAGGATGAAGTAAGAGCATCAACATAATTGACTGCATCATACACGCGAGAAGTGGCTACTGCTTAAGCTGGAACGCTTTTCGCTTGCAACAGTGACCCCGCCACCACCTGAGGAGCCTTCCCACGTTGAAAAGGCAAGGAACCCAAGGCGGATCGGTATAGATGCACCCTAAAAGCGCGCTGGCCCTAAATGGGTGGGGGCGGGAGAAGGGGAGGAAGGAGAGAAGCAGACACTGGGACAGCAGGGTGACGACCTCAGCGGTCTCCGCCGTCGGACTGGTCATTGCCAGTAGAGACGGCCAGGCAGGGTTTGCCCCGCGTCAACATAGGCGGCCCCAACATCGAATCGATACGGCGAATCGAATCGGATAGATCCGACCATCGAATCGGCAAAAGTCGGCGGACAACGGCTGACACATCGAATCGGCAGAAGTGGGCAAAGCCGAGTCGGATCAAGTCGGAAACTGGATCGCGTCAAGCCAGATCAGCATCTCAACTGGAAGGGTAGGGGAAGAAGGACAGGAAACAAAGTGGAGGAGACCGAGCTCCGAGCACATCAAGACCCCGGGTCCGCCGACGTCTCTTGTCGCATAGAAAGATTCGACTTCCCGTGTTGAACACTGGAGGCCTCCTACTCCTGCGTGCGGGCACGGACACACATGCTGGCACCGTTCAGCGGCTGCGGCTGCTAGCCAGGCTGTGAGCACTCGTCGGGTTCCTCTCCGACTCTGGGACGCGAGGGCGCAGCGTTGGCCGATGGGCCTCAGGCGGCCCTGGGAGGACCGCACTGGGGGCTGAAGCAAGCGGGCCCACAGGAGGCCCAGGAGTTAGCAGGCGGAAAAAGGTATAAACTAAACCGTTCCGCCGTCGTGGACACCTCTCAAGGCGGCTGGGAAGTTTACACCCCTACGGTGGCAGGTGGGTGTATGAACTTTCCAGCCGCCCTGGGACAGGCGTCCCTGATCGAAGACAAAAATGATCATGGCGAGGAACCCAACCATGTGCATTTGTGAATACCGCGTTGTGGGTACCGCTTTCGGTGGAGCTCCTTATGGGGCCACGAAGCGCGTGAGGGGTGTCCTGAAATGGTTGGGGGAGACGCATCCCGCCGCGGCCACTGGGTTCTTCGGTGGAGCTCGTCCCTCTGGGGCCACGAAAGGCTGTACTGGATGGGGGGGCGCATGCGACCGCGGCCACTGGGGCCGTCGGTGGAGCTCCCTCGGGTCCACGGAACGCTGTATGTTGCCGCGGCCACTAAGGCCTTCGGTGGAGCTCCCTATGGGGCCTCGAAACGCTGTACTGGGCGGGGGATGCGCATGCGGCCGCGGCCACTGGGGCCTTCGGTGGAGCTCCCTCCCTGTGGGGCCACGCAACGCTGTACTGGGCGGGAAACGCATGCGAACGTCGCCTCTGCGGCCTTCAGTAAAGCTCCGTATGGGGCCACGAAACGCCGTACTGGGTAGCACGGGCGCTGTACTGGGTGGCGCGGACGCATGCGAACGTCGCCTCTGGAGTTTTCGGTGGAACTACTCACGTGGCCACGGAAAGCTGCACTGGGTGGCGCGGACGCATCCTCTGGAGCCGTCGGAGGAGCTCCCTAAGGGAATGCTGTGGTCACGAAAAGCTGTATTGGGTGGCGTGGACGCGTGCGAACGCTCCATGTGGCGCCTTCGGTGGAGCCCCCTAAGAGGCCACGGAACGCTGCACTGGATGGCGCAGACGCGTGCGAACGTTCCCCCTGGAGCCTTCGGTGGAGTTCCCTGTGGGGTCACGAAACGCGTGAGCCTGTGCCGAAATGGTTGACGCACGGACAGCCGAGGCAGAGGTGGGAGGAGGAGGGACGGGGAGGAGGGGAGAGAAAGATCGGGGGCCACATGCGAACCCTACCCCTACCCCCCACGATTTCTGGGACAGGGTGGGGTTCAATTCGTTCGGGAGCTCCCGAGCGAAGTGAACCAAACCATCCCCTTCAGAAATCGTTGGGGTAGGGGTAGGGTTCGCATGTGGCCCCCTAAAATAGGAGACGCGGGGCGCTGTTTCTTCAAAGCGAGGACCCAGCATCACAAGAGCGCCGGGAGCAAAAAATTGCACCGCTCTTCGCCCCTCAAGAAAGGCCCCCCCAGGCAGCTCCAGAGCCCCAAAAGACGGACCCCCCAAGATCCCCGCGCCTTCAAGACACCCCAGAGACCGCCCCAAGACCTCCAGATGCCTTACAGGCCTGCACACGTCACAAGAAGACGAGGAGGAGGAGGAGGAGGAAGGCAAAGGGAGTCAGAGAGGGAAAAACAATCGGGCAGCGCCAGAGACGGTCGTGACACGAATGTCCGACACGAGCCGAAAGCGGAAGAAAATGAGCAAAGAATCCCATGCAAGAACAGAGGGACCACGCCGAGTGAGCGAGCGTACGCTGACACAGGTAACGCGAAGGTGTGCTGCACGTCCAGGCTCGCGCATAAAATATCGAGATTACCACAGCAGCGCTGAAGTTTGGCGCGCCTTGGGAGAAGCAAGGCATTACTTACCGGTTCCCTTTTTCCGTGTTCTTGATACCCCCTGAATCGGCGACTTGGCAGGGGAGGAAAATATGCCACTGAGGCGGGGTCCGTCTGTTCATTTGCTCCTTGCCTCATGGGATTCACGCGTTTCTGTGTGCCAACGGTTTCATGGTATGTGTAGCTCTCGCGGGAGCGGCGGCTTTCATTTCCGGCAGGGGCAAGCGTTTCGCAGTGCTCCACAATCCGCCTGGCGCGGGGGCGGGATATCAAGTATCCGGCTCGAATCGGCCCCGAGGGGCCCTTTCTAAAACGGTTTCCGCCTGGTGCGGGGGCAGGATACCCAATATCCGTCCCAAGTTGACCCAAGGTGGCCTCATGGGCCAAAGGCCCCCGAGGTGGCCCTCCTGTGGCCTCGCGGTCTGGGCCAGAACAGGCGAAGCATTTAGAGCCCGCCTGCCCATCCATCCCTGTCTCTGCTATAATTTCGGTCGCCATGGCGGCGTCTCGGCCATCAGGAGTGTGGAGTCGGTGCGGGGGCGTCTCGCAAGGGGCCCTCTCGCCCACCGCACCAGCAGCATCTTGGCTACTGGCCAAATGCTGGCGCGCCCACTCAACCAGAGACGCGGGCAGCAGCTTGTATATAGTTCCGACGCGGTTTTTGTTTCAGTTAGGTCGCCGTCATTGTTCCGTTTCTGATTCTGGCGTTGGTTCCAGCATCGTTTTGTTTGTCCTGTTCGGTGAGCTGTTTTGAAACTGATTTCATCAGTAAGAGCCAAACTAATGGAAACGAATTATAAATACACATATATATATAACTTATACATCGACATAAACGTTTCCATGTGCATTTGTACTAGAACCACGCGCGCTACGCGCGCTTAAGTTCTAGCCGACTGCGCAGTCGTTGTCCGTGGACCTTGCGCCACTCCACGAACCCCAAGATACCAAAGGAGAGGTCCCCCAGGCAAGGGCCGCTCTTAGAGCGTGGAGGTGCTGGACCTTCTGAGAGATAACTTCGGGTTCTGTGGGCGGTCGCGGAGTCGTGCGAGTTCGACGTGCGACGCGTCGGAAGGCTCCGAGTGTTTCCCAGACTGCGCAAGTGACGTGACTGCCACGGTGGCCGAGGAGGGCCCCAGAAGCTCCAGGCCGCCGCCGCCACCGCCGCCCCTGCGGCCGCCGCTGCAGCCGCCGCCGCCGCCGCCGTGATGATCGTCGCGGTGATCGTCGTAGTGGTCGTGGTGGCGGTGGCGGTCCTCGTCCGTGGAGGTGATCGGACGATTGCACGCTCTGGGGTGCGTTGTGCTTGCCTGGGCCCCTGGAGGCCTCTGGACTCTGGAGATCTGTGAGGCCGTCGGTCGTCATCGAACGACCGTCGCCGTTGTGGTCGTCGTGAGAATCCTGGGGGCCGCCAGGGCTCTTCGTCGTCACTGTCGTTGTCGCCGTGGTTGTCGTGGTTGTCGTGGTTGTGGTCGTCGGCGTCGCCACCAGCATCGTCGCAGTCGCCTACGACCGGGAAGGGAGACTACAGCCGCGGCCGGCGTCGTCGTCGACTCTGCACGGATTTGAGCGGGTACGGACGTGGTTGGCACTTCCGTGGCCTCTCGTGCCAGAACTCGGGAGACACCCTGAAATCTCTGGGGACCGTCGGGGGTCGTCGTCCTCCTCCTCGTCGACCTCGACACCTCTCCTCCTCATCCTCCTACTCCTCCTCGTCCTCCTCCTCCTGCTCCTGCGGTGTGAGTCGGAACAGCCGTTCTGAAGTTCACGGCTCTCTCGGAGCGCTCTCGCCTGTTCGGGCTGCCAACACTCCAAGACCGCCGAAGAGGCCCGCAAGATCGCCCCAAGACGGCCCAAGAGGCTCCCAAGAAGGCCGCACCTCTTCCTCCTCCTCCTCCTCCTCCTCCTCCTCCTCCTCCTCCTCCTCCCCTCCTCCTCCTCCTCCCCTCCCCTCCTCCCCCTCCCCCCCCCCCTCCCCCTCCCCCCCCCTCCCCCCCCCTCCCCCCCCCTCCCCCTCCCGAGAGAGGCCCAAGAGGGCCGCAAAAGGAACCCAAGAGGGGAAACCCGGAATGACACGTCGCGCCATCCGTCCCAAGAGCACCCTCGAGACCAGAAGAACACCCCCGAAAGGCCCCCTGAGAGGCTCCCAAGAGACTCCCCAGACACCCTCAAGAGAGGCATCCCAAGAGACCCATTCCAAGGGGCTCCGACACTCAACCCAGACACGGCGGCGGGGGGGGGCACGGCCACCAAATATTCACACACACACACACACATATGCACCCCTGGTCCTCATCAATCTTCCTTCGCCACCCCCGACTCCTTCACCTTTCCATCCCCTTGCACCCCCCCTCCCCTGAGACCCGACGTCGCATCACGACCGGAGCCCTAGACTTTAGGTCGGGCGTCCCCCTGCAAGCGGATGTTGGACGAAATAATCAAAAATATTGGACGAAATAATCAAAAATACTAAAAATAATTAAAAATATTTTTTAAATTATTTATATATATAACAAAAAACTTAGATAATCAAGAATATTCAAAAATAGTCAAAAAAAAATCGTCCCCTGATGTTTTAACTATTTTCGAATATTCCCCATGCAGAGGGACAGGCCCGACGTAACCCTAGACACCTGTTTCTGCACAGCTCTCGAGCCGGACCGATCTGCGAGGGCCCCATGGGGCCCGAATCTCCTGGCGAAAACACCCGGCGTGAAAAGATGCGACGCCAGGATCTCAAGGTCCTTGTTCTCCTCCCTTGGGGGGCGGAAAGATACGGATACGTGTTGTCCCTGGACCTCTCTTGGGGTGCGTTCTGACCAGAATTTCGAGGCGAATCCAGCGGTGACAACGAGGATTCCCCAGGAGGACCAGGAAAGGCCGAAAACGAAGGGGGACAACACGTATCCGTATCTTTTTGTCCCCCGACTCCCTAGGGGAACAAAAAAAACATAAGCATAAACAACTCGGAGGTCCGCGCGGACCCCTTGGATCCGCGCTGGACCCCCCTCCCTGACGCGCGGAGCGAGCCAGGGGCGGCGCCCGAGGCGCCGCCAGGGGGCCCCAGCGCCGATCCACGAAATCCGCGTGGACCTCCGAGTTTTTATGCTTATGTCATTCGTCCCAAGAGCACCCTCGAGACCAAGAGAACACCCCCGAAAGGCCCCCTTAGAGGCTCCCAAGAGACTCCCCAGACACCCTCAAGAGAGGCATCCCAAGAGACCCATTCCAAGGGCCTCCGACACTCAACCCAGGCACGGCGGCGGGGGGTGGGCCACGGCCACCAAATATTCACACACACACACACACACATGCACCCCTGGTCCTCATCAATCCTCCTTCGCCACCCCCGACTCCTTCACCTTTCCATCCCCTTGCACCCCCCCTCCCCTGAGACCCGACGTCGCCAAAAAAAATGCAACGCCGTGAAAAATCACGACCAGAGCCCTAGACTTTAGGTCGGGCGTCCCCCTGCAAGCGGATATTGGACGAAAAAGAATCAAAAATAGTAAAAATAGTAAAAACAAAAAAAATAAACAAAACAAAAAAAGTGTGTTTAAACAAAAAATCTAGACATAATCAAGAATATTCAAAAATAGTCAAAAATAGTCACAAAAAAAATCGTCCCTGATTTTTTAACTATTTTCGAATATTCCCCATGTAGAGGGACAGGCCCGACGTAACCCTAGACACCTGTTTCTGCATCGCTCTCGAGCCGGACCGATCTGCGAGGGCCCCATGGGGCCCGAATCTCCTGGCGAAAACACCCGGCGTGAAAAGATGCGACGCCATTGGAGGCCTAGAAATTGGCACCAACACCAACACAGGGGGGGTGCCTCCAGAGGGGGGAGATGATCCTAGATTTCGGTGTTGGTGGTAATAGTTCGGCCACCTTGGAAGCCAGAATATTACCACCATCACCGAGATCGGGATCTTCGTCCCTCGGTGGAGGCACACTGCCGATATTGGTGTTGGTGTCAATCTCTAGGCCTGCGATCAAGGTCCTTGTTCTCCTCCCTAGGGGAACAAAAAAAAACATAAGCATAAACAACTCGGAGGTCCGCGCGGACCTCTTGGATCCGCGCTGGACCCCCCTCCCTGACGCGCGGAGCGAGCCAGGGGCGGCGCCCGAGGCGCCGCCAGGGGGCCCCAGCGCCGATCCACGAAATCCGCGTGGACCTCCGAGTTTTTATGCTTATGTCATTCGTCGTTCCCCTACTCCCACTCCCTCGTGCCCATCCCTCTCCCCCGACCCCCGTCGCACGCCTCACCCGCCCTCTCCCCTGGGGGGGGGGCTTGAAAGTGGGGCAGGCCCAGAAGTGGGGCTGAAAGAAAATCACTCTTGACGGCCCCTGGAGAAGAAGCTATCAGCCTCCAGCCGAGTGCACTTGCTGACCCCACCTTGGGACAGAACACCCCCCTGCGTTCCCTCTGCACAGGCCTCGGAAGAAATTGGCGAACAGTCATGCCAAATTCATCTGCCAATCCCCCCCCCAAATGGTCAAAGTTGGCGGCGGGCTGGATGAGTTGCACTTCGAACGCAGTCTTCCCCGAGCGCACCAACTTTGAATGTGGGGGAGAAGGGGAGCGTCCAAGAATTGCTTCCCTCTGCCACACACACACACCCAGGCGGCAGGCGCGGCAGCCGCCGAAGGAGGCGCGGGGGTGTCCCGGGGGGGGGGGGGCGCGGAGGCGCGCGACGGATCTGCGTGGCGGGCCAGGAGGCGGGAGGGGGTCAGGAGCTGGAGCGGGGAGGATGTCAGCCACACATCTGCGCCGAGCCTGGCCAGACCCGCCCCATGGGAAGGCGGGGCCAGGACTGGGACGAGATCGGACAAAACGCATCGGGGATCCGAGCTCCGGCGGCTCTGGAGGGCGTCTCGGACGCCCTGGCCGCTCCGAAGCGCTCCAGCACGCTCCGAGAGCGCTCCGGGGACGCTCCGGAACGACGCGCCCTGGTCCCAGCCCCGCCCGAAACTTGTGCGCGGGATCGGCGCGCGCGCCTGCGCTCTCCCGGCCTGGCCAGGTGGGCAGGAGGAGGCTACATGATCCTCAGCTCGCCATCGCTCGGACGTCCATTTCCCGTGCATTTTTTGGTTTCGTGCGTGTTTTTTGTGCTCGACGGTCCAGGATGGTCCTCGATGGTTCTCGCCGAGAAAAAACGCACACGTCCAAGCGATGCCAGGTCAGCACGCGTGTCGGCACCGTCGCGCGCGGGTCCACCGAGGAGCCCCGCGAGCACGGCGCGGGGGCAGTGCGGCGCAAAGCCCGCCGCAGGCGGCGCGCTCTCGGCGGAGCCCGACGGGGCGAGCACACGTCAGGCCGCGGCACACGTCCTGAGGAGCCTCGGGGGGCGCCTCCACTAGGGGGCCAGATGCGAACCCTACCCCTGCCCCCCACGATTTCTGAGGGGCAGGGTGGGGCTCACTTCGCCCGAGAGCTCCCGAGCGCAGTGAACCCCACCCTGCCCCTCAGAAATCGTGGGGGGTAGGGGTAGGGTTCGCATCTGGCCCCCTATTCACGGCGCCCCGGCCCCAGGGGCCGCGGGGAGGGGCGGGGCCGTGCGCGGTCCTCGAGGAGACGGCCAGGCGCTGCTTGTTCGGGTCCGACTGGGTGACTCTGAGGCCCGTCAGCTGCGAGGGGGAGGGGCGGCGAGGCGGCTCGGCTCGGTCGGGCGCGCGCCCGCACCACGCCGCGCGCGCCCGGCAAGCCTGCAGCCGCGCGCCGCCGCCGGCCCTAGCCGGGCCCGCCCTGGGCCGCCGCCGACCGGCGTCTCTCCTCCCCCGACCAGCACGCACTCTGCGTGCCGCGAGCGGAGGGGCTTGCCTGGCCACGGCGAGCCTCGGCCTCGGACGGACTCCCTGGCCTGGCCCCGAGGAGCGGCCCGAGGGCCAGCGCCCCCCTCCCGAGCCGAGAGTGGTCCTGATGTCAGCGTGTTGGCGGTAGCCCGCGCGTTCGGCAGGCCCACCACTGCACACAACCACCAGCCTGGGCCAGGCCTGCCGCCATCGGCCGCCGACCAGTGCGTGGGTGTACACCCACATACCCATGCATGCATATGCAAGTACATACGTACATGCATGCATACATGAATGCATACACGAATGCATACATTCATTCATTCATTCATTCATTCATTCATTCATTCAGTCAGTCAGTCAGTCAGTCAGTCAGTCATTCATTCATACACACATACACACATGCATGCATGCATGCATGCATACATACGTACATGCATACATCCATACATACATACCTACATATATACATGCATGCATGCATGCATGCGTACATACATACATACATATATACATACATGCATACATACATGCATGCAGGCAGGCAGGCATACATACATGCATGCATACACAACCTAAAGGTATAAATCTGTATACATGTACACACCTGCATATAAGCATACATACATACATACATACATGCATACATACATACATGCGTGCATGCATGCATACATAAATACATGCATACATGAATACAGACAGGCAGACAGACAGACATACATACACACATAGATGCATGCATGCATGCATACATACATGCAGTGCATTGCATACATTACATACAGACATACATACATAAATGCATACATTCATACTTACATACCTATATACCTACCTACCTACCTACCTGCCTACCTACCTACATATATATATATACCTAGATATACACATACATGCATACATTCATGCATGCATGCATGCATATACACATTGGATACGTACATACATACATGCATGCATGCATGCATACATATATACATGTATATACATACACACATGCATGCATGCATGCATACCTATATGTATGCATGTGTGTATGAACATGCATGCGTGCATGCATACATACATACATGTATGCATGCATACATACCTGCATACATACGTATACCTGCAGACATACATTCGTACGTACGTGCATGCGTACAGACATGCATACATGCATGCATGCATACAGACAGACACCCAGCCAGCCAGCCAGCCAGACAGACAGACAGACAGACATGCATGCATGCATACATACATGTATGCATACTTATATGCGTACAACTACATACATACATGCATAGATACATACATACCCCACCTGGCCGGCGCTAGCCAGGGAGGTCAACGTCTATGCACTAGCCCAGGGCCCAGGCAAGGCTCGACCTAATTAAACGGTGTTTTCCGCTTTCGTGTTGTTCTCGTTTCCCCTCGGTTTATATTCGCCCCGCCCTGGCGTCAAGACAACATCGAAACGAAAACAACCCACGAAATCGCCAAAACACCGCTTAGGTCGAGCCCCGGGCCCAGGAGGGGCCTTGCCAAGGCCGATGGTCCTGTGAAGCTTCCGATTTCAGAAGAGTCGTCCTCCTCGCCCAGATCGCCTGCATGAGCGGCTGAGAGGCCCGCTCGCCCCCGCGCCTCCTCCCTCCCGCAGAGGTGACGTGCGCGGCTGGGAGCGGAAAGCCACGCAGAGACTGGCCCTGAGAGCCATGGGCGAGCCAAAGAACGAAGATGCCGTGCGCGGAAATCCCTGCAAACAGCATGCCCACGACTGCGCTGGAAACGGTAGTTGTTGCTTGTCTGGGTGTCCTCACAGGACATAATTCTCACGATTGCATCTTCTGCTGTATTGCGGGATTCTCCTCACCCCTCTCCTCCTCCTCCTCCTCCTCCTCCTCCGTAGCCGTTTTGGCTCGAGATGTCTATTGCTCGTGGCAGAGCACGGAGGCCGCTGATCCACAGCAGTCTCTCGATCCAATCGGGGGTCCAGCAGCCCCGGGGGCTCCGCAGCCCCAAGCGGGGTCCACCTCGGGGACTGGCTGGCTTGGCGCGCCCCTCTCCGCTACCTGCCTGGGGAGGTGGCGCCGCCTCCCCAGAAGTGGCACTGCCGGACCTGTCTCCATCCGAAGTCGGGCAAGCCGCTCCTCGGGCTTGCTGAGAGCAAGAGGTGCTTCAGCTGCGGGTTGGCCAAAGGCGTGTGCTTCGGGCCCCCTCGGGCTCCTGCCTCGCCCTCGCAGAGGCCCCTGTGGAGACGTCCGCCCGCTCGTTCAGCTCCGGACAAGGGGCACCCTGATAAAGGCCCGCAGGTCGCCAAGTACTTGTCTCGGGTCAAGAAGCGCGAGGCTGATCTCAAGAAGGCTGAGCGTCCGCCCTCAGCCCGCGAGACCCCCCCTCTTCGGATTGCTGGGACGTCGACCTCGGGTGTGAAGCTGTCTCGGGCCGGGACTGTCTGGCTGCCAACGGTAAGGAGCCCTCGGCCATCGGTTTGCCTTGAAGGTGCAGCCTGGGACACTCTCAAGTCTGACCTTCGCCTTGAAAAGCAGCAGACAGCTGCACAGCGCCTTCGGACCATCTTGCGCCAGGTGGACGAAGGTAAGCAGAAGCTGGTCAGGGCTCGAAAGCGTCAGGATGTTTGCAGGAAGAGGATGCTCGAAGCGGAGAGTGCATTCCATGAATCGGAGGCCTTGGTGTCAGAGCATGCGCATCTGCTAACACGGCTCAAGTCGCAGGGGGTCTCGCTCTCGGCTCAGCCTCCGCCCACGGTGCCCATCCTGCAGCTCGATATGGGCAGGGTCAGGCGCTTCCTGGTGCAGGGCCTTGACGAGCTTGGAGCGCAGGTGCCCGATTTCTCGGCGTGCGCGGCCTAGCTGTGACGAGCAAGTGCCTCAGTGCTCGTGGCAGGCGCTGGCGCGTATCAAAGCTCCTGTGGGTCAAGCCCCAGTCGCAGCCGAGGCTGCGGGAATGACGACGCCGCCGCAGGGCGGCGGGATCGATGCCGCGTAGATGCGAGCAGAGATGTCGGCGGGAGGAGCCCCCCACCTCAGGACAAAGCTCACCTTCGAGCCCCCCAACGCCGAGCTGCGACGGGCAGTTGGCAGGCCACGTGCACGGCCAGTCGGTGGGCTGCACGCTTGCATGAGAGTCCTGTGCTGCTCGTCATGTCGATGGCAGTTGTTTCGATTATGCTGAGCAGTGGCTGGGCGAAGTACGGCCACGCCGAGCAAGGCTACGGTTTGGTTGGACCTCAGGACATGGGCCTGCCACCGCCAGAGGCACTGCCGCCGAACCCTGATGCGGAGAAGAGGGTTATAAAACGTCCACGGCGACTTTGCACCCAGATGGATATGGGACGTTCGCGGCGAAAGTCAGCCGGATGAAGACCCGCGGCAAGAGTGGTGCGAGGCCTACCTCGACGCTCAACTCAGCATGCCTGACAACCAGGCGCTGCGAGCTGCTGTCCCGCTGCATCATGCGCCGCCAGGCGGCTCATTGGCCCATGCGATATGGGAGGTCTGCTGGGACGCGTGGCAGCGTGGAGGCGAGCAACGTCGAGAGCTCGTCGGGCACATGCAGTCTCTCACCACGGAGCTGTGGAACGCCTTCTCTGACCATCACTGGGCCATGCTCTACGACCTGGTGGCCGCCTTTCGGGAGGAGCTTGGCGACGGCAGAAAGACGCGGGCTACGGCGAGACGGTGGGCTCCCGCCTCCTCCTCCTCCTCCTCCAGCTCCTCCTCCTCCTCCTCCTCCTCCTCCTCCTCCTCCTCCTCCTCCTCCTCCTCCTCCTCCTTCTCCCCCTCCCCCTCCTCGAGCGGGACCTCTTTGCCTGCTTCGAGTTCAGCGGCCACGAGGTCGGGCTCGGCGTGCCTTGTCTTTACGTCGGGCAGCGGGGGCCCCACTGGCCGCGACCAGGCTGGGGGCCCCCCCCCCCCGCGGACCCACGGCTGGCCTTGGACAGGGTTTCACTCAAGGGACCCAAGGACACACAAATAGATACACACAAATAACAAGATTCCCCATAGTTTCCCGCATGTTCTGGGTTTTTGTCTTCCCTCCCACTTCCCATATTTTCCCATATGTTCTCGGGAATCGACGATTACTTGTGTCTGCGTGTTTTTTCCCTCCTGATTCACGAACGGCAGCATCAACCTGAGGAGGGGGAACGGGGCTCGAAGCAGTCATCCTCAGCATGTCTCCGCCGGGGAGCGGAACTCACAGCCGGCGCCTGCACGGGAATCAGGGGGCGCCGTCGTGCGGCCTGACGAGGACCACCAGCCGAGGGGAGCGAACCTGTCAGAGCCTTCGGGCGCAACGGTTGATGGGCAAAATCCTGCACCAGCCGCGCAACCAGGGCGACGGCGCAAACTTCCACGCGCCCCCTTGCCCCTGGTTCAACGCTGATTGGCGGCGCCCGCGGGGTGTAGGATTTAGGCCAGTCGGCAGATCGACAAATCGCGTCACGGCCTGCCAGTATCAAATTTGGGGCGCGGGGGGGGCGAAAACAAAAACTATGCATGTTAGTAATATTGCTTATTCTAAATGTATGTGTAAGCCTATGTGTATGTATAAATGCCAGCGGACTTTGTCCGAATGGGGTCGCTTCGGCACGCTGCAGGCGCCACGCGAGGGCTCTCCGTGGGCGGCACGGCCCACCGGCGCAGCACCCCCGCCGATCTGCGCGCGGGCCCACGGTGTGCTGCTCGAGCCCGGGGCCCCACGGACGCCGCCGGGAGTTCTTCCGCGGACTCGGTGCGCCGAAGGAGGAGGAGGAGGAGGAGGAGGAGGAGGAGGAGGAGGAGGAGGAGGGGGAGGAGGGGGAGGAGGAGGAGGAGGAGGAGGAGGAGGAGGAGGAGGAGGGGATCTCTGCCATCAGCTTGGCGTTGCTGGGCGGGCGGCCAAGCACTACGTCGGCAGAGCCCACGGCCTATCCACGAAAGCTGTCCCGCTTGCTGATCTGGTCGGAAGCGCCAAGGTGGTTGGTCACGGCACAGCCATGAGGTCATGGAGCTCGTTGGCTGCCACTCCCTGGCGTGCCTGGCAGGGACGAGGAGAGGGCGACTTCGCCGCCAGATCGGCGGAGGAAGCTCATGCATCAGTCGGCGCCGTGGTCCGATGGAGGTCTCTCAGGAGCATGGGCCCCTGCCGACCCGATCTTGGACTCTGGCACGGGGCCCATCAGCGATGGTGTACTCAGCCAGCTCGCTGAGGAGCTGGATGCTGTGGACCCAGGGTGAACGCAAGGGCCTCGACACCATCGGGGTGGCCTACCATGACATCAGAGTTGTCGTGGAACGCGGCGGCGAAGAATCGGACATGCTGCCAACGTTGGCAACGCGGCGAAGGAGGCTTCGACGGCCGCGGTCAGTGCGGAGCTCCGCGGGTGGCAAGAATGGGCCAGGTCGGCAGCGAAGCGAGGGCGGGGCGCCAGGCGCGAAGGTTCCGCAAGGCCCCACCTCAAGCGGTCGGCCCCACGGCCAGCGAGGACTGGCCCCTGCAGGGGGACGTCGCCGTCGAGGCCACGGTAGAAGACTGGTCTCAGCACCAGCAGGACGCCAAGCAGGGCTTGTCCGAGTTGCAGGCTGCCAGTGTTCTCTTGGAGGTGCTCCATCGGCGATCGACTGGGAGGGCGAGGCAAGCCTGTCGCTCCTGGGTTGGTTTAGGCGTCGACCGCATTAACCCTCGGTCTCTTGAGTTGCTGGATGACGATTGCATGGAGAGACTTACTGAACACATGATGTGGGAGGTGGGACCCTGCTTTCTCGGATCGCTGGCCTACGGTCCTGGTCTTTCTCTCCAAACGTGATGGTTCAGGCGTGCGCCCCATCGCCCCGATTTGCTCCGTCTTGCGAGTTTGGGGCAAGGTGCGGGGAGATAAGGCCAAGGAATGGGAGTACCCCCGTGCGTCGCCAGTCTGTCGGGGCCCGGGAGATCGAGAGCTTGATCGCGCGGGCTGGGCCCATCAAGCGACGGGCGAAGGGATTCCAGGCGGCGATGCTGGCCACAGACCTGAGCAAGTTCAACGAGAGGGTGTGCAGCTACACTTTGTTTGAAGAAGGCGCGGTCACTGGCTTCCCCACGACGTTGATTCGGACAGCGCGTGGGCTGTATGCAGGGCCTCGCACAGTCAGGTACCTTCATTGTGCTTCTGAGGTGCTGCGAGCATCAGGCACCACCTTGGCGGGGTGCTCGCTGGCCACATCGTTCGCGAGCGTGCCGATCTGCCATTCGTTTGTGACTGTGGCAGACGCACGCCCGTCGGTCCGCGTTTGGAACGTCACTGACGACATCAGCGCGCAGACGCTGAGCACCAGCTACCATGTCGTCTCAGAGCTCGGGGCGGCCGGGTGCGAGCTCGTCGCCAGCCAGCGCGCCCTTCGCCCTCTGTCGCCCGAGAGGAACGTCAGCTGGCTGCCTCGAGCCGCAGCTTGGCGACTGCCCTTCTGGCGACGCGGAAGGCGGCGTCCAAGCAGGAGAGGCGTGGCCAGGAGTCTCGGGACTGGTTGGCAGGCGCGTGCGAGCGGGTCGGCCCCCTGTGGTGCCCCAGAGGGTCCGCACTCGCATCTCTGGGTCCTCCAGGCTCCGCGGCCCCCGTGGGGCGGGTGCCCGATACGGTAGGGGGCACTGGGCAAGGCACCCTCAGATGAGGAATCCAGGGTCTGGAGGCTGGTGGAACTCCGATCGTGGATCGGCCATGGGTATCACCGCCGCCCTCATCAGAGAAGGAGCCCTCCAGGGTCTGGAGCCCCGTGGGCACGTTCCGTAACCGGCGCCCCCACCGCAGGCCCCATCCAGCGTGCGAGGCCTCGGGCAGAAGCTCTGCGGGGCTGTGCGGCCAGGGGTCTCTCCAGGTCATGGTTCAGTGGGTTCAGCGGGCCCCTCGCGGATTAAAAAGCTCCGCTCTTTTCTATGCCTGGGGAGAAAAATTGAGCCTGGCCCGCTTTATGTTGAATAGGTGGTCGTTGAATGGTCTCGAGCGTTGTGGGGGGGGGGGGGGCGATACCCCCAGGATCTCGATTCTGCAGGCCACTGTCGAGGATGCCGTTCGTACGCTAGCGCCAGCACAAGCCGTCCTTTGAGTCGGGCTGGGTCGCCTGCGCACGTGTGCGTTCTTGTGGGGACTTGGGCTGGACTGCACTCTCGGTACGGCTAGCCACCTTCGCCACTTGAGAGCAGATTGGCCTGCTTAAACACTCTCCCACCGCCGTCGCTGCCCTAGCGGAACAGGCTGTCAAGGAGATGTCGAACGTTCGCGATCGGGAATCTCGCGCTGCATCCCTCTCGTGGTGTTGGCCCGTGTTTTGGCAAACTATTAATACGCTCCTGGGGCGAAGGACGACCGAGTGGAAGGGAAAGTATCAGCGAGCCTTCAGGGCGGCGGTTTCGGGCACCCATTGGCCTCCAGAAAGGTGCCGTAGGCACTTGTGCGGTGTCCTGTAACCTTCGCCAGCTGTGCAAAGGAAATCCAAGGACCATGTTCCATCGACGGTTCGCTGATGACGCCTGGAATGCTGCAGGCAACACTCTCTGTCCGATGAGTGCCGCTCGGCAGCGAGGCTGGCGCCACTTCCTGGGGAGGAGGCGAGCTTCTTGGGTGTGGGATGCCCCCCCTCCCCAGGGAGCTCATCCCGCCTCCCGCGCAGTCCGAGCAGTGTCAGGCTACACGGATCCGCGGGCCCCAATGATGGGCTCCTGTCGGGAGAGCTCTCTGCCGACGGCTCTGCTCTGCATCCCGTGGAAACCGCTCCTTCGTATGGCGGGGTGGTCGGCTGCTACGGTCGGCGGGTCGGGATCGATGACCGCCGGAGCACTCGGCCTCGTCCAGTGGTACGCTGCGCCTATGCGGTTTGCCCGCAGCGGCGAAGACTGTGCATGCTTCATGCTCAGCCAGAGTGCCTTTTAACATTGAAAGTGTCTGGGCTGACTGTGTTGGTACCCTAGCTGCTGCCCAGTCACGCCCCGGAGCCACCAGAGCTCGTGCTCCCCAAACTCTTATGTGGTCCCAATATCACACGGCCTTCGAGGAAGGACTGTCCTTGCATCATAAGGTGAAGGCTCATACCTCGGAATCCGATATTGCTGCTAGTGGGTAGGAATGCTGCCTGGGCTCGCAAAGCTAACGCCATCGCCGACGCCCTGGCCAAGCGTGGAGCAGAACTCCACCCGTGTGTCAAGCAAGCGGCCAGCCCGCTTGAAGGACTCAAGCTCTTGGGGCGGGAGATGGGTCAATGGACTGAGCGCCAGGGGGTTCTGATGTCCGGAAGGGGCTGGAGGGACTCGGAGGGCGTCCCTGAGGCCGCCTCTGAGAAGGGCCAGGTTGCTAAGGACGAATGGCTGGCTCCTCAGCTCCCCGTGTCTGTGCGTTTTCGGGCGGTCCTTTCGGAGGCCTCCAGAGGCCTTCAGGATCCCGAGGTTGCAGTGTTTTGTCAGCTTACGGCTCACTGTTTGAGAGTGGCCGATGCTTTCGACGCTGAAGGGGCGAGTGTGCTTGCTGGCCCGCGCCTCATATGTTGCATCTGCTGTGGAGCCTTCGCTTGCGGAGCCGTCAAGGAGCTGGCCCAATGTTACTACCCAGCTGCTGCAGGGCCAGGGCTGCACTGGCAGAAGCGGCGCACTGCAGAGCGCAAGCTCCCCAGATGGTTCACCAGGCCTGCGAGGTGCAAGTTATAGGGAACTTGAAGTCCCGACTGCATCCAATCTCCGCACCCGTCGCCTTCGGCCCAGGTTGCGCGGCCCATGTGTTAGGTCGGGCATGTCCCCCTACAGGCCGATTTTGAAGGAAGAATAAAGAATAGCCCAAAAATGCTCAGAGGATGCCCAAAAATACTCAAAGCATCGTCCCCAGACTATGTGCTGACTATTCTTGAACATCCCTCCTGTAGAGGGACAGGCCCGACTTAGCCCGTGTTCGACCGAGGTCCTCCGGTGGTCGTCCAGCTGGACCGCGGGGCGCCGCTGGGCGGCGTGCGGCCGGAACGTGGGAGCCCTCCCGTGCTGGCAGGGGGGAGGCGCCCCGCCTCGCCGTCGGCGCCGAGGGGCAGGCCGAGGGCGTGCCCCTCGTGATTTATCTCCTGCTTTTGTGTGTGTAAGCACTGCCGTGGGTGGCTTCGACACCTTCTGCTGCTTCACTCATTCTTTCGTTCATTCATTCATCCATCCATGCATCCACGCATCCATCCATTCATTCATTCCTTCCTTCATTCATTCGTTCTTTCATTCGTTCATTCATTACTCCTCGTGCCGTTGGAAATGGGATCAAAAAACAGTGAGCTCCTCCCCTCCCCCCTCCTGCTCCTCCTCTCCTCCTGCTCCTCCTCCTCCCCTCCTCCTCCTCCTCCTCCTCCTCCTCCTCCTCCTCCTCCTCCTCCTCCTCCTCCCCCCCTCCTCCTCCTCCCTCCTCCTCCTCCTCCTCCTCCTCCTCTCCTCCTCCTCTCTCCCTCCTCCTCCTCCTCCTCCTCCTCCTCCTCCTCCTCCTCCTCCTCCTCCTCCTCCTCCTCCTCCTCCTCCTCCTCCTACGCCTCATCCTCCCCCTCCTCCTCCTCCTCCTCCTCCTCCTCCTCCTCCTCCTCCTCCTCCTCCTCCTCCTCCGGGAGGCCTGGCACCTGTTTTCATGGTGTCAGTGCCGAGCACCCTCGGGGCACACTGTACACGGCATTTATTTCGCAGGCTGGGCGGGGTGCAACCGGCCGATTTTCTGGAACCGCGGGCTCTGGGGCTTGGGGTGGACGTTGCGAAACCTGTATCGACGGGTCTCCCGTCGTTGGGTGTAGCACGGCCCCAGTCTCAGCCTGGCCCTGCTGGTGAAGGCGGGTAGCGGCGCCTGTGCGGTCATTTCAGTGTGATCTGACCCTCAGGGATCGGCATTTCCTCGGGAGGCGGTGGCTTGTGCCACGTAAGTCCCAAGGGGCCTTGTGCCCACCCAGGGCTGGGGAGCTTGTGCTCCTCAGTATGCCGTGCCAGCTGTTCCGACAGGGATGCCTTTGGCTCCCAACGCACCATGTCGGAACCGCTGGGCCGCAAGTCTTCACAGGCGACGTGGTCACCCCCTGTGCCTTTCCTGCGCAGCTGTTGCTTTCCGGGCGGTAGTTCGTTGGCTGGGCGTGTGCAATACACGCGCGGCCTTCGGGAGACCGACCCTGGGCGCCGGACTCCTCCTGCTCCTCCTCCTCCCTCCTTCTCCTCTCCACATTCCTCCTCCTATCATCTACTCCTCCTCCGCCTCCTCCTCCTAATAATCCTCCTCCTCCTCTTCCTCTCCCCTCCTCCTCCCTCTCCTCCTCCTCCAACCTCTTCAACCCTCTCATCCTACACTCTCCCTCCTCTCTCATCATCCACCCTCCTTTTCCTCTTCTCTCCCTTTTTCTCCTCCTTCTTCCCCTCTCCTCCCTCCTGCTCCTCCTCCCCTGCTCATTTATTCTTCTCCTCCCTCCTACTCCTCTCCTCCTCCTCCTCCTCCTCCTCCCTCCTTCCTCCTCCCCTCCTGCTCATTCTCCTCCTCCTCCACCTCCTCCTCCTCCTCCTCTTCCGCCTGGTTCTCATTATCCTGCTCCTCTTCCTCCTCCTGCTCCTCCTCCTCCTCCTCCTTTTCTCCTCCTCCTCCTCTTCCTCCTGTTCCTCCTTTTCCTCCTCCGTAAGCCACCGCCTGGCCGGACGGGCCAAGCTGCAACTGGAGGGCAACTGTTACTAACCCCCTGAGCATGGCACACTCGTCGAAGCATGTCTCGCATGCAGCGAGGCGGCCGAGGCCTCTCACTGGACGCCGCTGCGTAGGAGGACGGGAACAGGAGGAAAAGGAGGAGGAAAAGGAGGGAGAAAGAGGGAGAAGGAGGGAGAAGAAGGGATAATGAAGACACGGTGAAGAGGGGGAACTGGGGGAAGGGGACGGGGAAAATCCACGCTCTCATATCCCAAGGGGCAGCGCATACCTTGGTGCTCCGAGTCCGCTTCGGATGCGGCGCGGCGGCCGAGCTCACTCTGAGCACGCCGCCGCATAGCAGCACCCAACCCTTGTGTCCACGAGTGGGCGAACAAGGGGCTCACTTTGGCCGAGAAAGAACGTCGGAACCTGCCACAGCACGCACCTTCCTGAACTTCGAAAAGAAAAAACAGTTGCCGCGGTCGCACCGCAACCCAGGAACCCGGAAACGCCCGAACAGCTTAGATGTTCGCGCGGGGGACCGTCCTGGAGCCAGTCGCTCTTTTCTTGCGTCGATGCTGCGTCGAGCGTCCGTCGACGCGAATCGAACATGAGCCGAACTTGAATCGAACTTGAATCGAGCTGGAGTCGAACTAGAGCCGACCTTTGGTTGACCAGATCGGTTTGGCGGGCCCCACGAAGGTCCCCAAAACGAACACCTAGCAAGAACGCCTCCAAGGGGAGGCCCTCGACAGGTCCCACGGGCACCAGGCAGAAGAAACAAAGCGTGGACGGCTCAGGATAACAATTCCCTTCCTGGCTCGGCGCGGTTCGCACGAGGCCTCGGGCCGCCAGGGGACTGCCTCCGACTGGTGAATCAGCGTCCCACAGCGTCCCGGGACTCCGCCAGGCTTCTGACGGTCGATGACATCTCTGCGGGGGCTCCTGGGCACCCCAAGGCAGACACAAACATCATCTCCAAAACGGCCCCACGGGTCCGAACCGGCGTTCGACAGGCGCCTGAGAGGGCTCAGGTGACGGGCGCATGAGCAAGGGGGAAGGAGTGGGCCACTAAGGACAGCGCCATGAGCTACGTGACGCTCCAGCGCCCTGCGCTCTGTGATGCAAAAGCGCCGCGCGCTGACTGACGGCACAGCGCCACGCGCCATGTGGGCGCGCGCCCTTTCGTATTCGACCAGTCGCCGCACGTTGTAAGAACTGCCGACGGCGCCGCCACAGTGGCAGCCCATGCGCGCGCTCGCCCAGACCCCGCTTACCGTTCGCCTCCGTTCAGTTGCGCAGGAACTTGGCAAGGCCGAGAGCGTGCGCCGCCTTCATGGACTGGTTCCTGTAATCCTCCGCG